>JAIXHY010000039.1:0-31078 GCA_020449905.1 Globodera pallida | reverse complement strand
TATTTAACAAATTCTATGACTTTACATAAATTCTTTTGAAAATTTTTAAATAATAATTTATTTATTATTATTAATAAAAATACTTTAATTTAATTTAATTTTGGTATTACTTCGGNATTNNNAAGTTCNNATCACTAATTNATAAANCACAAACCGTAACTAATTAATGTCATTTAAGTTAATAAATCTATTTTTTANTTTNTCTTCTTTGTTAGATTTACATTAAAATATTTAATTTTANGCTTTTAAAAACATAATTTTATTAAACACACATGAAAAATTTANNGGTTAATATANTTATTTNGAATAAATTTATTTNNTCNTCTGTTAAAAATAGAGTATAATTAATAAATAATTTAAATTTTAATAATAAATTTAATAATTTTAATTTTTCCTTTGAATAGAATTAAATAATAAATATTTTCTTTTTTAACTATTATATTTAAAAAACAAACAATTTTTTATTTAGTTTAATTTCATCTTTATTTATTTTTTTATTATTCCAATCAATAATTTGTGTGGTTAGATTTCAAATTTTTTATAAATTATATTAATCAATATAATTAAATATTATTATTTTTTATAATAATTTAAAAATTAAAATTTTATTTATGATTTAAAAAATTTTTTTTCATGAACAGCAGCGNTNNATAACTTTAAAAAATTGATATATTTAATACTTTTTAACACTTAGTCTATTTAAAATATAATAATTGGTTTATTTATTTTTTTCCATTCAATATAAATAAGAATATTTGTTTTAAGTTTTTTTTTTATTAATTTTAATTATTATGTTATTTTAAAATACAATGGGNCTTCAAATTATTATATTTTTGTTGCAATTTATTATTTTTTTTACAATTAAAATAAATTAACAAATTTAAAAGTTGTTTTATATTAGTTTCTTGCATAAGGCAATTAATAAACACGGTGGCCATTAGCGTTACTTTATTGGTTGATTTCTTCAATAATTTTAATTTTAAAATAAATTATATATTTAAATTTTATTAATTATAGTATGTATTATTATTTTATGTAAATAAATTAATTTCGTNTGAGGCAAACTGAATTCTTTTCAGCTGGTGGGCGTGACTTAAGTTTAAAACTAAGATAAAATAATTTTTAATTAATAATATGTTGTAAAACAAATATTTTTTTGGTTAATTTTTTATAATAATATTATTCGGAATTTAAAAAATTATATAATTTTTAACAACTTTTATTTAATTATTTTNTTTGCATATTACTTCTTATTTTATTTATTAAAAAAATATGCCTTCTATATAAAAATTCATTGGTTTTTGATAAATGCATATTTATTTAAGTTAGTTTTTCAGAACTTAATGCTAATTGATTAAGTTAAAGTTTAAAAATTCACTGGCTTGTATAAAGAAATATTTTAATATTCACATGAATTTATTAAATAAATCAAGAAAAGTTTTAATATTATTCGATGATTATAAAATAACTTCAATTAAAATTTGTATGCTTTTTTAAAAACAATTTATTANATCATTAGCTTATTAGTATTTTAAAAAAAAATTTATATAGAAATTTTAAAGTAAATTAAAAAAGATATTTTATAAACTTAATAAAATTTCAAAAGATAAATTACAATGATTTTAGGTGACAACAATCATTAATGTTTGTTATAAATGGTTTTATTAAAAATGTTTATTTTACTAAAATAAGTTTCGTATCAATCAAATCAGCTACGCTTAGCAGGGCTCTCCAAAAATAGTTTTATGAATTATAATAAACAATTTTTTGAAATTTTTATTTTACTACAAACTTGATTTACTATTTTCGTAATAAATATAATATTTAAAAGCATGTACATCAACTTAAAATTTATTTAATTTTGTTTTACTTAGCATCAAAATATCAAATTTAATAAAACCATTACAAATAACATTGTAGATAACAAAATGAAATATAATAAATTATCTTAGATCACCAATCGGTTAGCCTAGATTCTAACAAAATAACAAGCTAATTTGAACAAATTCAATCGATTTAATATTTTGTCAATCGTGCGAACATTATAAAAATTCAAAAAGCTAAATTNTAAATAAAATCAAAATTTTAAATAAATAATTAAGATGTTACAAATAAAAATATAATTTCTCAAAATATAAATTACGGAAAAATTAAAATTAAATAAATAAACTTAAATCAATAAATGAATTTTTATATTATATTTTTAATTAATAAGTAGTTATTATTATTTAAAAGATTCAATTATTGAAATTTAATAATACACAATAACAGTATCTTTTCAAATAATTATTATCTATATACATAAAAGAAAATTTTTAGATCTTTATAAAAATCCCGACGGATATGATTTTTGATAAAAATGACTATTTTCTATTGAGAATTTTGAATATACACAATGCCAAACATGAATATTTCCATTAAAACCCATAAACTTTCAACACTCCGGCCGAATGGCTATTTTCAAGTACATTCTTGAAAGCAAGTACATTTTTAATTTTAAAGTACGAGGGTCCATTTTCAAGCACTGTACTTGCCATTCAAGTACGAATCCCATCCCTGATATAAATCCTTTTTAGAATCTTTAAATACTAAAAAACAAATGCTTTAATTTATTATAATTGTCATTTAAGTTGATTTACATTAAAATATCTCGCGTGAAAAATATAAATTTTTATAATAAATATTTTTATTTTGAATAGAGTAAATTTATAAATACTTTACTTAAAAATTGATTATAAAAAACAAAAAATTTATTTGTCAGTTTAACACCTTTTTTGTAATTTATTCTAAACTATTTAATTAGAAATCAAAAATTTTAGATATGTTTTAAAAAATTTTCCTCAACATTGATATTTTTAATATTTTTTAGTTGGATTTTTTAAAATATAATAATGGGTTTTAATAAGAATATTTTTAATCATTGCTTATTATTGATTTTGTTTGTTATGTTATATTCATTTTTCAATTTGAGAAATTTAAAAGAGATTAGTTTCTGGCATAAGGCAATTAAAAAATAGTTATCTCGATGAGGGATTTCTTCAATAATTTTGATTTTAAAATAAACAATAAAATAAATTTTTGTATTATAATTTGTAAATTAATTAATTACGCAGTGTTAAACTAATACAAAATTCTTTTTAATTTGTAATTTGATGTAAGACCCATTTTTTTTTAGTTAATTTTTTATAATCAAGTTATAAAAACATCTTATTTTTAATTGCTTTTCGTTTGTTCTTTTCTTATTTATTCAAAGAACATGCCTTCTTTTGGTTCAAGATTCGGGCTTATCGATTTGTGTTAGTCTTTTATAATGTGACAAAATTCTCTGGCTTGCATAAATAAAAAAATTAAAATGAATTTATTAAACAAAACAAGAAAACCTTTGATTATTAATAAACTTCAATAAAAACTGCAGTTTATCACAGGATTCAAAAAAAAGAATTATTTAGCATGGTGAAAGCAAATTAAAAAGGGTATTTAATTAACAATTCCCTAAAAACAAAGAGCGATGGTCAATACTGTTTGTTTTGCAATTTAAGACACATTTTTTGAAATCTCTTTTTCAGTTATTGTCAGCGAACCTCTAAATATCAAATTACAAAACAAATAAATTTGCAAGGGCACCAATCGATAAGCCGAGCTGCAGCTGAACGAGGCAAGATGAACAAATATAAGCTCACAAAGCTATAATAATACTATTATTTTAAATATGTTACAAAAAAGAAAACTAACAATTCAATAAATATTGTTACTATATTTTTATTATATAAGATGTAAAGGTTAGTCGAGATTTTGTCGGACACGGGAACAGGATCTTTGCCCGTGATTATTCTCCATTTAAAACAAAGGAATTTTTTCGATCTTTCATTAATAGATTAATTATTTTATATAAAATTAGTAAGTTTTAAGATCTTTTTCAATAATCTTTTATTAAAACAGTTAATAAATTTTTTGTTTATTAATAAAATTTTTGCTACATATACTTTATCAAACATATTTAAATGATGTTAATAAAGTTTGAGCAAAGAGTATTAATCCCAAAGTATGCTCTACTTTTGATACCTTGACCTTGATTTGTTCTATTTTTTGTAATAAATTCTTGTTTGTGGATTCGAACTGCATCCCAACGGACTGTAGTCAGTTGCATGAGCTTCCGTAAATTAGCGAAGTGAGTTGTGCAGTCTGAAATGCTAGTTGCACATTTTGGCACGTTAGTTTAATTTATTTCACGTGTATTCGACGATATCTTTGCATTTATGTTCATTTGAGTTTCATCATATAATTAATTGAAAACTTCCTTTATTAAATACTTGGTTCATTTCAATTGTAAATTTATACAATTTATCTGATTCTAATTTAGTGGAAATTTTAGTATTATTTTTAAGAGTAATTTTATCTATTTAATTTATTGATTGAAGCGATTGAATTTGTTTCGTTGTTAGTCGATATTTTTTTCTTTTGATTTTGTTAAAAGTTTATTATGTCATTTATCAATTAATTTATTTAGATTTTATATGAAATTTACGTAATCCGTTTTTATTGTATCAGTATAGAATCATTATATAGAATTTCTAAATTTAGAGCAATTTTTCTTAGCAAACATTAATTTCCCCTTGCGGCGCCTATCGGCTCCGCAAACCCCTCCCATTCCTAAAATGATTCAATAAATTATAATAGTATAAAGTCAACTGTCGAAGTTAAAAAAAACTCATGTATTGATATGGCAGATTGCTCTTTAACCTTCATAATATTAATGAACTATTTGTGTATTTGTTTTTTTAATTATTTTCACAATTTCACTATAAATATTAATTTCAAATGCATTAAAATTTTAAAGAACAGTCATTATTGACATTTGATTATTTCATGAAGCAATTTGCTTATGAACAAGTAAATATTTTAAAATTTACAAAATACATTTTTAAAGACATTTAATGCTTACTAATCATTAGCTAATGAGTTAAATTATTAAAAATAATGGAATTTGTTACAGAAACGTTAATATTTACTAAAGTAATAAGTAAATCGATTGGCATTAAACAACTTTACGTAAGCTAATTCTATATCAAGAATCTTTATTATAATTTTTATTAGATAAAAAAATTATAAACCAAGACATAAAAAATTAACTAAAATAATTAAAGGATTTGAAAACATCTTTTAGGCTGCAAAGCATGGCATAAACTATAGAATAAAATAATTGATGCAACCCTAAGATTATTTTATACAAGCGACACGATTCGATACGATGTCCGCGGATAACTACGTGGATGCATAGAATTAAGGATTTATGCATAAACTAAAAAAACAGTTTGAATTAAATAATTATGAAAACTATTCAAAATTAAAATTAAATGCTAAAAAATAATATGACCAATTATTGAATTATCAAAAACCCGCCCTAAAACAAACTAGAATGCACATTCACTTTTAATATAAGTAAATCACAATTCGAAAATCACAAAATAAAATGCGTTTTATTTTTGTTAATAAATACATTCTGTATTTATTTAACTATTAAAAATGATCAAAACTCGCCACTGGCCAAAACAAACGAAAAAATAATAAATACAAAATCCTAAATTCCAGCTGAACTAATAAAAACAACATTATTATCCATCAATGGGATGGTTGCTCTTGCTGGTTTGATTGGAGTTTGGCGAAAAACCGTTTTTGGCTAATCTACATGGCTTAAACATTGTCGTGAGGGTAATATTGAACAAGGTCAGTTCTGCAAGAAAAAACAAAGCGTGAAAAATTCATCATTTATATGCTTAAATCCAAATTAAAAATTTGACATTCGTTATCGAACGAGTTAAAGTTGAGAAATATTTTTTAAAATTATACTGATATAATAACAAAAGCCCTTCAATTTCGTGTGGTCAACAAATTTAGAAATTTTTGGGCAAGGTTGAAGGGGGTTGTATGAGTGGAGAGTTCAGTTTTGAGTTCTCAAACTTTGGTGAAAACCCCAAATTAAAACTATTAATTATAAAAATACAAATATGCAAAGATAATAAAAAATTATTTATATTGTTAAGAATGCAAGCTACTGATTCATTATTACGCAAAAAAAAAATATATAAAAACAAATTTATACTTATGCTAATAAAACAATATCAATTGAAGATCTAAAAATAATGGTGAATGAAAAAATATTATTATATTAGTACAAAGCCATGCAAATGCTATTTTTGAATAAAAAATAATTTAAATAAAAACAAGCGAACTAATATTAATAACTAACAGTTTTTAATTATTATTATTACTTTGAAAACAATTTTTAATAGTGCCGAGGAATTTGAAACTTACCGAAAGTCCGACATGATGATTCGACAAGGAACTAATTATGGCGGCAGAAAAGTTACGTTCCGGTGTTCTCTATATTTTAAAATTGAACATCTTTTAAAAATATTTAAAAATTAATAAAACCACTTTCTTCACCGCCCCATGCCGCAACCTCCTGTCGCAAACCCACTTTTTTACAGCCGGTATTTGCTTTTTGTTTTAAAATGATTATAACAATCTCAGGTTTTAAACGCAAATTGTAAAAAAGTTATCATTTATAAATTTCGTTTTCAACCAAATTACTAGGGTTGGACAAAACCGGATATTATCCGGGTCCCCCGGATAACGGTTCCTTAGTAGTAGTTACCGCCTTCCATTTGTCCGGGTACGGTAGCCAGCCCATACCTATGGAGGGGGTGGGGCGCCAATTGAGCGCCAGCCTACCAAGTGAGCACCGGCCATCTGAGGCCCAGCCAAGTGAGTCCTAAAACCAAAACCTATTGGCCGGGACCCTGCGCGACTTTATGCAAATTTTGGCCTGCGCGACCCACTCGCGCATAGACTGACTTCCAATGCGGATAAATACTTGTAAATCTATTTTTGTGTTCATTACGCTTATAAATTGAATTTAATATTTCGAAAAAGTGGAAAATGTTGAAGAATTATCTTTCGCAATTATTATTTGAATATATTTAAAAGGACAAAAATATCGTTATTTTTTGTTTTGGAATATTTAGTATAATAACACGACTTTTTATTTTTTAATCAGCAATGACTCTTTTTTTAGTTTATTTGTATTTTCCGATTAATAATTTTTAAATGAATCAAACATCAATGCTGTGTTAGACTTATTGAATATAGCGACGGTCAAATTGGCTTTGAATTGCGGATCAGCCTTTATTTTGTTTTATTTTTATTTTTAATCATTTCGTTAGCAAATATTGTCATTTGTATTAAATTATACATCGATTTGCCAAACTACAGCGATTTTTATTCAATAATGAATTTGCAATTTATTTTGTACTTAAATTTATAAAATAAATTTAAATATTTGAAAGTAGCAAAAACGGGTTCTTAAATGTGTTGAATTACTGGGCCAGTTTTTGTTTAGCAGCATATGTTGGTAGTAATTTTAAATTTTAAATCAATGATCAAAATTTTTTGCACTCAATTAATAATTAAACCAAACATTTTTTTCCACATTCTGGGTGGTGCACATCAATCTAATATAAACACAAATATTACATTAATTGATGACACCTATTAAAAAAAAATCAAAACATTTTATAATACTGTAAAAATTGTAAATAAATATACTGTTTTTTATTTGCATTTGGTGTATGGAAAAAAAGTGACTCTATAAAAACTTCCGTTTCAACTTTTGTATAAAATTATATATTACACTCAAATTGAACAAAACTTCGAACACCTGTCTGTCGTCATTGACATTGTAAAAATTTAAAAGAAAGAAATATAACTAAAGAGGGAAACCATTTGATGATGAATTTATGCTATTTCCCAAGAATAAATATAAACGTATAAATTATAATCTAAGAATAAATTGAAATAAATTCTAATTCATCCATTGATTAATATATTCAACAATTATGTGACTTAGCACAAGTCAAATTTAACGTCGTCTAAAACAAGAGTTAAAATATGTTATGAATAATTAATGAAAACAGTCATTTTATTAAAAAACAAATTATTTTTGATTTTCTTAAAGCTTTGTTCTTAAATATTTATAAAAAAATTTCTTTATGTAATTATTAAGGACGTTCTAAACGATTAAAAAACTCGAAATACTAATTAACAAACCAACTTAAGTCCAACAAAAATACGCACCGCAACTTTAAGGTATAATTGGTCGGATCAGAGATGAGATTGAAAAGGAGCAAAAAGTATAGGAAATTATGTTTAAAAACCTAACCTAATAAATTCAGATAAGAAGACATGAGGAGCATATGCGACTGATGGAAGCCCAATACGAACGCAGAACGCATGGCGCCAACACAAAAAGGAGAACTAACACAAATTGTGTTTCCAGTTAATTTTAGCCAATATTTAAAAAACCTTATTTTAAAAGGTCAAATCATTTTTTTATAAAACAATGTATTTGACAAAATACAAAAAATTTTATTAGAAAAAGAAAATATTGTGATTATAAATAAAACATTCCAAATAATATTATAACGTATAAAAATTGAATCTTTTTAAAAATTAACCAATCAAAATTTCCAAAGTAAAATAAATTGTAAGACACAATTACATATTAATTTGAACTTAATTGTACGCTGACCATTCATGAGGCAGTGCTGAAGTCGTCTCAAACCTGCCAAGATGTGCGCGCGTGCAGCATAATGACATATTTGTGATATTTATGAATAGTTTAATTTTTACTATAGTAAATGGTTTAGCAATAAGGAATAAAATTTAAGTAAAAACAAATCAAGGGATAGATTAGAAAGTAGCGGAAAATTGCCTAAGCTTCACCCCAATTGTCACAACGGCCTTCATTGATTTAGTATCACGCAGAGTTTTATAATTAATCATTAAAGTCGCATGACTTGTTATTACGAAAGCAATAAATTGAAAATAATTAAACTCTTCGAATACCTGTCTGTCGTCATTGACATTGCAAAAATTTAAAATATAACTAAAGAGGGAAACCATTTGATGATGAATTTATGCTATTTCCCAAGAATAAATATAAACGTATAAATTATAATCTAAGAATAAATTTAAATAAATTCTAATTCATCCATTGATTAATATATTCAAACAATTATGTGACTTAGCACAAGTCAAATTTAACGTCGTCTAAAACAAGAGTTAAAATATAAATAAATTAAACAATCTTTTTTTGATAAATCTAAAAAATAAATAAAGAAAAATCTTAAATAAAAACCCCGTAAAAAATAAAAAATGAGCAAAGTCGGGCATTCAAAAACACCTTGTGTATAAAAATGTTAAATAAAAAGCAAAAGATAAATATTATAACTTTTAATAAATATGTGTGTGCGTTTACCAGCTCTAAAAGTAGAGTTATCACGAAAACTTAACTAAATTTTTTTATTTACAAAACCAATAAAGTTTAAATTAAGAAATAAATTGAGAAGAAGATTTAAAGTATGTGAAAATGTAAAAGATTTAAAAAAAAATTCTCAGGCTAATGAGTTAACTTAAATGATATGATTCTTGATAGCGCATTTTAAGTTTTTGTTATTATCATTTATGTAAATTTAGAAGATTCCTTGTTAAAAATAATTATGATTCCAGCTAAAAAGAAGTATCAAGAAGCTGTAAACAAGATAAATAAAATATAAATAAAAAAATTTTCGATTTACTTTTGAGCAAGACGGCATTATATATCAAGTACTTACTAACTTCAGGTTCAATTATAAAATACGGTTATTTTTAAATATTATTAAAATCATCTTTAAAAAATTAACGAAGTTTTTTGAAACCTTTTAAATAATATAACACTCAAAAGGCTTTGAATTTCTTCAGGAAAAACTCAAATAAATATTTCCAAGTATTGGCCTCTCCGAAGCCATACTTAGAAATAAATTTAAATTAAATTTAACGTTTGTAGTTTTTTCTTTTAAAATACAAAAAGTAAATTTTCATATACTTTTAAATAAATTTAAAATAAACGAAATAACTTTATAAAATGTAAAAAAAATAATAATAAAATTTTATTAAGTCAAGAAAAATAATTAAAAACGTATTTAAAACGAAAAAGTTTACATTAACAAAAATATATTACGAACAAATACTCGCCGACCGTAGTGCGCATGTTAAAGCGATCCCACAACAGGCCGATTAGCACAAAAATCGGATATATTAAATATAAAAATAAAAAACTAACCTATAATGTTTTAAAAAGGTACAAAATTATATTTAAAAGAATATTTATTAAACATTGTCAATTATATAAAGTTTTTTTAAAATTATAAATCAAGCCAAAAATAAAATGAAAAAATAAATAATTCAATCATTCAATAAAAAATTTATATTTTAACAGAGCTGTTCTCGCTCACTCGCTATGAGAACAATTATTTAAAATAATGCTTAGCTTACCCATAATGAATTACTATAACGTCTACAAACATTTTATTACAATTGTTGTAGAGGTTTGCTACGACAGGGGCAGGGCCCAAGCATAATTAATATAATAAAAGGGTTTTTGGAAAAAAGTTACGGAAACAAAATGAATCAGATTATCAAGGGCTTGTAAAATCTTTAATATAAAATAATAGGGGCTCAGCTCACTAAGACAAAAAGCGCAGAGTCGAAGCACCAATTAAATTTTTCTAAAATTGTAGAATAAAGAAAAAACGATTCAAAGTTGCGCTTATCTGTTATTTGTTAATTGCAAAATCAAATATAAATATAAATTTTAAAATTTCTAATATGACTGATATATTTAATAAAAAAAATATCAATTGCACAACTGCATTTATAGCAAAACATTGAGTGGTTAAGACGCAATGGCAAGCATTGTGTGATAAATTAACAATATTCAAAAAGAAAATATCTAAAGGCCACAAATGATGAACTTTGCTTTAAACTAATATTTCAAAGTTTTATTATTTGTCTAATTACATTTTATATTTAAAACAAATTGAGCTTATGTTGACAATTGAACAAAAACATAGAAAAATTAAATTTAATTAAAGTATATCATTCAATCATATATTAACCAATATTTAAATGAAATTTTAAAATAGTGCAACGACGGGGACAGCGGAGATGTCTTATAATGTTTAAAATAATTTAATTTTTAAAGGACGACATTTTTTACTAAGCCTCCCCGCTAAAGCGAGATGCCATTTACAACCCAATGAGAAAAGGTAAAATATTTCAACGCGCCAAACAAAATAGAAATTATTCAAAACTTTTGCGTGCATTTTTGGTCGAAAATACAAACTACCAAACATGAGGGTTTGAAAGCTCAATATAAAATCCCAATGAAAACTTTTATAATATAAAGAAATGTAAACTTTAAGTATTCCATTATTTTATATTCTTAGATATTCACTTTTAAAACATAAAAACTTTATGGCATTAATACAGTTTTATAATGAACAACTCGAAACGAATAATAATTTTGCTTAAAGTGTTTGTTTGGTTGCATCACCATAAGCCAGGATGCTGCCTGGGCATTGCAAATTACAGATTATGAAAACTCAATGAGTACTATACCAGAAAATAATAATTGTTATAAAATAAGAAAATTAAAGTAATTATTAAAGTTGAAACTCCAGAATTATCCTGAACTATAGTCACATTACATTAAAACAATGCTAATTAGATAATAATTATCACACTAAAAATAAACTTGTTTTGAACAAAACTCAAGAAATCAATTAAATTTTTAAATTTGATAAATTACTAAAAAAATTTTTTACAGATTCTCACACATCTATTACCGAACACTGTGCTTTAGAAGAATATGATGAGAATAAAATGTTTGCCTGAAAATTGTTCGGCCGCATCACTTGTTCAATTAATAAAACAGAATTGAGACTACATTTTAATTTTTCCAAATATTAAATCAACTGTGAATTAGTACTTTATAACAAATCAGCAATAATAAATTGGTTCAAGCAATGCACAAAGTTATTAAAAATAATTCAAAATAGAACAAACAAAGATAATGCTCAGAATTTAAAAATAAAAGATTTACTTATGTATATTCTAATTTGTTTCTCAAAAAGCTATCTGGAATTAAACCAACAGCAATCCAAACAAACAATCTGATAAAGCTTAAAAACATCTGATAAAGCTTATTTACTGGGAGATTAATGTCTATAAAACGATTAAATAAATAAATGGCCTGTCTAAAAGGAGAAGTGTGTTTCTCTGAATGGATGATGACAGCACCAATGCGGAATACACGCACATCGAACTTACACTAAAATAACGAAAATATACAATTTAAAAACTTTAAAACATTATGACTCAATTCATTAACAGGATCAAACTCGATTATATGGCGTTATGCCAAGTTCATTTAAGCATTGAATTCGTTTTATTTAATTTATTCTTATCCGAAAACGCAGATTTATTTGTTTGCTGAAGAAGCATGTTTTTACTTTTAGAGAAATTATGTTTTATTGTTATTATATCTACCCAAATATCTAAAGATCAAAGAGCTCGAGACAGATCGCGTTTAATGCGGGCCTCATACATGACAACCATAATTGCGGCAAAAACACTTACTAATTATGCTAAGAAAACAAAGTTAACGTCTAATTTATGTACAGCCAAAGATGGTGATGCATTTTTGTTGTAAAGCGTAATTTTTATATTTCATTAAAAATATATTTTTTGAAAGTAATTTAAAAGCATTGATGCATTGCTTTATTAATTTAATATTTTTGTTTACCATAAATACTGTTAAAATATTGAATTAAATTAAGATTGTACACCGAATTTATTTTTATACACCGTGAAAACAACCATGGGATCCGCCTCACGAAAAAAAGCTCCACAGAATTCAAATTATTTTTATGGCCTCGCGATAAAATTACAGATGGCTTTGAGCATCAAGTGATATAAAAAAAAAAAAATTAACGATTATTTTTAAAAAAATATAAAAAAAACAAAAGTGCAACAGAATTAAAAAGGGTTTTCGCGCTTTACAGAGATCATGTCCAATCACCAAATGATGTAAAAATATATTGATTTATGGAAAACAACGACGAGGCTCGTTAATGTGCCTAGCAGGTTAACAAAAAATTTTTAAATTTTGATTTTAAATTAATATTCCATATTTAACACTCTAAAGCTAAAAAAATTCTCAAATAACTGTTTAAAAAAAGCATTGTAAAAAAGAACATTTTCAATTTTAATTTAAAACAAAATTAAAAATCACTGTAAAAATATTTTCACAATTGCAACTGCTGTATTCGCCGTGGAGAGTCACTTTCAAAATATAGAATTTTGTAAATTCAAAATAACTTTGTCAAACACTAATAGGTTTATTTCCCAATAAAATATCTAATTTATGAAATACATATTTTACTATTATAAGTAGTGTTCGGCACGGTACGGTATTACCGCGGTATTTTTCGGTATTACCGCGGTATTTTTTTCGGTATTACCGATTCGGTATACCGACCGAAGAAATTTTGGGATTTCGGGATTTTTTCGGTATCGGTATTTTACCGAAATACCGAACCGGTATACCGACCGAGCCATCTCGGAATACCGCGGTATTTTTCGGGATTCGGTATTTTTGAAAAATGGATATTTTTGAACTATTTTGAACAAATTGCCGCCAGTGTGGTGTAGTGGTGAGTGGCGGATCTGTTGGGGAGTCAGGTGGGGTTCGGGTCCGCACCGGGGATATTATTTTTTCCAATTTCAGTAAGCATTATATGGTGGAGCAAACAATTTCTAAAAATTTAAAAATATTTAATATTTTTAAAATGTTTACAGCAACATTTTTGCTCAGCATGGGTGAATTTTTAAAAAATGCAGAACCCAGCTTAAAGTTGAGATTTTATGAAATAAAGTTTAAAAAATCCGAAAAATTAAGCATTTTTACTTCTTGAGATGTTTTCTCCATTTTAAAAATTTAAAATAGTTTCAATCTTTTGTCAAAATAAATTTTCCCGATGGGGTACCCTTTTGGGATTTCATCGAAAATTTTTCTCCTCAAATTCAGTTGAAATGAACCCGGAAACCGCTGAAATGCTTATTTTTCTCAACAAAACATTGCCATAATCAATTATAAGTATTGAATAAAAGTTTTGTTCATTTTAAATTGAAATTCAAAATGTTTAAAAAAAATACCGAATACCGGTCGGTATACCGAATTTTTTTGGCCGGTATTTTTCGGTATCGGTATTTTACCGAAATACCGAACCGGTATACCGACCGAAAAAATTTTAGGATTTCGGGATTTTTTCGGTATCGGTATTTTACCGAAATACCGATACCGAATACCGAAAAACCCCATTTGCCGAACACTAATTATAAGTTTCTTTGTCGTCTAATTTAAAAATCTTCACATACAAATGTCTTCTGATGTTGAGCTCATGCGAGAAGCGGTGCAGTTCGAAATTTCGCGCGTCAAAACAAACAACAATCGGCTGCGTTACCAGTTGCAACACAGGCTGGACCAAAACCGTTAAATTTGATTTTTAAAAAACTAAATATCCATTAATATTTTTTTACGATTCAATACTTTTGTTGATAGCATTCTTTTAGAGGCGCGTGTTACCGGCTGCGAAAGATTGCCCAAATAGGTATTCGATATTTAGTTTCAATTGCAATGCGTTTATGATGAGTTTTTATTAATGCATATACAATAATTTTTTGTATATTAATGAAATTCTTTATTGAAGTCTATATGTTTTTTAACTTTATGGTTCTAATGCAAACTACTCAATATTATTAATATTTTAGCAGTAAGTTATTTAATATTTTTATGAATAATTTAGTTTGAAAAATTAGCTTTTCTTTTAGCTGTTTCCTTTTGATCTTTCCCAAGAGTTTTTATATAATCATTAAACGCATTTTTTATTAGGTTTTTTTATTACTTAAATATTTGTTGTAATTTTGTTTAGTAATTGTGTTTAATTAACTTCTTTGACCAAATGGCGATCACTGCATAACTTTTTATGTCTGCGATCGTTGAGTTTTATTCTATGTGTGAATTGTGCTATGTTTTTTAAAATCAATTTTCTTTTAGTTATTATAATTATTTTTCGCGATCGGGAAAACTGTTTTAAAGGCAGAAGATTCGGACAAACAATAAAATGCTAAATAATTGTCACGTTTCATTAGCAAAGTAAATTTAAAAATATTACAATTCAGACATATTTTCATTTTTCTAAAATGTAAATTACTATGTTTTGTTCATAAAATACAGTGAATATATTTTCAACGTTTTTTTATTTAAAATTGTTTTAATGTTGAAAAAATTGCTTTTTAATTCATTAAATGTTAATTATTTAAAATACATTTAGTATCATGAGTATGTCATTTATTAAAAAATATATTTCTTTTATTATATTTGCAGATGTTATCTTATTAAAACATTTTTTATTTGTCGTAATTTTTGTTTATTATAAAGAGAACCTAAATTTTACATGAGATTAAAGTTATTTTATTGGTTTAATCATCATTTATTTTAGGTCGTAAATTATTGTTTTAATTTAATAGATGTCCAAATTTAGATTTACAATAATTACATAGCGTTATTTTTGTAAGATTACAAAACAGGAATAAAATTACAAATGCGCAAAAAGATTCACACCAAACGTATTTTGAAAATTTCAAAATTAATTATTTATAAAATACTAAAAAATAAAAATAATAAATTGTTTATCCTCCAGTTCGAATGATTCAGTATTGCCTGTCGGTGGTCGGTGCTGAACCACTAAAAATTTTAAAACGCAATGCAAATATTAGATAATTATATTAATGGTCTAAAGATTTATATATAAATATTGTTGAATTGTAATTAAAAATAAAAGGTTTTAATGATATAAAAAATTTAAATCGGTTGAAATCGTAAAAATATATTTAATGTGTTCAAAACGAATTTAGAATAAAACACTCATTTATTACGTCCAACGCCTGCAGAATAATCGTTAAAACTAATCGTGCTTGTAACAAAGTCATGCAGAAAATCGGTAAGGAAGTAAGTCAACCGTGAATTTTTACCGGTTTTTACCGCGGTAAATTTTACCGTGCCGAACATTAGTTAAAATGTCCTCCAGCAGTAATATAATGATTTATCAAATTGACCAACTCTAAAAAGTTCATAAGAACTTGCAATTAAGTTAATTTACATAAAAAATATCATTTATTTTCTATATTATTTACCTACAATTTTAAAGACGAACAATTTTATTGATAGATTAGTGCATTCGTTTTTATTTTTTAACTTTACTAAGAAATAAATTTTAACCGTTGCTGAAAATTTAAAGTGTTAAAATTTTTTGTATTTAATTTAAATTATATTAAGTTGCTTTTTTAAATAAACTTTCAATGGTGGACGGCCCATGCATACTTTTTTAATTTTATATTAATGAAAATTATTTTTTGTAAATTAAGATACGATAATCAAATACTTAGATTTTATAACATCATAAAGCCCTGGATCACTTTTATTGATAATAATAAAAAAAAATTGCCAACCTTGCGAATTTATATATTTAATATACGGGTTTTTTGAATTTTATGCTGTAATTTGCTAGAGACTTCGTCAACTCAAATATAGCAACGTTTGTCTTGCTGTACTATTAAAAAAAATGTTTGTTTAAGTAATTTAGTCATAAATTTAAAAAAAATTAATTTCTTTATTCAAATTGTCGTAAGTTTTATATTGTGGACGATTTCGTCTAATGGAGAAACATTGAAAACGCGGAGGCAGCTTCGTCTTCCGCTAATTCTTTGAGGAAACTCTTTGATGGGAGTTCTCCTTCAGTTAATCTTGGTTACGAGATGCTTTACCAACAGCCGCATATGTTTCGCATTCAAATCAATTTCGAGTAAACTGTGAATTTGAATTATTTATTTTTAAATATTACAATTGTCGATATAAAAAATCATTTAATTTTGGTGTTTGATGTTTCAATATTAAGTTTATAACACATCCATTTAATTTATTTAAGGTGAGTTTTTGAAATTTAATTAAATGATCTTTTTTATAATCTAGTTTGTAATTTATAACACATCCATTTAATTTTTTTATTAAATTGAGTTTTTGAAATTTAATTTAATGATTCTAGTTTATAATAATTCTGCGTTTTATTTGTTTCACTATTTTTAGTACGTTTTATTCTTGTATAGGTTAAGCCGTAAAGTTAAAGAAAGTCGCATAAATTTATTTAATATATGTTAATTCTGGTGTTGGTTTCAAGAATAATATTTCTAATACAATTTAACTTAAAACTGGTTTGCTAAATCATGTTTTCCATTTACTTTTAAATTGATTCTCGTTATCTTTAAGAAGTTTGTAAAAGGTATATAATTAATTAAATGCATGATAAAATATGAATTAGTTTTTCAAATTGTATATTATGAAGTTATTGATTTCTATCTAGTTTTATATATGTTTTGTTTGAAGTTAGTTCGCGGAGCAAAAATCGGAGCTCGATACATGGATATTTTGCTGGAATTAACAGTGTTTTATATCTTCAAATTCTTATTTATTTAATTAATTGATTTCACACTTTGATTATTTATTTGTTCATGCTTGCACCTAATTTTTCATAATAATACATAAACGATTCAATCAAACATTGCGCAGCATAAATACAATAAATAATATAAGAAAAGCAAATTCCAGAATTAAGGTTTTATTACACAATGTTAAGACAACAATGCCAGCCCACGATAGCGAGAGTAACATGCCAACAAGTGTCGTAGAATCGCGCTGGAGCGCTCATAAAAATATTTATTCGCAATTGGGTTTTATTGTTTTATATAGTATAGTCAGCTTTCCACAACCAAAGTTTAAGGGTGTAAAAACCGTTTTTATTTTTATATAGTTTTTGTCTTAATATAAGACAACAAGCTTTTTTGTTCAAAAGAAGTTAACTAGGAGTTTTATTTTATTTTATTTTTCAACTTTGCGTATTCAAAATCTTTAATTCTATGATCTAACGAGCTTTCGTAGGCAGATAACGTACCAAATTTGTTTCTGCTTCATTTTTTTTAGATCATAACTATAATTGAATCCAAATTTTTCAATTTAAAAAAATACGTACATATAAATGTAAAACAATTTTGTAGCATTATTAGTAATTTAATTACTGACTTATATGATGAAGCCTATTAAAAATAAATTATGTTTCATATAGGATTACTAGAAGATATGTTAATTCTTTAACATACTTAGTATTTAAAACCAATAAACAAACCGTAATTTAATGGAGGTTTATGCATTAACAAGGTTAATCTTAATTTATTTTTGGTTATTTCTTCAATTGTTATATTTTGTACGATAAGTATTTATTGAGCAAAATTAAACATATCATCTCACAAGAGCGTTATGTATAAGAAAATTTAATAGGAAATATTTTACGTATTTGAATAAAATGAATTTGAAAACAACATTTTTTGATTCTACGATGTCGACGTCAGCATCACCAGTCCCTTATTGCTTATATGAATTGTATGCATTAAAAGCAAATAAACTTTAAATGTATAAAAATAACTTCGAATGTCACTTCAAATAATAAGTCAACCACAGAAATAAACACATTAAAAATATGAATGATTCAAATCTTAGTGCCGGAAGAAAACATCGAAATATTAATTATTATATGCATTTGTAAATAACTTGAAATGTCAAAGAAATAACTCATAAACTTGCATAATACAAACAAGCAATAAACTCTATTTCTAAAACAATTAAAATCAAAAACCCAAAAATAAAGGCAAAATAATAAAATATAAATAAATAATTAATTAATAATAAGCCGAATAAATCTAGAAGAAAAATTGAATTTTCTCTGACTGGGCCATTTCGTACGCCAGCTGTTAAATAATGAAAAAATAAAGCTTAAAAACACTATTAATTGGTTTAAAGAAGTTTATAAAATTTTCAAAATAGGCAATAAAAATTAAAAAGACAGAAAATTTAGCTAAATTCTATCAGCGACAATAAATAATTGTTCTGAAAAAAGATTTATAGATTTGCATTCAAGTGAGTGAAAAATCAAAGTTTTGATTGAGGTTCAATTTTAAGAAGCCCAGTGGAATATTAAATCCAATTCTTGCCAATGACTATCGAGCAATTTTAAATTATATTAATGTTTTGCTGACAAGGTTTAAATAAAATAGCATTTTAACAAATATAAAGATTTATTCAATGTAAAGTTTAACTTTACAAAGTTGTTTCAAATTTTTCGCCTAAATACAAGCTTGCAATTGAATTCTCAAAAAATTATTCAATTTTTTTATTTACATATTAGTTATCGTCAAATATTGATTTTTATCCCGACTTCAATATGGGTGTCAACTTATAGTTAGTAAAATTTGTGTTTAAAAAATATTTTGACGACCATGAATCGGTCGTTCAGTATAATTCATTCAACTCTAACAAAACAAATGTTACAACTATTTACACCGTTTATTTAACAAGCTGTTATACTGCGCAATAAAATGATAATAAAATCATAATTATATAATCATTAAAATTTACTCTTGAGAAAAATACCAATAATAAATATAAACAATACGTAAAGAAGTATTTTTTAACCTAAAAAGGTTTTTAAGAAAAATATCAAAAATGAAATTAAGTTACTTTGCGCAACAGCCGACTAACATGCAAACAAGATGTTAATTAAGACCAAATCAATTTTATCTACTACAATTATGCAAAACTATATAAAATATCAAATTAAAATAGTTTGCATTAGATAATCAAATACATAATAAATTTGAGTAACAAAAACACTTTTTAACGTTTATTTTAATTGGTTAAAGGCATGTGTAATTCGTTTATAAAGCTCTAAATCGATTTATATATAGCGTAAAACCAACAAAACATATTTTTTGATGACTTTAAAAAAACCTGTAAACAAATTAAAACTTGAAAAAAATCGTCAAATCGATCTTTTAATTGGGAACCTTCTCTACTGAGCGCAAACTTGAAAAAGTCGAGTTTGTCTTAAAGTTTCGTGAATTTTTATAAAGAAGATAAAAAAACAAAAAGCAAATAAAAAAGGTTTAAAGTAAACATCACTAACAATAAATTGATGCAGATTTAAATGCGGCTATTCTTTATAACGCTGATTGAATTATTATTTAAAAGATCAACAATAGATAAAGAACAATTTCGGTAAATAAATAAATTTATACAAATTCAATTTATTATTAATAAGATAATATGATTAAATTTTTAAAAGCCCGGTTTTTAAGTTGTCATAATATTTGTCGACATAACATATATACCACGAAATAAATCTAATTTAGTTTATATAAAAATAAAAAGCGAACCACCTATAAAAAATAGCTCATTGTTTAATTAAATAACAAATAATTTTATTTCTACGCGTGGAAGTCACTTTAATTTGATAATAATGCTTCATTCTGTAACTTTAAAGAGGTTAAATATGCGTTTGTTATTGAAATAATTATCATCTTAACAACGTTCGATTGAGTCTGTTGGCTTTTGGACATAGTATAAATCTCTTGCTCTAGAACTCAAAGAATAGGTGTGATTGATATTCCCCTAAATTTAAAAAATTACATTTTATTTATTACTAAATTTATAATCATTTATTAAAAGTTTGAAATTTATACTATTGAACGTCTCTTTTATTATCTTGTTTTAGAAATGCCATTAATAATATTTATTCCATCACGCCCATTTGAATTTCATTGCTGAGAATATTAAAATAAAAATCGTAGCTGACTGATCAGCGACTTACATTACAGGATTTGTTGTACTGCTATTCTTCGACGTTCTTTCTACATGGTTATAATAAAAAAAATAAAATAGTTGTAGAACAATTAAAAAGAAATTAAAGCAACTAATTTTTTACTCTATAAAATTTGGAGAATAATTTATTAAGTTCAGCTTAAATATTTAATTGGCTCAATAAATTATTTTATAATAGCAAATTAAAACAATTTACCCAAAATTAAAATAATCTTTTGTTAATGTTATGCAAAAGGCAAATATTTATTGCTTACGAAAATCATCAAATAATCAATGTAGAACGAATATTTTAAATTAAAAAATTTTAATTGAATCATATTGAATGCATAAAGGTTGTATTATGTTGAAACACTTAAAATTAAATTAAATTACCAATTATTAGCACAATGACATGTTACTTTTTTTTGTTAAATTATTTGGTTTACAAATTTAAGATTTTCAAGAAATTTTAAGATATCATTCGTAATTAATGAGCAATTTTATTTTTAAATAATTTTTAAAATTTATTTAAAATTTATTGAATAAAAATGTTTGATTTACTGTTTTCACCATTTATTCGTTTTTAACATTTATGTTGCCGAAGCTACTTTTGTACCTTTTTTTGCTCATAAAAGCAAATTTTTTTTGTGTATTTTTAACGACCAGAAGTACTAATATGTTATGATTTTTCTGTTTTTCATACGTGCAGTCTAACAAAAAAAAAAATTTATATTTTTTAAAGATGAAAAATAATATTTTAAATTTTTCATGATAAATTATTTATATGCTTTTTGGTTATATATTAGAGTTTGGATAATCGGGTTGGGGCCGGGCGGGCATTTTTTTTATTTTTCGCCCGGCCAGGCGCTAGTCGGGCGCCCGCCCGGATTTCGGAAAAAATCCGGGCATCGGGCGGGCGGATATTTGAAAATTGCTTTGCCGAGCTGAACAATGACTCAGAGAAGCACAGCTAGTTTCCGGAATGCAAAGATATTTTAGCGCCACAAAAGAAAGCTTATTGATATGCTTTTAAAACGAATGTTTTTAGTACTAAATGATTCGGGGACAATCATGAGTTCAATGTACGTTTGGTTTAGGACCTTATCCTTTAACTCTATTGCCTTATACAAAATAAACCATAACAAATTATAAAAATGACCAAATAAAAATACAAAAAATTCAATAATATTAAAGATATAAAATTAATGAGTATTTATTTATCCAACAAGTTGGAATTTTGTCAAAAAGTTCGCAAGACCACTGCCTACTCGGCAAAAATTTAAAAACCGGGACCTCCGACTTTCGAAATTATTTTCGAAAAACAGCCCATTTTTTGTCGAAATCGAAAATCGAAAATCGAAAGGAAAAAAACGTCGAAAATCGAAATTCGAAAATCGAAAATCGAAATTTCGACACAGCCCTGGTGCCCTCGGCGGTATCTCACTGTGCTGACACTGTGACCCGGATGTTTCATCGGAACGTGCGTGCAGAGTGTCCGCTCGTCATAGCAGCCAAATGCGCAAAACCTGCAAAATGCGCGGAATTTCGGTCCCCGGAATTCCTGACTCAAAGTAATTATTTGGGTCATAAACCATAATTATAAAATATTATTTTTTTTTTTAAAGTTTTATTTAATAAATAAATCTATTGCTGTTTCGTTTAATGGTTGTAAATCTTATCACAAACTTCTGTTTTTTAACTGTCATGATATTCAATTAAATTTTAAATAGAAATTGTCATTTAAAAATTTCAAACCACGAAAGTTTTTAGTAATTGGACCTTTATTCATTTGCCAATTAGATTTGAACCGAAATTATGGTCAATACGTTGGGGTTTGTTGACACAATAACATTTATGTTGGTTCTTCATAATTTATTCGATCATCCCTGTAATTAATGTGTAGAAAAGCAGGTAGTTTTTTTTATTTTTTGATAATCTAGGTATGTGAATAATTATTAACTTGCAAAATTTTGTTCAGTTTTACTTTAAATAATTTTTAAATAAATTCAACTTTACGAAGATTATAATTAATTATTATTAACATTGCAATTATTTTTAAATAAATAATATTCAAAAAACCCAATAAATTATACTAACTTGAATCGCCATTGAAACATATATTTTTGTTAATATTTAGAACTATAAATATTAAAGCTCCATATTATTTCATCATTCGTCGTTTATGTTATTTAATACATTGTTTTTTTTACTACTTTGTTATTGGTTTTAATTATAATTATTTATCTTTTAGAAATTATCTTTTTTGTAAAATTTTCGTTATTGAATCTTCAAGCGTTGATCGGCCTTCTTCACTGGGTTAAAAACATACCCTTTGCCCTCATATTAGTAGCGGCCATTACTTGACGAAGAACTTCCCCCCACTCATATCGCAGTAGCGACCCATTGAAATCTAGCGCGGAACACACAGAAAAAAAAATCCGTTTTATACTTATCTTATATTTTAGAATTGTATATAAATTTAATATAAACAATCACCAATTTATTGTCATTTACAAATTATTTATTTTCACGGTTTTTTTGAATAAAATTTTTATATTTACATGGGTTTAGATTTCTTTGTTTAAATAAATTGTGTTAAACATGTTTAAATCTCCAAGATGTTACCCAACGTTTGTCTGTTAATATTTATTTTTATGTTATATACTAATAATGTATAAATGTATATAATATTTATGCGTTGTGGGTATTGCTTAAATTATATCCAATACATTGTCATAAAAAATTAACATCTTTTTATTATTTAGTTTTATTTGGTTACCAATCTTGTGCAAAGCGGTATATATATATATAGCTAATACTGAAGAAGTAATTAAATCATCCCAAAAATTTTTAGGCATTTGCTGAAGCTCGCTTTAATTTCTTCATACATAATTCGAAATAAATATTATGAAATTTATTTTCCATGCAGAAATTTTAGAAGTTGTAAGAATAGTTGTAATGAGGAATTAAAGTATAAATAAAAATTAAATGATTATCGCAAAATGGGCTAGAACCTTCGACCCGCTAAAATCAATTTCACTTTAACCGCGATGTCACCGAGTTTAAATGTTTTCATTAAGTTTCGCAATTGTTCAGTTATTTTTAAGTATTACTATTTGTTAAATATTTTTTGAAAATTTCTTTACATTATATCTTAATTATCATTTTTTTAAAGTATTGGCCGTTGGTGGGGATTTTCTGTATTATTCATAAAAAGTATAAAATATTAAATTGAATAGAACAAATTCATTTATTTGAAGACTATTTGTTAAAATTATGGCACATTTCATTAAGATGCATATTTAGTTCCAATTATTATGCTCCAGGTTGTTTAATTGGTTGTTTTTTAACATTTAAATTAAATCTTCAATAAAATCGTTCGCGTCGCCTTATTAAATTGATGTCCATTTACAGTGAATAAGTTTATAGTATACTAAATCTAAACCGTATTAGAAAATTCACAAAATTACTTTAAAAATTATTGCATTAAAAACAATGCAATTTGATAGTTTTTTAAAAAAATGTTTTGAAGTTTTATCATGTATAAAAAGATAAAATGAAATAAATTTTTATGTAATATATATATTAAATGAAAATTGAATAATACGCAAAGTTGTATTACAAATTATAGTTATAATTTTTCGGAAAATAATTGAAAAAAAATATTACAGTAGACAACGCCTCCAATTTATTTTTATGAAGATATAGAAACCATATTTATGGTATTAAATTGTTCCATTTATTTAAATATTATATTTTTATGGTATTAAATTTTTAAAAATAAAATGTTTTTTTTAGTAATTTCATTTATTATCAATTATAATTAAGCTTCTCAATTTTTTCGTTACATGTTTATTGCTTTATTAAACTTTTTTTGTTCCTCAACATGGCACAGTTTATTAGGTATAAATAAATTGTTTCTGTTATGACGCCGACGCTTCGTCGAGCCATCCAAACATCCACATTTGAACGCGGCTATGGTCGGGTCGACGGATTTTTGGTTTGTTTGTCCGCAAGTGTTGAATAATGCATTTATTTGAATACGTGAAATTGTAAAAGCTATTCTTTACTTATCTTTTTATATTTAAATTATTTGATTTATAATTTAAATTGATTTATTTATATTTTATATTATGTATTTTTTAATTGAATAATATTATTTGTGAATTGTTCCGTAATTTAAAGATAAAATCTGCATAATATAATTTCATTTCATTTTATACGGACCTGGACACTGTTTCCCGCAAATTTCAAAAAAACAACAACTAAAAACACAAGTCTTTAAGTGACACAATAAAATAGATTAAAATAAAAAAGATTGAGTGGTTTTGATTTGAATTAGCATTTACATCTCAAGGCCGACAAGAGCAGATTTGAGCACAGAAAGATCAAACCCGAGAATTGGTGAAAGCGGGCAATAATGACCAAAATAATATAATCAAATATAAATATTAACAAACTAATAAAACTATAGAAAATTTTAGGCGTATATACTATGAATGATGATGATACTTGTTGAATTATACCAAGGCCTGTACATCCGCTCTCCGCCTAAGGCGATAAATGCAATCCTGATTTAAAACAACTTATGGAAACCTTTATTAAATCGAAAAGCAATAAAAAATAAATTGTTAAAAATTTAAACGGTTTTGAATACAAACTGAAAGAATTGCATATTTGGTGAAATATTACAAAAAAAAAGGAATTTTTAACTTCCATCGGCAGACAACACTCCCGTTTCTTCCTCGAAAGCAGGAGTCTTGAACGCGGAAGCTGTCATTCAGAAAAAATTAATTAGACTACATAATTGGCATTCACTTTTAAATAAAGAAAAGCTGCAATTTAAATTAATAATTTATTAACAAAAAAAAATAGTTATAATTTATAAAATAATTGTCAACAATTTCTAATAAATAATAATTTAAATAAATTAAATGCTTTTAACACAGAATTAAAATATTCATTATAAGCTAGCATCAAAACTGGATTAGCAGTTTATTTAATAATACAAAAGCAGTTTTATGAATGATGGAACTTATAATTTTAATTACAAGTGGTTTATTATGAATTATATACGTTGGTATAAAATTATATACTAAATAAAGTTGCTACAAAATTGGGGGCATATTCATTTAGAAGATAATAAAATTAAATCATTAAAAGCATTGTGCAAAATAAAGTTTTTTTAATCGTGTTATCAAAATATTGCAATTAATAAAAAAAATTAGGGGAAAGTAAATTGCTAAAAAATATTTATTAGATAATTAAATACTTTTTAACTTTATAAAAATAATATTCGGTATAAGAGATAATTTTTTTCATGCATTGTTGTGAATAACTAATGAATTGATAAATTATGTAAAATTAATAAAAATATCAAAATAAAAAAAGAATTATAAGAAATCAAGCATACTAAAAAAAAATAAAGTTACAAAATGTAACTTTCTACAATTCGACGAGCAAATCGAAGGCCGCACCAAGAATTGCCAAAAATATGCGCATTTATCAAATAATTTGAACTAAATCAGCTTCATGAAATTTCGGCATATAAACCTTTTGATTAAAATAAACAACTCAATCGTGGCGGTTTGGTAGGCAATAAGGGAATAGGGAGCTGCATGGGAATGATTATAATAATACATCTTGTTATCATTAAACATAAAATTATATTTATTCATTAAACTAAAATATCAATTTTTATTACAACCAATTCATAATAAATCAAAATATAAAACTTTTTAAAAATTCAAATGCAATTAATTATAAGTGCTTGCTATGAAACCAATTTAATTAATTAATTAATTTAATATTATCACCTACACGGAAGCCACGCGCGAGAACTGTACAAAAAAGTATAGAATAAACTCTCAAGATTTGAAGAGCAAGAGAGCCGCTTCCAAAAATATAAAGAAGCTATGAAAAAAATAAAGAAAATCATGGAATAACGATTAACGGCGTTTCGTAAAAACTGCAAGGGGCGTTTCGTAAAACTGCAATTAACTTTCGTTGATTGAATTGTAAAAGCTAATTTATTTTAACAAATTTTCTCTTTAAGTTGCAAAAAAATATTGTGGCACTTATTGTGAGACTTCAATACTTGACTCTTGCTTGGTTGCTCCTATAATATGGTTTTGCAATTTTAAACGAGGTTAATGAGGCATTGCCTTTCTCTAATTTCCTAATATAGTTGATCGTTGTTGTTATCATCATGATTTATACTACATAAATCGTTGGAAAAGCGCAAAGATTGTGACAATAGCTTTTGCACTTGCCTTCATGAATTCCATGGCTGTTTCAAAACCAAAGTTTGTTTATGGTTTTGCAAAACAGTCAAATGTTTAGAGCATGCTTTGTTGGGCAGTTCAAAGGCAGAGCTTTTTAAAGAGTCGTGACACCTTTGTTTTCAATGCTAGAAAAAGTGTTTGATTAAATATTATCAAAATTATTTACATTTATTTGTTATAATTACATTAACGTGCGCGTCAGTCATTTTTGCAGTTTTTACGAAACGCCCACCCTTGCAGTTTTTACAAAATGCGCCATTTGCAGTTTTTACGAAACGACCCAGCACGGCTTCGAACAAACAAACAGAAAATGGAGCGCTGCTTTATGACAATGGTCACAGACGTCACAAAAACTAACGCAGAAGTGTGGAAGTGTCATCACGGCAGCGGCAATGAACAATGAGAAACATTAATAAAAATTAAATCAGCTAATTTAAAAATAAAATTATGAAAATCAAAATGAATATAACCAGATTTATTCATAGCAATCGAGAAAGAAATGGGACGTGCATGGATGAAATAAATATTTGAATGTTTGTTGAATAATAAAATTTTCATCGTAGTAAACGGAAGTTGTTTATAATAATATATTAATTCTTTTTTCCTGCATTGCCCGCTCGCTAATAATATCATTGCGCGCACAAAATTCTTTTGTAAATTATTGGTTAATTTTATCAGATCATTGAATTCTTTTAATATAAGGGCATGAATAAAATACTGTTTGATATCAGTATTATTTTTGATTTTAACTTTGCAATAACTTATTAAGAGCAGATTTTCTTTTAATTAGAACAATAATTGGGTGTTGGTTCGCATTATGTATTTAGATTAATATTTTTGTTATTGTTGTTTAAAATTTTTTTTAATATTTCAATATTTATCTCTGCATATGAATTTACTATTTAATGTAAATTGTAATATTGAATTAAGTTTGTTAATTTGTCTCAGCGTTTAATCCTTGTTTAAGTATATAATTTCTATTTAAATCTAATTGTAAAAGTCACTCAATTCTAATCTCCAGTTCCAACGTGCGAAATATCTTTTAAAATCGCGCTTTGTTATTTATCTACTTATTATTTTGTTTTTTGCATAGTGATAGCCATTTTGTTTTACAAATAAATTTTTAAACAAAATAAAATTTAAAGCTTGAGAGCTATTTGCTGCAAATAATGCTTACTAACATTAACAAATAAACGATTTATTATACTGACACTTAAATTTAAAACAAAACTCAAATTTATGTATTTATTATATAATTTTGGCAAAACATTTCCTCTTACTTTCAATAGTCGGTAGTTTGGACGAGAGAATTTTAGCGTTTTGTAAATTTTGAACCTAATTTAAATTTTTTTTGTTTTATTTGCTTTTTTTAATTACTAATTTTATTCACTATTACATCACAACGGTATCCTGCGCCATACGCTAACACCCACGGTGTACCACAGCCTGAGAATTATTGTTTTATAAGTGGAATTCTGATGACACTACAATTTTGAAATTTAGTTAGAATTTTGCAGTGCATTACCATTGAAATGTCGTAACCCATTGATTATTTTCTTCGATCTTGTTCTTTAATTATTCTATTATTAATATTTAAACTTTTAATTACTTTTAATAATTTGTACTATTTTTTTAATATTTGATCTTTGTTTTTATTAAATATGTTATAAATTAACATTGCCAACCTAACAAATTTTCTTGTTAACACCAATCTTTTTTAATATAAACTTAATTTGAGATCAGTAATACCTCGCAACAAATTTTTTTATAGATCTCCTTTTTATTAATATACTTAATTTATTTATATTGGCGCTCCGACTGCAAACTTTAAATGTTAAAAACAAAATTGCATAAAAAATAAAAATGAATCAAAAATCTTTTAAAGTGGTTCAATAGACCATGGAACAATCAAACACATCAACATAGTCTCATATGCAATTAAATAATATATTCAAATCATATGAAAATGTTAGATCGGTGTCGCGCTGCAACCGTGTAGGCATACGATGTGTAAACATTATTATGCAAAAGTCATGGACGGCAGCCAAGACAACCCCATAGACACCTATCAAATTGATGTGCCCTAAGCTGTACGTGAGGAGTGTGTGTGCCTTTTTCTTGTAACTGGGTGCGGTGCTGGTGTTGGACCAGTCGGTGATATTAAAACTAGAAAAGTTAAGAAGACTATTAAAAACTTACTTAATTTTCTAAATTGTGAACCTGTTTAATAAATAATTCGCTAAAATATTTACTATGAAGGTCCCAAGCTATAAAAATAAAGACTTAAACCTAAGTCATTTATCGTATGAAAACGAATATGAACAATTAATTGTGGTCTATTCAAAAGAACGATCTGAATTAACCAATTCGTGTTTTTTCACAAGACAAATTAAAAATGAATTATTTTTCCAAAAATATATAATTTAATGAAATCTATAAGCGTGTGCCTCAAAATTATCCTGAATACAACATTGTTTCAAAAGACTCCAAATTGGCTATTTCCATTACTTTAACCGCAATGTGAAAAAATAAACATAAATCTTTAATATATAATTTTTTTATTCAAAAATTTCTTATGTTTGAAAATTATTGTTAAAATTTAAGGATTTATAAATTGTACAAAATTTAGCCAATTAAATATTTAATAATAAAAACAAGTAAAAAGGTAAAAAGATTGTTGATTTGCTAATTAACTTTAAAGTAAAAACACTTATTTTTTCAACAAAAAAAAAGTATCAATTTTTAGATCACAACTAAAAACGATAGGGTGTCAAGTCGACGCGATGTTGGCCACGAATTATGGCAACTTTCCAACTTAGATAATTGAGCTTTATTCAAAATGATTTTGTTTAGTTAAATATAGATTTGTTGGGCTTTTATTTGATATTATGATGTAAATACTACAATGCCGCCGTAGCAAAGGCTGGCCAAAAAAATTATTATAATCTTAGATTGATCGTTGATTTGAGCAATCGTTTATTAATACTATATTTTTATAAACAAAAAACGAATCAGCAAGAAAACTAAAATTGAATTTCAAAAATAAAAATTAATTGCCTAGTTTTTGATAAAAAAATGAAAACTCACAACTTGTATTAATTTATAAAATTTTCAAATATACGAATTTAGAAAGAAAGACGACTGACAATTGAGTGAGAGGAGTACAATATATTGTTTTCGAAAAGTCTCTGTATTCAATTCGGTTTTTTGCCAATACCGTCTGGTTTACAAGACCAGTTTATCAAAGATTTATTAACTAAGGTCATCTATTCCGTTGCTTCTCGAGACTTTTTCCTTCAAAAAAGTCCTGGGTATAATGAATTAAGTGATGTTAACATAAATTTTGAGTTATAATAAGAAATGACGAATTTGCAGATTTGGGTATCAAATAAGTTAATGTTCAATTCGGATTTTGAAAATTTTATTTGTTTGGTCATTTTTGTAAAATGTTAATATTTTAAATTTTAATTTGTTTTATAATTTTATTTTTAGTAAACTTATTGGTCGAATTAGGAAGATTGGCTTTTGCTGGTGCTGAGCTTTTGGTTTTTTCGTTGGCGAAATTTGGTCACTTTCGTCCGGATTCGGCGGGGAGTTGTTGCAAATATATTTTAAATTAGAACATTTGTTTGTGCAAAAAATTCATAATTTTAAAGCAATATATTTATTATTTGATTTATTGTTAAATGACCCACCACATTAGATGCAGTTGCTCTATGAGATTATTCTTTACTGGAATGAATCGTTTTGTTTCTACGCGCCGTTAAAAACGATATTTAACACTTTCAAAAAATAAATCAATATATGGTTAAATTTACTTTAATACAACATTTAATCTTTCATCACGTCATTTCCTACATATAATTTACGATATATCAAACATTTTAATAGATTTTATTTTAAATTTTAAGCTTCGACCTTGGGATTGAGGAGACAAAGTAAAATGGAATTCCTTTATTATTCTTTTTAATTGTTTTGCGCTCAGTTGTCATTTGTTTATCGCTTTTTGGGGATTTACATTCGGCATAACTTTTTTGAATCAAAACGTGCGATGTTGAAGTTTATTTTAAATTTGAATAAAAGAATAAATTATGGATTTAATTGCCAAATA
>JAIXHY010000038.1:553547-1036861 GCA_020449905.1 Globodera pallida | reverse complement strand
GGTATCGATCATATCAGTAAAATGTGATTAAATTTTGCAAATTTGTGATCAACAAAGTGTTTTTTGCAGTTCTACAAGCTCCAACACTTTTCTGTAGACAAGCTCCACTTCAGTCTAAAAAATTTAAGAAATTTCAATTTTTTTTTTTTTGCAGGAGACCCTGTTCGGTCCAACAACCGCAAACCGCGTGCCTGTACAATGCAAGCCATAACAACACATCGACGGCACTCTGAATAATTTAAATGATTAAAATTCAATTTAATATAATCAAATTAAAAATAATTTTTAAAAAATGTTTACATCTAGCGCATACTTACTTCTTGCTCCAATTGACATGCCGCGCTTTGGAAAACGCAAAACAGAAATGGCACTGCACTAGGCACTGCCATGCCCAGCTCCAACACGGCCAACTGCCCCCGATGTTGGTCCTGAAGCTCGCACTGCAATCGTTCAATTTGCAGCCATGGGTTGTGCAGCAACGCGGTGGAGTGAATGCGGTGCAGGCGGATGAATAACTGACAAAAATTTTGCTTGTTTTTTAAAATTTAAATGTTTAATTTTTACTTCTTTTCCATCATCCCTCCTCAATTGTATGTGGTTGTTGTTGTCAGTTTTGATCAACTTAATTGTTCTGATCGCGCCATTCTGATCAGTTTCAATGAAATGACTCGGAACATCAAATTGAGTCTGCCCATCTGAGCACGAATCAAGCAACACAATGGCCTTAAATGAGCAAATATATTTCTGTTAATCTAATAGCTTATCTAATCATTAGGGTTGGCACCCCGACGTTCGGGGATAGAAAAGTCGGGGATCGGATTGAAAGGTCGGGGAAGAACAAATTGTCAGAGTCAGGGGTTGTCGGGGAAGGTACTGTCGGATCGGGGTCGGGGGGGGGGGGAGATTGGTCCAAAATCGTCGGATGATCGGCGCCGGGGTTTTTCGGTTTTAACCATACTTATTATTATACCCGAGCAGATCACCTGATCAGCAATAAAAATTTGAATGAAATGGATGTCTCGGTTTATTCAAGAGTCTCGATCATCCTTTAAATTTAAACAACCACCGCCCACCTGGCATGCGCACTGCCACAGCTTGTGCCACACTTGCTCCTCACGCTCGGCAGGCATTCCAAAGCACAGCAGGAATTCATTTGTTCGATGGTAGCCCGGCAACGGCACACACTGTGCCGTCGGCGGTGCGCACTGCTGGGGCCTATGCGGACAGCTCAGCAAGTCCAGAAACTGGGCACGGATGCGTCGTTGGCCCGCCGGCGTCCGTTGAGATAGCAAAAAGCGCACATAATTGGCAAAATGTGTGCGCGGCTGACGCGTGATGCCGTTGGCAACCAAATGGCGTAAAACCTATTTTATTAAAAATTAATTCATATAAACTTTTGTTGCAATAAAAAATTGATTATTCTAATAAAATTATATTTAATTGGGGTACGACAAAATTCCATTAAAAGTTAGTACAAGTTTGATGCATATTTTGGGGTTCGTGCAAATTTGAATGATTTCCCATATTTAAAGATAAACTTTAAGGCATTTTCAAAAAAAAACTCAAAAAATTAAACCTTGACATAAAATATAAAAAGAAAAAATAGCGTGTTGAAATAACAACTGCCAAAAAAGTTCGGCATTTTTGGGATATTTTGGTTTTTTTGGAGCATATATATGCGCATTTTTGGTGCATATCGATCCGTTCCCGAATAATAAAATCAATATTGGCCACCTCATGACAGAAAATAAATTGCTCCAGCGTTTGTACAAGTTGGGCACGCTGTCGACGTATTCTTCGCAACTGGTCAACAACATCAATGCGATCACAGCTAAGCTGAAAAAAGGGTAATAAAAATAATTGATTTATGTTTAAAAGATTTTAAATTAAAGTTGACACTCCAAACCCAACAACCCCGACCCCGTCCCCGACTACTTGTTCACCCCCGACTATTCAACCCCAAAAAACCCCCACCCAAAACCCCGAGAAATCCCGTCTTCGATTTTTCTGCTCCCCGTTGGAGTGTGGTGCCGACTCTAATTTAAATTAACATTAAAACAAACTAAATTTTGAATAAAACTATTCATAAGTTTGATTATGACTTTTTTTTAAATGTATAAATAACTATAAATGAAATTTATTTTTTAGTATTTTTTAATTTTGTTGGTATCAATATTTAAACAATTTAAAACTCTAAAATAGTTACCAAATGCCGTCGTAAACTGTCAATGAGGATGAAAGCACCGGATCTGCCCAGTCCGGCACTGCAATGGACCACGCATGGAGCAGATTCAGCAGCAATTGCCAATGTGCCATTGAAATTTGCGCAAAATGCCGTTGCTGTCGGGCATTGGATCAATTCGGCAACATAATTGATGAAATGGAGAAGTGGGAAGGGACTGTTCGGTACTCCATGATCCTGAAAAATATATATTTAATACATTTTATTCAAAGTGTTTTTTTATAAAAATGGAACATTTTTGTGATTAATAAAATTTGTTAAACAATTACCGGCCAGGCCATAAAATGAAGTTGATGTACAGTGCGTTCAATGTCGTCCTTATTGGTTTTTAATGATCAGTTTAGTTGTTTACGAGTCGATTAATTAAATTATTAAGATTTTATTACATAAATATACTTTAATAAATATTACATGATTACATTTAAATATTTAGATTAAATTTTTTATTAAATTAAAAATTCGTAATAAATTTATTCGATAATAGTTATTGATTTTTTAAATTAATTAAATTATATTACCCCTTTTCCATTGGATGATGCCGTTTTTGTCAACTGCAGCACTCGATGTGTGAAAATAGAATTTGTTCGTTGCGCATTCAATGTTATGCGAAAATCATCAGCTTGAACAAAATCGCCCGTACAATTTGGCCAATATCTGACAAAAACCAAGGGTTTTTTAATATTTTTTTTAATAATTTACAAACAATATTAATTATTTTAGTTTTATTTAAATATTCAAATTATGATCTAAACTGGTCGCATTTTTTCATGCCACTCTCCACCATGTTGGTCAGCGCAACCAAGACATTGCTCCGTTCTTGCCAAACCATTGCCCAAAAGTCGGCAAATGTGTGTGGAAGTGGGGCCTGTGTTGCAACTAAAATATATTTAACTTTTCCATTATAATTAAATTTTATTTATTTAAAAAAATTAATAACTTTGCTCTCTAACAGACTTCTCATTATGTGCTTCTCTCTTTAGCAAACAAAAAACGAATCAATTGGGCTCGGTTCATTTATTATTAGTCATGTTACAGTAGACAAAAAAAAGAAATCTACAGTAAACAAACAAGCATTACTGTATGCCCGCTTCTCATCGCACGAGTCCACATAATTGGCATTAATGTAATGCTGACGGCATCCTTTCCTGTCCCCAAGTTGAATTCGGCTCTTCCGCGGCAATGCGATCACATCCACATAACTAAATTTAAAATTACCTTTTTTACAAATTTGCCGGTTTTAACTCTTTTTAAATAACCTTATTTACCAAATTTACGAATTTTAAATTTCTCTTTTTAAATAACCTTTTTTATTACAAAATTTACCGATTTATAATTTTTTAAATAAGCTTATTTTTATATTTAGATTCTTAACGGTGTTTAAAAGTTCTCTTTTTAAAGAACCATTTTTTGCAAAATTGGCCGATTTTTAATTTTGTTTTTTTTTACAAAATTTACCGATTTTTTTTAAATTTATATTTTTAAATAACATTTTACAAAAATTTACCGGTGTTTAAAAGTTCTCTTTTACATAACATTTTTTTCCAGAATTTACCGATTTATAATTTTTTAAATAAGCTTATTTTTATATTTAGATTCTTAACGGTGTTTAGAAGTTCTCTTTTTAGAGAACCTTTTTTTGCAAAATTGGCCGATTTTTAATTTTGTTTTTTTTTGTAAAATTTACCGATTTTTTTTAAAAATTTATATTGTTAATAACATTTTACAAAAATTTACCGGTGTTTAAAAGTTCTCTTTTTACATAACATTTTTTTAACAAAATTTACCGATTTTTAAATTTCTCTCCCTCATTGTTGCTCAGTGTGCCATTTGCGCAACTCGACGACATCATTTTAGCGCAATTTTCACTGACTGATGCCGTGGCTTGCTCACGTTCTAACATGGCCAATGTGTCTAATTCGAGTTCCTACAAAAATTGAAAATTTTTTTTAATTTTAAATTTTACACTGCAACACAAAATTTGTTTTTATTTACTGGAGCATAAGGAAGTTTAAATATTTGTGATAATGTTTAATTCAAATTTTCGTCTTTGATAAAACATGTGACGCTATTTTAATATTATATGAGAAAATTATGCAATAATTTAAATGTTGTCAATATGCCAAACAAAACGGACCTTAAACTGACGCTTGAAGCCGGCATTGGCATTGGCACTCATTTCCTCAAAATATGCATCAAAATGGAGCACAGAAACAGTGGTGGTCGCTGCTTTTCCGTCATTCATCCCCAACAATTCCTCCGGTTCATCTTCATCCCCATTCTCCGGGCCATCACAGCAACTTCCGTCCCCAGAATTTGTTGTTTCCGCACCGCTGAAAATGTTGGTGCTGCTGTTCAATGTGTGTGTGCCGGCGGCACCGTTTGGCACATGTGATCGGCGGCAGCACAACGCTGTCCTGGACATCTGAAAAGTTAATTTAAAAAATTATTTTATTTTAAATAATTTAAAAAATTATTTTCGGCTTGAAACCTGCAAATTTGAATTCAAAATAATTGATTAAAGAACAATAAAATAAAAAAAAATTCATTAAAATATTTAATCTAATTAGTGGGCGCGTGGTACCGGACAGGATTCCGGGCGGCGTTTTACCGGTCCGGGTATAGAATCAAGCTTTTTAGGCAATTCCGTTTCGGATTTTCTGGAATAAATCACCAATCGAGCAATTTAAAAATCTTTAAAATTCAATTTCACTGGTAAATTTTTAACATAATAAGTTAAACTAAATATAACTTTTTGTAATTAATTTTAGTCCCTTTGATCACAATTTTAAAGAGATAAAATGTTTTATATAAAATGCCATTTTCAATTGCCGTAAATTACTTGAACCGTTCGTTCCGCGATGAACCAACGAAGTGCTTTCAGCGCCTTTATGTCTGATGTGGTGGCCCTTCTCCGCCAATAAAGGTCCACGTTTTTGATGATTTTTTTTGTCCTTTTTGTGCCGTAAAAATGCTTTGAACAAAAAACAACGTCTTAAAAAACGACGAATAATTATTATTCTTCTAAAAATTGGTCTCAAACCTCCGCAATATGCATGTGAAAAGTACAGAAATTGCTAATGTAATGGCAGCTCCAAAAATCAGAAAAACGAAGGGCTAAATTTTTTAAATTATTCAATTATTTAAAGAATAAATTATCTTAATTTAAACGTTTTTGACAAGCCATAAAAAAGAAAATGTTTGAGCAAAAATTTTTTGATCCAAGAAAATGTCATTTTTTAGAAGTGCATTTTTTGGCTAAAATTTTTTAGGAATAATTTTCGGTATTGAATTTTTCTTAAGGAATTTTTAGAAAAAATGTTTTGGGCTTCTCTCATAATAAGCTTTTCACAAAAAAATAAAAATAAATACATAATAAGATAATTTTTAATTTTAAAGTTGGCATTACGCCATTGGCAGTCGCCTCTTTGCTGATCAGCTTGTTGACCACCGAATAATTGTTGCGTGTTTATTGAATGTGTGGCAAAATGTTCACAAATTGTAGTTTTGGACAGCGAAAGTGCTTGAGGGACATGCAGTTGAGCGAAAATGGCACTTCCAACCTAAAAAAATGGTAATTTCATTTTATTCGGGGCTTATATTTATTGAATTAAAAATTAAATAATACTTTCTTTGCACCTAAATTTTTTAATTAAATCAAAAAAAAATTGCTTTGCTGACCAGCTGCTAATAGTACAAAATGTGCTGGCGCTGAGCTGGGCCCGTCCAGCCAAACTTGTTGGGTCTGCGCGACTCTGCACCGTTGCCAAAATGGTCAATGAAATGCGTTCACTTTGCTGCACTTTGTCAATAAAAAGCTAAATAAAAAATATATTAAATTTCAACAAAAAAAGAAAATTTTTAAATAGGATTGCTCCCCGACAGCCGCCCCCGAAGAATCACGACGCGTCATTTGTGAGTCAAACTCTAAGAACTCCGACCCCCGACATGCCGCCCCCGAAAGCCCCCCCCCCCCCCGAAAAGACCCCGACATGCCGCTTCTAAAGGGTGGAAGAGCAACCACTAAATTAAAACATTTAAAAATAATATTTTCGAAAAGCAGAGTATCAGCATAACGCGTTATCTTCTAGCGAGTAAAAGTTCGATATTAAAAACAATTGTCATTTTGAAATAAACGATTAATGTTTTTTTGTTGTAAATTTTAGTTTATTTTGTAAGGCTAAACTTTTGATTTGATTTTGTAATTTATGCCTTCTGAGATGTTTCCGATGCCGAAACGTTGAAAATTCGGCTATGGCCAAGTGAGGACAATAAATTGATTTGAAAATTGGCGTTTGCACCAGTGGGAATGGCCGATGGGACGAATGGTCCATTGGAGCGTGAGCAACGAATTGTCACAGGAAAAGCTCAAATTAGTCACCGCGGGAGTTTCTCGAGATGCTAAAATTAAAAAAAATTGTTTTAACAATGTTTTTAATCTTAAATTCTAATAAAATATATAAATAATATTTTTTGTAAATTCAATTAAATTATTAGAAAATTCCCACCAGAATAATCGGTGTCGGCAAGTAAAGCTTCGCTTCTCATTCCTTCACCTTTTGACGTTGCTGCTGCCAATTGTATTTTGTACCGAGTGGTTGGCACTTAAAAATTCAAAATGCCATTCAAATTTTGGGCCCCAAATTTGGCAAAATGTATACAAAGTTTTGTCAAGTTGTAAGCAAACGCTTTTGATGGTTCATTTGGCGACACGGAAAGTGAGAGACGGCTCATTTCTCTTTTTGATGGAACATCCTTAAACAAAAAAAATGCATAAATTACAAATTTTTAGCCTATTTATTAAAAAGAAAATTACTTTTAAGTTTTTTCTGAAAATATAAATTTAAACATTCTGTCTTACAATTACATTCTTTATCGGGATCCCGATCAAGCTTTTTTTGAATTGTTAGTAGAAAAAAAATTTTTAATTGCAAACCTCATAAAAATAACATATTCCGGCGCCTCAAGCAATTTTGACAATTTATTAATCTCGTAAATCCCTTTTCGGAATCCCGTAAAAATTGTTTTTAGGGACTGATCAAGATCGGGATTTGTCGAAATCCCGAGCCGGGATCCCGACCATTTTTGGCAGTTTTTGGGATTGGGATTTAGCCAGCGGATCCCACCAATCAAGAAAATTGGTTTTGCTGATTTATATTATAAAAACTTTCTAATATTTTATTTTTACCTTAAAATAAATGACATAATCCGTAACAATTCCATTGGGACGTGAGGGCTCTCGCCATGTCAAATAGAGCGCTTCACCACGGACAACCGGACGAATTTGTATTAATTGGGGTGGGTCATCGGGCGCGCTCTTTAAATATGATTTAATTAAAATAAATTAAAAAACAATAAATTTTAAATTTTACTTCGTCCGTACGGAAAGGGCATCGTCTCGCCAGGTGAGTACCCAAAACCGTTGTCTGCTTCAAGTGTTAGCACATAATCCGCTAAATGTTGCACATTTATATATTGTTTAACATAAATACAATTCGACACTTTGTCATATGTATAAGAAAAACTTGGCATTTTAACTCAAAAGAAGAAAGTGGACATTGTATCTTCAAGTGTGAGACATTTTATCACAGGATTTTGAACCCTTTGTCTTTCAAAAACGTTGGCCACTTTGCCACGATAAAAGAATTGAAATTAGATGAAGCGTAAAATGGTTTGACACTGACTTTTTGTGTGATCAGTTGAGAAAGTTTGTCTGATCACTTTACTGATTAAAATATTATTTAAGAATTATAAAACTTTTACCATACGCTTCCAATGTGCAAAGCGATTGGGCCCGAACTTTGTTGCCCTTCACATACCACTCACGCAAGGCGCCTGTTCCAACACGATGGATCTAAAATTATTTAAAATTCATAATAAAATATATTTTTAATTATATTTATATAACCATAATTCGAAATCCGACAATTGGCGTGACTTCCTTCTCTAATTCCGGAAAATCCCAACCCATCTCCACGCAGAATGGAGTTGTTCCATTTGTGAGTGATGTAATCTTTGGAGCTGTTCGAGGGGCTTAAATTAAATTGATTAAATTTGTTGTTTATTTTAAATGGGTTACGGTCTTTAAACACAATTGAAATATTTATAAAATATTTGGATTTTTAATTAAATTTATAAATATTATATATTTTATGCTTATTGCCTTGGCCAACTGTACGAAAAGCAGCTTCTGCTCCAAAAGCGCTTTCACCAACGGCATTTTCAGCACGAACCTTTTTTTGAAATTTAGTAAAATTGCTAATTAATTAAAAGAATAAAAAAACAATACGGAAAAGGAATAGCGTGTGTTTGGCCATAGTCCGTCAATTTTGATGGTCTAAAATTATTTTAATTAAATTAATTGAAAATTAGGGTTGTGTGGGACAGGGACCAGTACTGAAATGTCTATATCTTCATTTTGGTACTGAAATGGTGGTCCCGGTTTTTCAAAATTTCTTCAAAACTCCCTTATTATGATCCCGGGTTTTCCAAAAAATCCGAGTCTCGTACAACCAACCCTATTGAAAATTTAAAAATCTTTCAGTAGAAAATTTTGAAGATTAAATACATAAAAAAATGTTTTTGTTTGAAGAATGTTTATTTCCTTGCTAAAAAAAATTAAATAAAACAATTTTTGACCGTTCTGTTGTCCGGTGTGGAAACCACTCGCAACGATCCGTCCTCCGTTTTGGCGACCAAAATCGAGAACCGAATTATTGGCTGATGCGCGGCCGAACTTGCGTATTGGGCCCATTGCAATGTGGCCGAACGGTCCGAATGCTTTACGACTGTCGGCTTCGGTGGCACCGGAGGACGAACTAAAAAAATTTGCAAAAATTTTAATAAAGTCGCGGAATATAATTTTAAAAAAACAGGCACTGAGATTCTGGATCTACCGAATATTTTTGCAGGGTTAGTCCCCGAACCCAATCCCCGACCCCGACCCCCAAAATTGCGTTGTCCCCGCCCGACATGGCCAACCCCGGCCTCCCCGACCCCCGACTTTCCCACCCCGAGGGATCGGGGACCAACCCTACTTTCATTAATGCAGATCTTGATCGATCCTTTATCAATGTCTTAAATTTTGTTCTGAAATTTTATTTTAATTTTGTCAGACTTAATTTTTACCGGTCTCTCCCCAGTCCCGGATAAAAGTTGATGAAAATCTGAATCCCGGATTTTAATTTCTTAAACAAAACCCGGGCATGTGCAGCTCTTTAAAAACAAATGATTTTCACGTAAGCAAACGCACAAACTTATTTTATTATTTTGCTAGTTTAATCAATAAATATTATTTTGTTGTCTCTTTCACAATTTTACAACATAAATAAACGAAATTATGCCTTGCATTACATAATTTGCCATAATATTATTATATTTGAAGAATTAATTCATTGAATATTTCCTCCTCCCCCCCCCACAAAAAATGAACAAATTTCAAATAATTGGCTTTTTATTTATCACAAATGTTGAGTGAACTTTGTTTTGGTGTTAGGTGATGAGTTTTTGATTGGTCCCGATTCGCCAAGCTCCGACGGGCACAATTCGGGGCAGGCTAGTGCAAGTAAAATATTACTTCAAAAATTGCAATAATTTAAAAAAATGCTTGTCAATAAAATAAAATAACTTTTATTAAATAAACTTTAAAAAAGCAAAAAAATAAAATAATAAAAATAGGCTCGCGCGACTCGCATGTCGAGGGTGGAAGCACCGCTTCAGAAATTAGCCGTCTCAACGCCAGAATATTGACACTTGAGCGCGAGAAAAGTCAGCTTGAAGAATTGCATAAGCTTCAACAACAGTCCTTTCAACAACTGTACCAACATTGGCAACTTGAACACGCTCAACATGAAGCAATCCAAGCTGAATTTCAAAAAATGCAACTGCAACAGTGCGTTCAAAAAGCCATCATGAAGAAAATTTGGTCAAAATATGACCATACAAATTCGATGGTGGTTGGTTTATCTTTTTTTAAATTGTGTTTATAATACAATTAGTTATATTAAAATGCTTATACCGTATTTCCTCTAATGGAGCACTTTGGGTCTCCGTATTTCCTCTAATAGAGCCCTCGGGGGGGGGGGGGATATCCTAGTTTAACTTCCCAAAAAAGGGGGGCTCTAAAAACACCAAAAAGTGCCAAAATAGGCACTAAAAATGCGAAAATTTAGGTGCGATCAAGAACACTAAATTAGGCATATAGGCACTAAAAATTCGTTCTAATAAAAAATATTGCTTAATTAATTATTTAAAAAATATAGATTTTTATTTTATTTTTTATTTATCGTTGTAATTTTTTCAGATTGGCGAAACGTCGGCACCAATGCAACTATCTGATGATATGGATGAATTGGTGATCACGGAAGGATTATTGCAGGAAAATTTTGTGCAATTTCTGCTCAACGAATTCGAGCAGTACTCCGTCCGATTTTCAAAAATTGTTGTTACTTCAAACGTTCACTACGAGCCAAATGCAATTTTTAAGGCGATCAAAGTTAGTGGAAATAGAGATTTTTGAACCCCGATAAAAATAGAAAATATTCAGCAAAATTTGTTGATCGATCGCCCTGATCACCAATTCGATCGAATGCGCTTTCAAATAAATGACATCGCTTCAAAAGAACGCCAATTGTTCAAAAGTTTGCACAAAGCGCGTGCACAAAGTCCAAGATCGCCGCAAATTCATAATACCAACATTTTGTATGACAATGAACGCAATGTTTGGCAGTTGTGGAATCACGAGACATTGGCAAACTTTCGTCTACGAATGGTTGTTCGCGTCCAGGAAAAGTATGTGATGGAAGAACCGTTCGACGAGTTGGAGCTGCTCAAGATGGACCCAGGGACTGCTTGAGAAGGCGGGCAATTAGCAATATTTGAAATTTTGGATAGAACACTACAACAAAGACACTATTGATATTTTTTTGTCTTATTATAATAACAAGAATTTATCATTTTAATGAACTTTCATTTCAAACTAATCGAGTAAAACGACCCGCTTGGATGTCCGGATTGCGGCCCAGAAAGTTTTGTTCCCCCCCCCCCCCCGACATTTTTAGACCTCATCATCTACACTAGGGTTGGGTCAAAATTTTTTGATAATTTCAAGAAAATTTTTTGTAACCTTGTGAACGGCACCCGTCTTTCTAGTCCTTGAAGAGTTGGGGACCAACTCCAATTTTAACCAATTTCCAACACTCGAATACGGCCTCGGATAACCCCCCGATGCTTCAACACCGCAAGAATTGTAAATTCTTTTTAACAACCACCGTTTGGCTCTGAAAGAACTTGCCTTACATATTTATAAAAACTATTTAGCTTTTTTATTTAAAAAACATTTTTTTTGCATTTATTTCGGCCAATAATTTATTTTGATTTTTTTAAATTCTCAAATATCCATTTTACTGCATTTTTGAATTAACCCCCCCCCCCTTTAAATTCACCCCCTCCCCCAAATTACGCTGCCCATTATGTACAGAGACTTAAATGCGCTTTCCCTCATAAACGCATCAATTTGGACGCGCAATGGCTACACAAGGCACAGCATGTGTCCCCCAGCTTTCGGATGACATTGGGACATTATATGGCAAAATGGACAAAAATTGATGGATGGGAGGGATTTGAAAGCAAATTCCCCCTCCCAAACATCCCAAATGATTGCCATAAATGCATTAGGAAATATTTTTAAAATTCTTTAGCCTTTGACATTTAAAAAAATCTATAAAAAAGGCTTATGCATTTAAAGTTTTTGATAAAAAAAACAATTTTTCACACGGCCAAATAGTGGAAAAACTTTTCTGAACGGCCTTTCCAAAAGATTTTTCAGTGTCCGGCGCGCCAACACTTATGTTACCGATTGAAGGACATTATGACAATGGGCGAATGAGTATAAAAAGGAGGAGGAGGTGGTGAATGGGTGGGAAACTCATACTCCTCGGAGATGACCTTGAGCAGCGCCATTGTAAAAAATTGGAAGTTTTCAAATATTTGATCAAATCATTGATTTAATTTAGGGTTGGTTCCCGACCCCTCGGGGGCGGCAAAGGACGGGGGTCGGGGACGAAAACCCCGAGGGTTTTCCCACTAAAAACACCGAAAAAAATTCAAAAAAGTCGGGGATGAAAACCCCGACCAAAAAAAGTCGTAAGTCGAGGACCAACCCTAATTTGATTTTTTTTGCTAAAAAATAATGCCGAATTTATTTTTTTTTATTTGTAATTATTTTAAAGATTTTTTTGCACCCACCTAACACGAGTAATTCGATGGCAACCCGTTGCGGCAGTTCTGCTTCAAACAGCGGGTCCGTCTCCAGCCGGCACTGCCACAGCCCCGCGTCATGGGGCAGCAGCGGGGCAATGCGCAGCTCGAAGAATGGCCGGCGAAGCGTGTACCGATTGCCGGACACCCACCACTGCTGGTTGATGTCGGACAGGAATTCCTGGGAAGCAAATTAAATTACAAATTTAAAATTAACACAACAAAAAAGCAATCAATTGTCTTAATATACCCCCCGTCCCAAACTTTAAAAAAAATTTAAGGTATTTGTAAAAGCTTAAAAATAAAATTTTAAAATACCTAATTAGCAACATAAAAATAGAAACAATTTTAATTGTTAAAAACATAAAAATATACTTTAATGGACTTGCCCAAACATTTAACTACAATTTTGATTTGAGTTGTTTAGAATTACCGTGAAACAGAATTTTTTTTGGGCCAAAATCCCCGTTTTTGGTATACCTATTTCATATTCTCCGGTTACTTTTTTCTATTCTTGAACAATTTTTGTTTGTGATTTTATCTAATTCATAATTTTTAACTCTGAATTCCATGACGACTAAAATTGAGCTTAACAACTCAATTCATTTACCCAAGTATCACTTCCAAATTTAATGTCTCTGCGTTTTCTTATTCCGGCACTTTCTGTGCTCCCCCGGGGGCACATTTTACGAGTTTGTCTCCAACCCCCCCCCCCCCGGGGGCCAATTTTGCCTTATCCAATGATGTTGATTGAGCCTTGCCCAATTGTAGAAGCAACGGAATGAGCGCCTTTTTGGAAATTGGTCTTTTCCGCCTTTTGCATAAAGTCCTTTGGGGGGGGGGGGGGGGAGGGGGGGAGGCTCCAAACCCTTCTGCTGCTGCAAAGTTTTGCTCTAATTTGTTGAAGACGATGCAGCAATTTCCTCATGGATGGTCCACAAAAGTTTTATGTTGGTTTATCGAAAATTAGAGAAATTTTGAAGAAAACAAAAAATAGTGGACCTCACACACATATTGTACATGCAGATCATTATGCTATTTTTAGTAAAATTTAAAAGTTAGGATTGATTTTTTAACCCCAAAAAATTCAAAAATCTATTGTTACCAGTTAATTTTAAATGTTTTTTTGGGTTTCAAAAAAATGTTTTGCAAATTAAAAATGTTGCTATTTGTTTATTTTTATTTTTACGAAAGATAATATTTGCTGTACTAATTAAAAATTCAATTTCTCAATTTTGGCCTTGGATAATAATAATCATTCATCGACTACTCTACATATTGCTGCACATTTTGCATAATTTATTAATTTCTTCATATGTTGTCTGTCAGTCACATCGAATAAATTTTCATAAATATTTTAAAATTTGACTTTTGTATGTTTTGTATCTACAAATATTGTCTGAGTTTATTAATATGTAAATTAATATTTCCAAGTTTTAATATAATTAAAAACTGAATTCAAAATTATAAAAAAAAAATAGTATATGTTTCCAAAAAAAAATTTGCTAATAAAATCAAATTCATATCAAATTTTGAAACAGTTTTATTTAAAAGAAATTTTTTCGTAATGCCACTTTATATATATCTATCTTTGTCTGGCATTTTCTGAATTTGCCACATTATTATTTTATTAACATGAAAATTGACACCACCTATCCAATTCCATATTCACAACCCAAATTGTGCATGAACAGGTTGTATAAGCATAAGCAAAGTGGTGCTGCCCCCTGCCCCCCCCGCCTGACCAAATGGTCCATTTGGCACGGAAGGGTCATTTGCGCGTCCCCCCTAACAACGACGACGACGGCACGGATGGCAGAACGGTGCCGACGGGGCGGAGGGGGAGGGGGGGGGGGGGGGGTAAAATTTATTGCCCGGAAAGGCCATTTACCCCCCCCCCCCCTCGCCCCCCCCCCCCCGCCCCCCCCGCCCCCCCCCCCGCCCCCCCGCCCCCCCCCGTCCACAAAGTCTTGTCTTTGGAGAAGTCAACGGGGAAAGAAGAAAAGCGCATAAACAATTGGGGGACAACGGCGCGGGCGATGGGTGAAAGACAAAATCGCCCCAATTTTGGCGCAGTGAATAACAACAAAGTCCTGAGAGAGGTTGAAACAACAGTAATTACAGAAGGGAGGTGTACGGTAATTGGTAGTAAAAGTGAATGAATATCAATCAATTCTACAAAACAACAAAACATTTATTTTTGGTCTAAATCATTTATTTTTGCCGTTCATAATGGTCACGAATGTCGAGATTCCAAGCAGAGAAACATTAAAAAATTCGATCAGTTTTCTGTGGCGAAAGCGCAAATTGAGGACCAATCAATCGAAATTTGTGCCGAAAACTCAGAAAATCACGGCAAAAATTCAAATTATCTCAGAACTTGGAACAACATTCGGGATTTCCAAATTCTTTTCCTTTTCAAGACCAGACCTCAAATTTACTTTTTTTCATTAAAAGGGTTATTTTAACTTTTACGAATCCCCCATTTTTCCCCCACTTTTTCAACTCTTTCATGCTTTCCATAAGGTAATTCAAGTGTGTTTATTTGGGACTGCCCCCCCCCCCCGCCGGGGGCATAACAATTTCTTTCTTTGGCAACCTCCAAAATATGTGCCGTCGGCAAATAAAAATATTGAAGTCCTTCAACACGGCAAAATGGTGAAAAAATTTCGTCATCATCGCCTAAGGCGAGGAGGAATAAGGCATAAAATATTGGCCAAAAATTGATGGCCACAATAGTGTTGCCATTACACAACCCTTAAGGGACAAATTTGGGAATCGATTTCCGCAAACTTAAAAGATAAAAAAAAATAACCCCATAAAAACCATGCACATTTTAACTACTTTCCAAAGAATGTAAGATTATTAAAATAATTCTTTAAAAATTGAAAACCCGACGCTTTAAAATATTTGCATTTTTTATTTCAAACTTTTTAAATTATTTTTCAGCTCATCTCATACCAATTTTGTTTTCCACATTCAACAGTTTGAGAGCTCAAATTTCGAGTTGTTATGAATATTTTGTGAAGAGAATGAAAGTTGCTTATATAAATAATAAGTGTGTGGGAATGGGAACTAACTCAGCTTGGGTTTTAAGAATGAGCGAGGAAATTGCTGTGAAAAATGATGAGAAAAAAGCATTTCTCAAATTTCATATAAAAACAAAGAAAATTTTTGGTTATAAAAAATGGGGGTTGGTTTAAGCTTGCATAAATTTTATTATAAAATCAAATTTCAAAATCCTGATCCTGGAATTTTCAACAATCCAGGCTTTAAGTATAATAATCATTATGCCAGGAAAAGAATTTTTTTGTCCAAGAAAAATGCCATCGATTCTCACTCAACCTGTTGATAGCTGGCGACCAGTGCCCCGTCATGGAGCCAATCCAATCGCCTCACCAGCTGGGGATGCTCAAAATCGGGTGCCATGTGGGTTCGGACCAAATTTGCTGCCCGAGGGCATTCAAGCACAAACTGAAAAAATATTAAAATATTTTTTTTTCAATTCATTTTAAAACAAAAACAATTTTCCACCTCAGTGCCATTGACTGCTCGTCGACTTTCCGCATTGTTGTTGTCATTAAAACTTTGGCCATTTTGCTGCCTTTTGGTGCCATCCTGGGCCGCCACAAAGGCGAGCAACGGAAGCAGTAAAAGTGCCATTCGTTGAAAATTGGTGGACTAATTTCTTTTTATAAAAGCGAAAGCATTTAAAAATTCTGTTTAAAAAACAAAGGGCGTAAATTTCAATAAAATATTTTTCATTGCTCAAGAATAGATTAATTGTCATAAATAAAATGATTACACGTTAAAAAAATATATTAATATGCTAACATTCATTTAATTTAGTAAAAATAAATTGATAAATGTTGTCAACAAATTTTAGTGTCGACGCTTTTTATAATAATAATAATTAAATGATTTTAAAATTGAAGTCAATTTAAAATTTTTAGTAAGTTCCAATTCTAAAAAGGAATTTAAAATATGATTTATTTCGCGACAAAACCCTTTTTAAATTTTAAAACGATCAAAAAAACGAGAGGGTCGTTGGAGGAGTCACTAAGCGAATGTGGTAGTGGGCAACCCCCGAGGGTACTTTCCCGTCTCCTCAGGGGGTGGGAGAGAGCAATTGGAGGAGGAGCAGCGCAATAATTGAGTGCATTGCCGGAGGGCAAAATGGGTGGTGGGTGGGGAACACCCCTCCAGGGAAATGCGTTGGACAAAATGAAATTGAGTCGAAGACAAATTCAACAAATTCAACACATTGAATTCTTTATTTTTTCAGACAAAAAAAAACGATTTTTTTTTCAGAAAAAGTTTAACAAAAAAATAAATAAAACTTTATAAGTATTTAATGAGAAATTTAATTAATGAGATTTTTATTTCCTAAAATTCTTTGTTCGCCCCATAAATAAAGAAATTGATCCCGAAGACAAAGTATTGCGAGACTATGATGAGCTTGTAATCTGCTTAAGGACGGGGAGCACGCATCGCATGACCACACTGCGCGGGTCATCATCATCCCCGCGGGGGACGAGTGGTGCGGGAATGGTCTTCAAATGAGTAAAAATGGGTGTTGAGCATGAAAAAAGGAGCAATGTAATGTAAGCCTCCCCCTGGTAATTTCCATCCAACTGAATTGTCCCTTATATCAAGCTCCCGTGCTTTCTACACACCGCGCGGCGATTCAGCTCCGTCCCCGCAGGGGCCGTCAAAGTTGGGGGGGGGGAGTGGGGGGGGGTGGTCTTCGAGAGTGAAAATGGGGGTGGTGGGTGGGGCTGAGCATGGGCGCTTGGAAATTGAATGGAATGGAATAATGGAGGATTTGGATGGATGGGTGGCCCCGGCCGGCCGGCCCCCCAGGGGACATTCGGTGTGTTGACCTTTTTGCCGCCGCCTCTGTCCTTCATCCGTTGATGGTGGTAATGAAGGTGAATGTGGAGGAATTTGAAGGATTTTTTCCGGACACAGGGTGTGTGTGTGTTTGTGTCATTATTAAAGAACGAAAGCTTCGAAGAATTAGGAATTTTTTTTCGTGAAATCCAAGAAGATTGAACATTGTGATTGCAAAAGAATTTAAATGCATTTTTGAAAAATATTAAATATTTTCAAATTAATAATTAAATATTATGGAAAAAAGAATAGAATATTTATAATTAGATATCCGATCCATCCGCCGGTTCGCAACCGCGTCACACATTTTCATCTCATCTCAAACACCAATTTTAATTAGTCAAAAACGAGGTCATAATATATAAATTAAATCAATAAAATTGAAAATACCAAGATTTGTACAATTACAAAATATGTCAGAATAAAGTTTTAAATGAATTTTGTAAAAGCGACATAAAAATTGTGTTTTTTTTTGTCTTTGGAATAATTCTTATCGTTGCAGTTTTTTCCAATTTTCAAAGTGCAACTCCTACTGAACTACCCCATAAAAAGAACAAATTTCAGTATAATAATTATAATTAAAATGTCCCGTCACTTCGTTTTCTTTTAATATTATTTTAGTTAGTTAAAATGACTTTTTTTTGAGAGTCCATATTTCTCGCAAATTACAATAAAATGCTGCCCATTCAATTGCTTTAGAGAAAAAAAAAATTTCAAAATGATCAATAAAAAAAATTTACAAAAAAATCCAGCATCGGGACCAAAACAAGACGCGTTGAAATTTCAGTACCAGTCCCGGTCCTGTACAATACTACCCCAAAGAAAGCGTTTAATAAGTTCAAATGAATCATTTAAAAATCAGTTTTCAATAATTTAAAATTTTCTTAAATGCCACCAAATTTAAAAATCAAAAAAGTTGAAAAGCTTGTTTAGACGACAATATCCCAATGATTTCAAATTTCTTGTCAAAAATTTGTTAAAAATTCTATTTTTTTAAACATAACCCATAATTTTTGGTTCTATTTACAAATTCATTTTTTCATTGGGTCAATGTTGTTTGGGCACCGGCACAAAAAGTGATCTCGGAAGCCAACAAAGCTCACTCACTCCACACCCATCAACCGGCACAGATTAAATCTGCGCAGAACGGCACACAGAAAAATGAATCCCCCCCCCCCCCCCCCCCAACCCTTGGGGGGATATTTGGACAAATGTTTTAAGCAAACAATGTGTTCACTCACCGTCCCCCGTCCATTAGAAGAACGGAGTGAAAACAATTCATTCAACAAATTCATCACCGGAGGACAATTCAAATCAAATATTGGAATATTTCAGGACAATTTGGTGGTCCAGAATCGAATTATATTCGGGCGTGGGGTTTTATTTAATGTACATCGATTGAGTGCTAGTGAATCTCAAAACATTTAGGCGCACAAAACATTTAAAATGAAAATTTAATTTAAAATGAATAAATAGTAAATATTGGAGCCAAATGGGAATTAAAATGTGGAGCAAAGAATGAATAAAATATTTATATATTCTTTGTTCTTTCTTTTCTGATGTCGTTGTTCAACATAAATGTTCAACATCGCCCCACCGCTCAATTTGCCGACCCCTCACTCACATCGGCGAGGAGGGGTCATTTTGCAAGTTAATTAAAATTTTTAAATAAAAATCGTTATAATAATTTGTACCGACGAATGCGCCTCACATAAAGTGAGAAAGCCATTCAGCAAATTTTCTATTTTAAAATAGAAAAACAAAACAATCAAAATGCCAAACAATTGTGGCATTTTTGAGGTGCCATAATTGCGGTTGCGCATTTTTTTTGTTTTGTTAATTTTTCTTCAATTTTGGTAGAGATCAAACAAAAAAAGACATACCTAAATGGCACATTAAATTTAATTTGGCAAAAACAGTACAGGAATATGTTTGGTATTTTTTTCTTTTTGCCCTCCTAAATATTTAACATCCGGCCCGGATCCCCTCAACATCGGCAAAGAGAGGGGGGGGGGGGGGGGGGGAGGGTCATTTTGCAAGTTTTGGACGAGGACAAAGGCTTGATGGGGGGAGGACTGGGGACTGAAGGGTTGGGTGGCGGATTAGGAGACCAAATTTGCGCCCTGTGCAACCGGAGAAGACGGCGGCGCGGCGGCGGTGACGACGACGGACGGACGGACGGACAATCCAATAAAATGACCAGCAACAGCACAACAACAGGTAAATGAGCAAGGTTGGGAGGGGTAGGGGACGGACAATGAACAAATTTAGATGAATTTGTGAGGGCAATGGATGAACAAAGGCAACAAAAAGTGCTCAAATTGTTTTTAAATGATCAATTTGTTGCATGAAAACCAACAGAGCATTATTAGGAAGCTTATCGGTTTTGCAAAATCCCAAAGCACTAATCTGGATTCCAGCTGTTAACAAAATATTTTAAATATGTTAAAAAATTGAAAAAAATGATATAATGTCAAATAAAGTTTAGTTAACCTTTTTACTATGAAAATAATCATTGGGAGCTATTTAGTTGGTCCGGCGCTTACAAATTAGTAGGGGAAAAGGGACATTTAAGCGCCCGCCGCCATTTAAGCGCTAGCTAACATTTACCTATTTAAACGCCCGCTGCTATTAAACACGATTAACTTCATAGTTTTCCTAACCATGGTTTACTTAACCACGATTAACGATAAGCATACCGGTCGTCCGTTAATTACGGTTAACTAAACCATGGTTAGGTAAGCCGTTTACCATAGTTTACTTAAACCACAAGACGAGCATAGGCCCCAGAACTATTTAATAATGCGAAAATTTGGCCATTATTTTCGTAAATAATGAAAATGTTGGGAAATTTGTGGAATTAAAGAGGTAATTATCGGACTATTTATATGGGTTTTAAAAACATTATAAATGATAATAATTAGTGCCCCATGAAATTGAATATCCGGATTTATTCCGAAAACGGAAGTGCACTAAAAATAATAATGAACAAAAAGTGCAAAAAAAAAATATGAAAATTGTTTTAAAAATTTTTGCGTGCGATTATTATTCAAATCCTCCAACCGACAGCTTCCCACAGCAGGGGACTTGGCCACAAAGTTTATGAAGGGGCCCAAAACATATATTAAAAGCGCCCGAGGGGCAAGCAAAATAAAACACTTTTGGTGCCCAGTGGCCCAGCTGGAGAAAAATTTAAGTAAAAGAGTGCTTTATGAATGACGGGAAAAGCGCACAAATATTTGGCTACAAAAAATTATTGACAAATTTTATTGGGCAATTAAGTTTGTACTCTGACTCTATTTTCATTTTTTTGACATGATGTTAACGGTTTTCATTAAATTTTTAAAAGGAAAAAATAATTTAGGAAAAATCAATATCAAAAAATCATTAAATTTTCTTATTAATGTCTGTCAATATATAATTAACCATTTTATGTACATTTGGTGCCTTAATTGGTCAAAGAAAATTCATATTTATGAAACATTGGAGAAGCAGGCGCTCGAGTGCACGCATATACATTAATTAATTAATTAAATTTTTTATCACTCAACGACTAATAATATAATAACAACGGGGCAGGAACAATTCGATTATTGCTGTAAAATGTGGTGCAAAAAGCCCTTTAATAATTAATTACCTTTATAGAATAAAAGCAAAATTATTGGGGGGGGGGGGAGTTGGATAAACAAATATTTTATATTAAATAATATATTTGCACGAAGAATGAGCAAATGAAAAAAAAAAATTTTATAAAAAAGAAACACTTGAAAAAGTAATTAAGTTTAAACCACCTAAAAAACGCTCAAATCCTAAAAAAATAGTTTTTATTTATATAAAAGGACCCTAGTTTAAAAAAAAAAATTTCCATTTAGAATAATTTAAAAATAAAAACGTTTACTGTGATGTTTTCTTTTTCTTTCATTTGTTTATGTCTTGTTTTCATTTCCGATTCCGTCCTCGCGCTAGAAACCCCCAATCCCCCCCCCCCCCGGGGTTTCGGCACAATGCCAATCCCATCCGGCACGGAATATCCGGCATTGGGGGGGGGGGGGGGTGAGGCTCAGCCAATTATATGGATTTGCCGGGAGGATTGGTCTGATGAAAAACCTTGAATCCCACAATTTTTGGGTACAATTGAATAGAGAGGGGAGGGGGGGGGGGGAGGGGAAATGGAAAATTGGAACGCAATTTATGTCAAAAAAAGCACCTGGCGGATGGAGATGATGCATACCTCACGATGCCGTTATTGGAAGAAAAAAATGGCCTACATAGCAGCTCATCTCTAATGGGATTTATTTTCCCAACTACCGCCTTATAATTATCGGAGAAGGGAATTATTGGTTGAACACTTTTGAAAAAATTTTGCTATTTTTCAATCAATTTTTAATTTTTTCAAAAGATTTATAAATTCACATTTTTCTAATTGAAAGTACCCGAAATATCGTATTGGGAAAAAACTCCAGCCTAACGGCTTATTTTACTCTCTCTTTTTTAAATTTTTTTTTTTGGTTTTTCTTGTCTTTAAAGGTGGTTGCACAAATAAAGGCTAGGTTCAACGACAAATTAAAAAAAAAATTAATTTTAATTAAATTAAATGTTTAAATAGATTTACTTTCTTATTGTAGCACTTCTGAACATCCAATGCCCTCGTTGGATGATATCTCCGATTTGAAGAGAGTTAAAAGATATAAAGTCTCGACTCGGACCGGAAGTTGGAGTAAAAACTGAGCAACAAATATATTTTGATTAAAAAATGGCATTCAATAACGTGTCATTTTATTCCTACCACATTTATACACATCATATGATCGATCATGCTAAAGCTTTTCCAATAGAATTTATGCAATTATTTACATTATATGAATTATATTTATTAGTATTGGTATACCCATTCAACCTTAAAAAGTTAAATATTTAAGTTCAATTATGCAATATTTAATATGAATTAAATATTTATATTAGTTTTCAATTCAATTAAAAATACTCCATTTTAATTGATTCGTTACTCCAATAATACTTTCAGAGCCAATTCTAAAGAAATGTATTTGATGCTTAAATTATTTCTATTTATAAATGCAGCACATTTAATTTTGTCGGTTAATGAACCAAAATGTGGGAAAATTCGACCAACTTTTGATGAAATATATGGGAAAGGATGGGACAAAAATGACTACGAAAAAATAAAAGTGGAACCATCGCCGTTAAACTCGGGAGAAAATGCACTAAATGAACAAACTGATCATGATGACAATATAGATCAGGATGTTGAAGCTTATAATTCGGATTCAACTGATCAGAATCTTACACAGGAAGACCCGGATTATGAAAATGATGAAAATGAATTCTCTGAGAAAGAAAAACGAGAAATTATTTCCAAATTTCACGCAATGAGAAAAGAATATAAACAAAAAGGCAAGTATCCAACTGCAAAAGGGGTTAAAATTGAGCATAAAATTGGAAACAAATTGGGAGTTAATCGCAGGAAAATTTATAAATGGAAAAAAGAATTTGGTTTAAATAACAAAATGAAAGAAAAGCGCGAATTTATTAAGCGAATCGATGAGATAAAAATGTGTCAACATGGAGAACAGAATAAACTTGCTAAAGATTTGGGAATTTCTGAAAAGACATTTCGTTGTTGGAAAAAAGATTTTGGACTTGCCGTCAATTGTATTTTTTGAATTTATTTTTCAAAAATTATTAAATTTAATTTAGCGCAAATTATATACTCCGAAAGCGAGAAATTGGAATTGATTGGACAATATTACAAAATTAAGCGACGAAATACTAAAATTAGTGAAAGTGATATTGCCAATAAGCTGAACATTGGGAGAACAACACTATACGTATGGAAAAAACAACTTGAAAATTCCGTTGATGAACATTTATTGACGGAGAATCGCCCAACTTTCGCGGATAACGAGTAATTAATCTTTAATAAATCTTTTCGACAATTTGAATATTTAAAAGATTAATAAAAAGATTTATTTTCTTATTGTAGCACTTCTGAACATCCAATGGCCTCGTTGGATGATAATTTGTGGGCCTGGAATCTTGCAAAGAAAAAAAGAACTGAAAGAATTGAAGTGGAACACTCGTGAAGAAGTACACAAAATGATAGTACTTTATTCAGAAAATATTAAACATTTTCGAAGTCGTCGCCCGCAATTTATAATCAATCAAAATTTTTTGATCGCAACCCTAAACATTCCTAGTTATTGATAAATTATTGTGCACCGCCTGAAAATTACTTGAAAATTTGTAGAATTGTGCTGCCGCCCGTTTATTTAATTTAATTTTTATCCTGTTAGATTTTTCAACCACGAGAAACCCCATCCCAACCAGACTTATCCGCCCCTAACCATTGGGGGTCCATTTATTTAACTGATTGTTGTTTTGAACATTCATTATTTAGATATATCATTGAGCTTAATTATCTGTTTCAAAAGATTCATTGAACAATTTTATTGTGGCCAGAATTTTAAGTTCAAACATATTTTGATCAAAACAAAAGAGTTTTCAAGGTTAAACAAACGTTTAATCTCAGCTGAACGTCAGTCAATTGTCATGTTTTTTGTCAGTGGATAGACCTCATAATTCTTTTGAATGATGCACTGATCAATTTTATAGCAGACTGGAAGAATAATTTTTATTCAATTTATTTGAAAATCAAAAAACTTTTAAAAAACGTATAAACAAGGTTGAAACGAGCCTTGGGCAAAGATGCCCGGGCACTGGCATTCATGATGGATTCCCCAACTGTCCGACATGGAAGATAACGTTTATTCCGTACGCTTTCGTCCTGCACAAAGACCACAGAGGGATGAAGTAAAGTGATCGCTTGGGGGGAAGAAGGAAACAGGATGAAGCAATGCAAATAGGGACATTATTGATCAACAAAAGGGGTAACGAAATGGTATCCAATGCGTTCATAATTTATGCAAAATTTAATATGAATTAAATTTATTATATTATTTTTTAATTCATGTAAAATTATTTCTTTATCCAACACCTTCAGAGCCAATATCAGTGATATTGTCAATATGCTGAACACATTGGCTACTCGTCACTACGCGTAGCAGCGTTGCTCCGGGTTACCCGAAAACCGAGAGCCGAAATCCGTTTTTTTCTGATAAATACCCAACTCGCTACCTGTCTAACGCTACTACCCAACTCACTACTTTGTCCCGACTCGCTGCCCCTTTTTTATTTGTTCAAAACCCGTTTAAGACATTTTAACAATTAAAAATGCATGTCTTTTTTATCTCCTCGATGAGACAAAACGAACGGTACTATTTTTAGGCTCGAGTAACAACAATTAGCTGAGTGGTAGAGGTTTAAAGGGGTAGCGAGTCAGGGACAAAGTAGTGAGTTGGGTAATAGCGAGTTGGTAGGTAGCGAGCTGCGGGTTTGTTAGGCTCAAAAAAATGGGTGTAAAAATTACAATAAAAGCATTAACAACTTGTTTTTTACATGTGAAATTATCAATCAGTAGGGCTGCTACTTTTAGGTAAGAAAATTGCAAGATAGGCGACTAAAAAGCACGAAATTCTAAAACAAAGGACCAATCTTATAAATATGGACAGATACAACCTCTGGCTTAAAGTATATTAGAAATATATTGTTAAAAAGGCTACCGGTCTGAATCCCACACGATGGCTTTCAGTCCCGTTGTCGGCGTTTTATTTGAAAAGCAGGATTTCGGTTGAAAATCTTTTAACAAATAGTCAAAAATTCAATTCTCGGCGGCGCCTATCGGCACCGCCGACCCCCAGCCCCCCAGAATTAAAGCATAATTCTCAAAAAAATTTGCATTTTATGCAAATTTTTTAAGAATTTAAATTTAAAAAAACTGGAAATTTCTACTAAAACAAAATGTTTTCTCAGTCAAATTCTTCGACAAAAATCAATTCGGTTTTCTCTAGGGACGTTCTACCACCCTCCAATTACTTTCTGCTATCCTCCTATGGTCAAAGTCAATTATTGAACATACCATTTATCTCGACTTTAAAAAGGCCTTCGATTCCGTTCCCCATCGCTTCCTTATTCACAAACTTTCGCAAATAGGCATTAGTGTTCGGTCGGTACGGGAAAGTATCGACGCTTTTTCGGTACTTTTTGGTACTCAGGCATCGGTACTTTACCGAATAGTACCGACCGAACCTTTTTGAAAAGTACCGATACTTTTCCGTACCGGTACTTTTTCGGTACTTTACCGAAAAATACCGACCGAACCTTTTTGAAAAGTACCGAAACTTTTTTGTAATGGTACTTTACCGAATAGTACCGGCCGAACCTTTTGGCGGATCACTAATAAGCATAAGAGGCGCAGCATGGTTCTCCAATTACTTAAATAATAGAAAATTCTCTGTTAAAATTCAAAATCATCAATCTACCCATCGCAACATATCCTCAGGTGTACCACAGGGATCAGTCCAAAGCCCACTTCTTTTTCTCATCTAAGACAATCTTAAACTTTTCAAATCAACCTCTCAAACTACATCGATCACGAATTACAAAACGCTATAAACAATACAACACTGGACCTTAAAGTGGGCCCTTCCAATTTGCTATGAGGTATAATAAATATAAATTCCATAAGTTCAAAACCAGAAAAAAAAGTATGAAGAAGTGTTTATTGCATATAAGAAATCCGCTCTTCAACTTCCCAACAGTCAACGCCTAAAAAAAATTTCAATTTAACCACACTCGAAATCCGTCGCAAAGTTATCGACCTTATCACACCACCGTCTTCAGGATCTGGCGCCCACCTAACTCACCTCAATCTCCATGAAATCATTGCTTTTTCTAACCGTCCCGCTAGGCGTCACCCCTTTTAAATTATAGCCCTTCACAAACCATCAAATTAACAGTAAAATAATCACCTCTGTTAGTGGCCACGTGTGCTTAGACTTTGTGCCTTTGATGGTGAATGATTAAATTAAAAAAATAAAAAATATATATGTTGGCGTATTATTTGAAAATCAGGAGTATTCGGATAATCCTAGTATTATCAAATACTAGGCTTTTTGAATAATCCTGATTTTCAACTAATACGTCGACATATGTATACACAATACCAAATTTCGAGTTCTATTTTTCAGTTTCTTCCGTTCATGACAAGGAGATTTTGGTTTTGAAATGTCGAAATTTCAAATAAAATTGATATATTCATACATTTTACACATATTTTTTAATTCGATTTGTTTAAATAAATTTTTGATTTAAAACATCTTTTACGGCACTCCTTTATGCCGAATGTTTAATTAAAGCAGTTAACTTCATATTTTTTTGTAGTTTTATCGATGTGCCATTTCTTAATTCACATGAGAAAATAAATGTTGTGTGAAATATTCACGCTTTTCAAACCAATTTGGCGTTAGTTTCTTTACATTAATTAGTTTTTTAATTCCCACACATAACCCGGGAATTTTCCGTTTCGGAACACAAAAAAACTTGAGAATTTTTCAGAGAACGAATTATTTGGAATCGAGTAGTCCATTGCATCTCACAATATTCTTTAATTCCAAGTCTGGTGGAATTCCGACCAAATTTGCGGGGTCACAGGCCCAACCTTTTTTTAAACTTTTTTTCTATAAACCTGCCCTTTCATTTCCAGATTTACAAATGTCATCCTCTTCAAATTACTCCCTAACTCCATTCTCGGATCTGTTCAACAGTCCTGTGATCGTTTTATTTTGTTCAATATTCGGACTCATCGAATTTCTGATCAACATTCCGACAATTCCAATGCTAACTTTTTGTGCTACAATCATCTACAAAACGCATATTTTGCATAACAATTTGAAAACAATTTTATTATCCCAATTGTATTGCATTTTTTTGTTCATTTTGTCCCGATTTTATGTGTTGGGAAGTGAATTGTTCGTGTACCATAACATCTTTTGGTACCCATCAAATTTGGTGGTCGCTGCCGAATCTTGGTTGTTAATATTCATCAACATTGTTGGCCATGTGATGATGGTTGAACGCATTTTGGCCACCATTTTTGTGGCCAAATATGAAGCATACAAAGGACGGGCCTTCACATTCATTTGGCTTTTCATTACGGTATTTTTTTAGTTCAAATAGCCAATCGATTTAACATCATGTAATAAATTTATTAAATATAATAGTATTTAATTTTGATATTTTGCAAGAAATAATTTTTTGGTACTAATCCACCCGGTTAATTTTTTTTCGTCTGAGGTTATATACCAAATTAGTTTATTTAGTTTGGTGGAATTGTGAATTTTATATTTATTTATTAAGACTATTTGAAAAACCCATAAATTAATTTTAAAATTTTAGAAAAATGCATTTTTATTACAATTTATATTTAAATTTATTTGAATTATATAGGTTATTTTGTGCTCTGTGTCCTCTTATGTTCAAATATATGTTAGTTCTTCTGTGATAACTTACTCAAAAATTCTTATATTTTTGTATGTTGGGCTTATGGGAGCAAGTTTTATTGAAATATATGTAAGCGAATTATTAATTTAAATAAATCAAATTATTATTTTTGTTTTTATTTTATATGAAAGGGTGCAAATTTTAATATTTAGGCTGTTCTTTTACTTGTAAATTTTAATAAAAAATTATTTTTGGCACGATATGGCGAAATGATTAAAAACACTCATCAACTAACTGTTCGCTACCAGGTCAATAATTAATTTTGATTGTAAAATTGAAAAAATGTTTTAATATAAATGCAAATATTTTTAAGTTAAACGAAAACATTCAAACTGGACAACAATTGGCGCCCAATTTTATTTGCCATTTCATTAGCGTTTTGTTAGCATTTCTTTTGGTGATGAACGGCGCGTTACAAATTGTCACCGATCTGGAAAAATTGGCTTTGTTCATGCAGCTGATGTTCATTTGTTATTCAATCAATCATTTTATGCTGTCAATCACAATGATTAAGTGGAATTATTTTAATTTTTTTTTAATATAGTTAATTTTATATTTTAAACACAAATAATACTTTAAATTTAAAAAAACCTTAGATCATATCAAAAGCGACCTGCAAAACGGGGTTTTTATTAGAGACCGGAAACTTGGACCCAAACCAAAAAATGTTTTTTTGTTTGGATTGTGTTCCAATTTGACCCAAACCCAAAAAACTTTTAGTCCAATTTTTTGTACAAATAACTCATAAAAATTTTTGGTTAGGGGTCCGGACTCTAGTTTTTATTCCCCTTTAGGATAGTTTAATTTAATTAAAGTAACTAGCGAGCTGAGGTGCAATGCAATCCGCGTGCGATAAAAGCGATATCGCGCTTTTAGTGCTTGATTGTTAGTGGCTCCCGTAAATGCCTGTCATGGTGCCCTGGGGGGCTAAATGGACTCCATACATCCGTTTTTGCTGACCATGGCATCACGAGCAAGTCAAGCGGTCCGCCGGCACGGCCAAATATATGTTAATTTTGGAAATCGGATAATTCTGGTATTACCCGAGTAATTTTTGAAATTTTAAAATTTCTATAACTTTTTTTAAACTCAACCAAATCAAACAAAAAAAATGCCATTCGAAAGCTCTAAGCTTTTAAAAGCTATTTGTTAAGGAAAAGCTAAACAATTGGGCAATTCGAAAAAAAGTTACCTATTTCAATAAAGGGTTTTTTAAAAACGAATTGAACCGCTTGGCGGCTTTTCCCCCAATTGATTCTTCTCATTTAGAGCTTTCGGATGGCATCTTGTTTATTAGATTTGGTTGAGTTTAAAAAAAGTTACAGACTTTCAAATTTACGAATTTCCAGAATTACCCGTAACATATACACAAAAATCCGCCGCTTCCCCGCGCACATTTTAGCCTATTCCGGACCGCTTTCTGGCCTTCCGGCGTTCAAAAACTGGCATAGAGGGTGAAACCTGCACCTACCAAGGGGCCTAGCAAAAAAATTGAACGACATTATATTTCTTTGGAAAGCTCACTTAAAGCGCTCAAGTTTTGAAATTGAACACCGCGCGCTATGCTTCAAAGCATAGGCGAGTTATGGTATCAACATTTTTGGACCCCCGAACCTACAATTTTTTTTAGAATTTATGAGACCCGGGTCTTGCTTGTAGGAAAAAATTTTAGTCTGAAACCATGTTTTAAATCTTTAAATATTTTAAATATAACTTTTTTTAATTTAATAAAGATGTCATCCAATACTGAATCGAAGGGCGCGTTTTGCTTTGTTGAAAATGTTAAAATTATTTTGCTTTTGTCGAAATAATGCAATAACCCCGATGGACATCGCAGTACCAATGGGTTCTTGTCACTTTGACAAAGTGCTAGTACAAAATGCCGAAACTGAAGTTCATTTCAAGCAGCTACAAGCTTCATGGGAGATTCCCAAAAATGATAAAAAATAAAGAAAGAGTAATTTAATTTTAAAATATTATTATTGTACATATTTCCTGAATAAAAAATAAAATGGATTTTTACATATTTTCTCCAAATAAAGTTAAGCAGAAAAAAATAGAAAATTTTTAGCAATTTAAAATTAATTTGTTTTAATTTTATGTTTTCATAAAATCAGTGCCTTTAAATTTTGTTGGCATTCATTCAATTCATTTCTGTTTTTGAACATTTTAAGATGGGCTTCTCAGAGGTCACATCCACATACGGACAAATGTTTTGTTTCTAAAAATAAAAACCGTTTTTTTCTTTTAAGACCAGAACACTTAAACAAAATATTCCTTAACCATCATTCTAAAAATATAGTTAATGGTGTTAATATAATGACATCATACCTAATTAACAAAACTTTGAGTCCTTATATCCATCGCAATAATGTTGTTGTTTGGTGACTGATCACTCCAAAGAACGCACATTCTATGGAAATAATAACACATTTTGCTTGTGTCGCCTGGGGGGACCATATGTTAAAGCGCCGAGGCACATATGCAAGTGGCCACCGGATTCCGGAAAAGGTTGTTCCCCCCCCCCCTGACTTTTGGCTGGTTCTGGAAGATCCGATCAGATTTTTGGTGGGTGCCATTTTACGTTTGGCTACTTTCAACGAGCATCTGCTACTAGCCACGAGCTATACTCTACTGGGCCATATGCCGCCACTCTGATCAGTAGGAGTCACTCCGACACGCTTTTCCCAAGTGTGTTTGGTTGGTTTATTTTGCCAATCATTGGGTGCCATTTGGCCTAATTAATCACAATGCACAAGGAGGATGTGAAAGAAATGTTGAAACAAATAGGTAAATACTATTTACTTTACAAATTGATAAAACAATCAACTTTTGTATCGTTTTCAAAATTAATTATGAAAATATTGACTCAAATTTTTTTACTTAAATTTATCAAAATACTAACTAAATGCTACCTTTTTAATTTTAATTCTCAAAATCATAATTTATTTTTGAGGTCAGTCAATTTCTTCATTTTCTGATCCATTTTTCCATTTCCGGGACATCTCAAAGTCAAATTCTGAATCAAATGTCGGCCGGCTGGCAGCAAATAACACCTGCTGTGCTCAGCAAATCCCGGCAAACTTTGTGCTCTCGAAAAAAGAAAATGCATTTTCTTTAACGTTTTTGCCTCTCGTCACACGGGCCACATATTTTTGCTTGTCCCCGAATGATTTTGATCCGCATTCATCCACACACACACACACCCAAAGGGATAAAGCATTTTCTCTGACGGGGAACAAACAGAAAGCTGATCCGCCGATCACTTTTGATCAGCAACCTCTCAATCACCAAAAAATTTGTGATTTTCTCTCCCCCCCCAACCGTTTACTATTTTCAGGAACAATTGCTGCCAAATGTTTGGTCCAATGCCATCATCCATCACTGATCCGGCGACCTATTTTTTGCCCATATTTTTTTTTTACTTTTAGCCTTTCTCTCACTGATCACGAACACATGTGACGAATTTTTGTGATATAAATTACGCAAAACACGTTTTACGTTATGCCAATTGCTCTGACGAAATAATATTTTTGTTCACAAATATAATTAAATCTCTAAGTTAACATTTATTTTATTTCAATCATTTTTTAGAGAATTTTAATGGGTTTAATATTAAGGGGTTCTTTCGCCGGACCCGGACGATCCAGTATCGGGACAATTCAATGCTGTTGATCAAAAATTAAATATGTACAAAACAAATTGAAGGTTTATCATCCAAAAGAGCGATTTTAATTCTTCCATTTTGAATCGTACCACGTTCTTTTGATTCGGTTGAGGGGTAAACAAAGTTATGATGATCAACTGGACTGAATTGTCCGGAACTGAATCGTATCGGAGGACCGTACTTTTCCGACCCGACGTTTTCACCCCTCGACCCCAACAGTGTTCTCCATTTATTTACCATCCTATTTGAGTCTGGGGGATCATTAACCACTGACTTCTTCACACGCACTATTTGAATTTTTAAATAAATTTTATAACAATAATTTTAAAATTTTTATTTAAAAATTTAGCAAATCATATTTAAGTCTCTAAGCAACAACAAATGGGCGTTGACGCAGATGAAGCCAACGACGGGACCAACTGGGTCGAGTCCCATCCGTGCCGATGTGGGGCCAAAAATTGGACAGCCAGCCATATGGAGCGAGTGCTGGTCAAACTGTGCTGCGGAAGCGATGTCCAAAGCGGTTATTCATTTATTTTAAAAATTTAAATATTTTTTTTTGTTGATGAAAATGTTCAAAAATTGATTGAGTATTTTGGGTCAAGAATCATTCAAAATTGCATACTGTAGTAAAATGTTCAGTGATCTACAATGCCAATACAGAAAAGAAGGAGGAACATCGTAACAGTTTGGTACCTCCGGAGCCTAGGTTGTTTTTTTTTTGTTAATAATTTTTGATTTTATTTTTATTTTTATAGCAGCAGGGTTAGGCGTCGCTCGATCAACAATTGGCGCCCAATTGCCGGCATTTTTGCAGTGAACCCCAAGGAGGAGGATTTGAATGAATGCGTCAAAAGTCATCAGGACAGTCCACATGAGGCCATCCATGTTGGTTTTAAATAAAATAAACTGTAAATATTCAATAAATTTTGAAATAATTATTATATATAAAAATGCATCAAATTTATGTTAAAGGTTCTGTTCAAATGTGATAAATGTGGTCGTGAATTCGACTGCACATATGAGATCATCGCTGATGAACGAGGCAAACGCCAAAGTTTTGGGTAATCATCAAAAAACATTTAATTCACATAAATTTATTTTAAGCCAAATTTAATAAGTTTTTCAAGAATATTTTACAATATTCAAGATTAAATGTAGCCGAATTTCTTAAAATTTGATAGAATTTGTTAAGCAGATTTTAGTTGTCCATTTTCAACCGTTTGTTTTCTAACAAATTACGGGAATATATTTTTTAAAATTATTTATCTGCATATTATTTAGTCACTACACATCGGTTTCGGAACCGATAACGGTCGGAACTTGTTGCAACGAATTGCACAGTTATGAATACATTCAACGCATTTTTGCGAATATGTGGGACAAGGACAAGTTCCAGAAGCATTACAACAATTGTCGACACTGGAGTGATGCATTTTGGTGGAAAGCGTATGTTTTTTTTATAAAATAATTATTTAATAATTTTTAATAAATATAACAACTAGCTAGTTGGCTTTATTCCTTTCATAAAATAGTTATAAAATAATAATAAGGATATTTATTGGTCTATTTTTAATGCATAAATAATGTTTATAATCGAAATTAAGTGATAACAAATAAAATACTTTGTGCTTTGATAATTAATAATATAAGGTAATTGAAAATTTTTTAAATTTTATTATTCACTTTATATGAAAATTATATATTTTTTGGTTTGTTTTTATTGCATATTTTAATAAAACAATATTAATATCATTGATAATCTCAGGCATCCAGATGAGTACAAAAAGAAAAAGGCTGCTGAAGAAAAGATGGGCGGAAAAGCATTGGACTTGAAAAGTTAGATGAACTTTTTGATTCTGAGAATAACGAAAAAAATTTTGATATTATTTTGCCAAATAATTCAAAATAAAGAATGATTTTATTAAATGGCATTTAATTTTTAAATAGAAAGATAAATTAAAGTTTTGTTATTTATTTTACTAAATAGAAATTCAAAATATGTAATAAATTAATATCTCCGTCACATGTTTTCTGTGTGAAATCTTTTAAAAACTAATTTTTGAAGATTATAACACAAATATTCTAGTTAATTTCGCGATGCTTACTTTTCCAGATTTGATCATTTAATTGAAGGATTCCGACTTAAACAATTTTGTTATTATTTAACAAAATTTTATTACGACATTGTTCAGATAATAATTTGATTTGAATTTTCAGATACCGTATTTAAATAATAGACCCCATTCAAATAATAAAATAAACGTTTTTATGCTGAAAAAAGAATATCATTTTGTCTTTATTTCTTCACGGAGTGTTCCACTTCAATTCTTTCAGTTCTTTTTTTCTTTGCGAGATTCCAGGCCCACAAATTGTCATTCGACGAGGGCATCGGATGTTCAGAAGTGCTACAATAAGAAAATAAATCTATTTATTAATATTTTAAATATATCAAATTGTCAAAAATTATTAAAGATTGATTACTCGTTATCCGCGAAAGTTGGGTGATTCTCCGGCAATGAATGTTCATCTACGGAATTTTTAAGTTGTTTTTTCCATTTATATAGTGTTGTTCTCACAATGTTTAGAATTTTGGCAGTAGCTCTTTCACTAATTTTAGGATTTCTTCGTTTGATATTGTAATATTTTCTTATCAATTTCAATTTCTCGCTTTCGGAGTATTTAATTTGCGCTAAATTAAATTTAATAAGTTTTGAATTAATTATTTAAATTCTTACTATCGATGGGAAGTCCAAATTCTTTTTTCCAAGAAAGAAATGTCTTTTCAGAAATGCCCAACTCTTTAATAAATTTATTCTGTTCTCCCCGTTGACTCGTTTTTATCTCATCTATTCTTGCCATAAATTCGCGCTTTTTCTTTTTATAAAAATCACTTTTATTTCTTTTTATTTTGCGACTTAAGCCAAATCCTTTTTTCCATTTATAAATTTTCTTGCGACTGACCCCCAATTTGTTTCCAATTTTCTCCTCAATTTTAACCCCTTCTTTTTTTGTAACTTTTCTCTTTTTCTTAAATTCTTCTCTCATCGCGTGAAATTTGCAAATAATTTCTCGTTTTTCAAGCTCAGAGAATTCATTTTCATTAATAATTCCTTCAATTGTTTCATCATCACTTTGATCAATGCTCTCCTGGTCTTCCTGTGTAAGATTCTGATCAGTCGAATCCGAATTATAAGCTTCAACATCCTGATCTATATTGTCATCATGATCAGCTTGTTCATTTAGTGCATTTTCTCCCGAGTTTAACGGCGATGTTTCCACTTTTATTTTTTCATGGCCATCTTTGTCCCATCCTTTCCCATATATTTTATCAAAAGTTGGTCGAAATTTCCCATCTTTTGGTTGATTAACAGACAAAACTTTGTCGATTAAAAGTAATCCAGATATGAATAAAAAGAATACCAAAAACTTCATTTGAAAATCTCTAAGTAATAATAAAAATTAAATTGTATTGTAAAAATGAAACATTGATATTTTTACTAATTTATAGGTTAATTTAATACCAAAAAAGAAAAAGTAGGATCGTCACATGATATGTATGAATGTAGATGAATACAAATATTGACACATAATTTATATGCCAATTTTTAATCCCTGTTTAATTAAACGTTCAGAATTAAATGATTTCCCTTCATCAGAATCATTGTTTGTTATTACTTGAATTTTGAAAATTCTAAAATTGGAAAGTCATAACTTTTTTTGAAACTCAACCAAATCAAACAAACAAGATGCCATTTAAAGCTATTTGTTAAGGCAAAGCTAAACAATTGGGCAATTTGTGAAAAAGTTATTTCAATAAAGGGTTCTTTTTCACATTTAACTTTTTAAAAACGAATTGAACCGCTTGGCTTCTTCACCTTAATGATTAGAGCTTTTGAATGGCATCTTGTTTGTTAGATTTGGTTGAGATTAAAAAAGTTATAGACTTTTAAATTTCAGAATTTCCGAAATTAATCGGTTAATTCCAGAATCAACGATTTCCAATAACCGTAACATTGATATGTAGCAGGGATGGAAGCCGACGACCTCAAAAAATTTCGGCAATCGAAATTCCCAACACTAAAAATGATTTATTATAATAAAAAGCATAATATTGTGAATAAATAATAAATATCCATTCTTCAATGAATTCAGTTTTTGTAATTGAATCAATAATATCAATATTTGTCAATATATTTTAGATATTTAATTTTTTATAATTGTATATTTTATTTTTTAATTAAATATGACTGTTTAGGCTAAAAACCAAGAAATCGCGACAACATTTATAAATGGAAAAAAGAATTTGGCTTAAGTCGCAAAATAAAAATAAACAAAAAATCTTTTTATAAAAAGAAAAAATGCGAATTTATTGCACGGATGATGAGCTTAAAATGTGCCGGACAGGAGAACAGAATAAACTTGCTAAAAAAAATTTGGGAATTTCTGAACACACATTTTGTCGTTGGAAAAAAGAATTTGGACTTCCCCCCGCTATAGTAAACATTTTTATTATACTCAATTTTTTCAAATTTAATAGAAAGTATTTTTAAACATTCATTGCCGGAGAATCGCCTTTTAAAAAAAATTGGCATTAGTTTTTTATTTATAATACTTTGGGGGTGGATTTTTGGTTAAAGAAAAAGGCGTGCATTTTTGATTTGAAAAAATTTTGATTTTTGCGGGTACATTTTTCGTTTTTAATGCATTTTACTTAAGAAATTTTGAGCCTAAATATGAATTTCTTCAAGAATTTTCAGAAATAGGCCTAACACCAACACTTTGCATTAGGGTTGGGCCCCCGACCCCGACCCCGTCCCCGACCCCGCAAATTTAGGCCATTTTTCGGGGTTTTCCCCGACCCCGTCCCCGATTAAAATGCAAGATGAATTTTTGAATAATTCATCACTAGGGATGGGATTTTTAGGTTTTTGCCTATTTTTTCTGCAGCTTGGTTTATTACATAGAATAAAGGAAAATATTTTTTGATAAAATGCGCGCAAAAAATGAAATTGAATACATCTTTCTGAATTTTTGCTTCAATTTTCAAAAAAACTTCTCGACGGCGCCTATCGGCGCCGTCGGGCTCCTCCCATTCCTAAAAAGCCTCAAAAATTCCCATATTTTTTAAAATTTTGGTTGTAAATCTCTTAACAAATTGCCATCAAAAATTCAAATTTTTCTCGGCGGCGCCTACCGGCACCGCCGACCCCACCCCAGAAGTAAAAAAAAATTGCTTCGGCGCCGTTGGATCCTCAAAGAGGTTTAAGAAACTTATTGCAAGCTTTAAAAATTATCAGGTCAATAGATTATTCAGTTAGGTAGGTACCCATTATTTTCAATGTAAAAAAAATGACACCTAAAATTTTGAAGAAGATTTTTAAAAAACCCCGCAACCCCGACCCCGACCCCGACCGATTTGGGTAACCCCGACCCCGACCCCGACAGTCCTGCCCCCGCAAAACCCCGACCCCGCAATTCCCAACCCCGCACGCGGGGGCCCAACCCTACTTTGCATTATTAAAAATTTTGCTGTTTGATAGCAAATTTATAAGAAAGAATGCTGATTAAAGAAAAATTTTGGGGCCTCATTTTTGTCAAGCCAAATTTTCACAATTCTTAATTGCTGAATATAAAGTTTTTATTTCTTCACGGAGTGTTCCACTTCAATTCTTTCTATTCTTTTTTTCTTTGCGAGATTCCAGGCCCACAAATTATCATCCGACGAGGGCATCGGACGTTCAGAAGTGCTATAATAAAAAAATTAAATATTTTTTGTTAAAATCTTATTTGAATTAGGATTGCACGGGGCGCGGAAAACCGGGGATCCTCGGCCATTTTCATCCCCGTTCCCCGGTTTGCTCATCCCAGAAAACGGGGAACCCCGGTCGGGACGGTGATGATAATGCCCTCCTAATGATGTCCAAATATTTCATGGGGTTTTTTGTTTATTGCTTACAAATAAATAAAACTTAATTGAAAAAAGACCTCAAAAAATTGCATTTTTAATTTTAAAATGCAACCCCTAAAAAGGATTTTTGCCTTATCCACGCCGGCGATCCCCGTTCCCCGAGTTGCTCATCCTTGAAAACGGGGATCCCCGGTTTGTTTTCTAAATTCGCGCTTTTTCTTTTCATAAAAATCACTTTTATTTCTTTTTATTTTGCGGCATAAGCCAAAATCAGTCGAATCCGAATTATAAGCTTCAACATCCTGATCTATATTGTCATCATGATCAGCTTGTTCATTTTGTGCATTTTCTCCCAAGTTTAACGGCGATGTTTCCACTTTTATTTGTTGATGGTCATTTTCGTCCCATCCTTTCCCATATATTTCATCAAAAGTTGGTCGAATTTTCTCAGATTTTGGTTCATTGACCGTCAAAACTTTGTCAATTAATGTAAAGCATTTACAATTAGAAATAATAAAAGCCAGAGCTTCATTTATAGAAATATTTATACTTTTTTCTAAATAAAATAATAAACATTGTAATGGGAGTAGGATCGTCACATTATGTATGAATGTAGCTGAATACAAAATTGGCACATTATTTATATGCCGATTTTTTAATAATTCATGCTTAATTAAAGGTTCAGAATTAAATTGTTTTCCCTTGATTAGAATCATTGTTTGTTATTCATCTCATATTTAAATTAAAAAATTAAATATACAATTATAATAATTAAATAACTAAAATATATTGACAAATACATATTCAGATATTTTTTATAATTGTATATTTCATTTTTTAATTAAATATGAGATGTTTAGGCTAAATAATCAAGTTAAAAGTCGATAAAAAGATTTTGTTAGGGGCATACAAGGGCGTAGAATCCGAATCTGACCTCCATCTTGACCAATTCCGAACCCCGGATCCGAATTCAAACATTTCTTGAAAATTCAATAATTTTCAGAAATCAATTTTAGGCTCAATTCGGGTCCGGAATTCAGAATTGGACAAAATGGGTGTCAGATTCGGCTTCTACGGGCCAGAAGCCCCTAGAAAAACTATTGAATTTTCGAAAAATGTTCGAATCCGGGTTCGGAATTGGTCAAAATGGAGGTCAGATTCTGATTCTAGGCACATGTAACCCCTAACAAACTCTCTTTAATTGGATTGAAAAAATGAAACGTTGATAATATTAAAAAAGAAAAATTAGGATCGTCACATGATATGTATCAGAGATGGGGCGGGTCGAGAAAAACGTCGGGTCGGGTTTCGGGTATCGGGTCGAGAAAAAGACCGGGTTTCGGCTCTCGGGTTTCGGGTAACCCGCGCCATCCCTGATATGTATGAATATAGAAGAATACAAAAATTGACACATAATTTATATGCCGATTTTTAATTCATGTTTAATTAAAGGTTCAGAATTAATTTGATTTCCCTTGATTAGAATCATTGTTTGTTATTACTTGAAGAAAAAATGGGTGGCTGATAAGTCAAAAAACCACAAAAAGTCCACAAGATTACACAGCAAAAAGCAGCAAAACAATATTTTCAAAAAAATCAGCATCGCCCTTTCAAAAAACATCAAAAAGACACTAACTATAAGGCAGCAGATTCGAAAACCTGATGTAGATGTTACGGTTAATTTTGAAAATTCTAAAATTGGTAAGTCATAACTTTTTTTTAAACTCAATTAGAGCTTTTGAATGGCATCTGTTTGTTTGATTTTGTGGAGCTTTTCAATTATATAGAAAAAGAAACAAAAATGAAATATTGAATATATGTTATCATTCTATTTTCATTTCTTTTTTGTGCCGCTTCATTCCGAAATTAATCGGTTAATTCCAGAATCAACGATTTCCAATAACCGTAACATTGATATGTAGCAGGGATGGAAGCCGACTACCTCAATATTTCGGGAATTGAAATCCCGACCCTAAAAATGATTTTATTATAATAACAAGCACAATATTATGAAATAAATATCCATTCTTCAATGAATTCAGTTTTTGTAATTGAATCAATAATGTCAATATTTTTAAAAGCGAATATATTGTATTTGTCAATATATTTTAGTTATTTAATTATTATAATTGCATTATTAAATTTAAATTAAATATGAGATGTTTAGGCTAATAATCAAGAAAATAAATTTGTTTCTTTTATTTCTATTTTTAAATGTAATTGACAAAGTTTTAACGGTCAATGAACCAAAAGTCGGGAGAATTCGACCAACTTTTGATGAAATATATGGGAAAGGATGGGACGAAGATGCGCATCAAAAAATAAAAGTGGAAACATCGCCGTTAAACTCGAGAGAAAATGCACTAAATGAACAAGCTGATCATGATGACAATATAGATCAGGATGTTGAAGCTTATAATTCGGATTCGACTGATCAGAATCTTACACAGAAAGACCCGGAGAGCATTGATCAAAGTGATGATGAAACAATTGAAGGAATTAATGATGAAAATGAATTTTCTGAGAAAGAAAAACGAGAAATTATTTGCAAGTTTCACGCAATGAAAAAAGAATTCAAGAAAAAGGGAAAAGGTACAAAAAAAGAAATGGCCAAAAATGAGTGTAAAATTGGAAACAAATTGGGAGCCAACCGCACAGAAATTTATAAATGGAAAAAAGAATTTGGCTTAAGCCGCAAAATAAAAATAAATAAAAATTGTTTTTATGAAAAGAAAAAGCGCGAGTTTATTAAGCGAATGGATGAGATCAAAATGTGCCAATATGGAGAACAGAAAAAACTTGCTAAAGATTTGCGTATTTCTTATGAAACATTTCGTTGTTGGAAAAAAGATTTTGGACTTCCCATCGGTATAAAATCAATTAATATTTTTAAAATATTAAATTTAATTTAGCACAATACACTGATAAAAAGAAATTAGAATTGATGGGAAAATATTACAAAATTAAGCAAAAAAATCCTAAACTAAATGTCACAGATATTGCCAAAAGGCTGAATATTGGTGTTGTTACACTATATAGATGGAAAAAACAATTTGATCCAATTTTAATAAAAATTCCGTTGATGAAGAACATTCATTGCCGGAGAATCGCCAATCTTTTGCGGATAACGAGTATTCAAATTTAAAAATTTTGAATATTTTTTTGCCAAAAATTAATAAATTATTTTATTTTCTTATTGTAGCACTTCTGAATATTGGATGCCCTCGTCGGATGATAATTTGTGGGCCTGGAATCTCGCAACGAAAAAAAGATCAGAAAGAATTGAAGTGGAACACGCCGTAAAAAAATAAAAACAAAATGATACTATTTACTTTATTCAGCAATTTGGAATTTTCCTTTATCTGAAAATTCAAAATATTGTTGCATATTTGGGAGGTTTTTAGAGCATATGAGCCCTAGCTATAAATTATTAGAGCATTCACCGCTTATTTTAGCGGTATGACATATAATTTGTTTAAAAAATTGTAAAAAAATTCGCGTTAATTTTGTCCAACTATCATTTTCTTCAATTACATTCTCCATAACACTTTAAACAAACCAGTCTAAGCAAATATCAAAAGTTGGACAAGTTTTTTTTGTATTAAATTTTTATAGCTTAGGGTGCAAACAAAAAATATTAGAAAAATTAGTCAATTAATCGAAAACTTCCAAACCCCTCAAAGTCCACAAAGATCTTAAAAACCTACAAAAAATCTTTTTCTTTAAAAAAATCGCAACAATATAGATAATTTTAAAAATTCTAGTTGTCTTTTCAAAAATTTCAAGGATTTGAACTCGGAAATCCGGTCCTAAAAATGTCCAAAAAGCGAAATTCGTTTACATTAACCTGCATGAGACGGGACCCTTTTTGTGCTGAGACGCGACTGGCGAGACGCGAACAGGGATGGGCGAAACTTCGGCTTCGAGCTTCGAGCTTCGCGAAACTTCGGGTATTTTGAGCTTCGAACTTCGAGCTTCGTGCTTCGGGTAAATACCCGAAGTTTCGGGTAAAACACACCCCTAAAGATGGCATTTTTGGTAAGAATTCATTACAGAATTTTGAGCTTGAGAAATTTGAAAAATACATTGACAAAATTAAAAATCCATAAATTAACATGTTTGCCCAAATGTTATCGCAGTGCTAGTATGGCTCAGTGGTTAAACTTCATTTTTTAAATTATTTATCGGAGGTTCAACTCCTCGAGTGAAAATTCATTTTTATTCATTTAATTTAATAATTCTTCATTTTGGCGGATTAATAGGCGAACAACAAACTTTATAAAATGGATATTTTTTTGCAAATTTTAGGCACTTTTTCTAAATTTAGTTCACTAAAACTTTCATTTTCCCCGGCGGCGCCTATCGGCACCGCCGACCCCCTCCCCCTGAAGTAAAGCAAGTATGAAAATTACAAATCTCGGGGTCAAGTCTCGGTAAATTTCAGGCCTTGAAGATCACTAGCATTAATCATAATTTCACTTTTGTCTTCACTGATCACTTCAAAAAATCTACCACTAAACCCAATATTATGAAATTTGAGGGTCAATTTTTTTAACAATTCGAGTCAAAAATTTAAAATTTATTCCGGCGGCGCCTATCGGCACCGCCGGACCATCCCCGTCCCTCATTCCGGTTCCTCCGATGGATTTTGGCTTGGATTCGGAATCCGAACTTTTTGGAGGGTCCGGATTTTCGTTTCCAAATTCCGTCAGAAAATTTTTAAAAACTTCGGCTTCGAGCTTCGAGCTTCGCGAAACTTCGGGTATTTTGGGCTTCGAACTTCGAGCTTCGTGCTTCGAAAAAAATTGAGCTTCGTTTCGAGCTTCGGCTTCGGGTAGTGCGCCGAGCTTCGCCCATCCCTGGACGCGAACGACCCCTACTCTCTGGAGGAGGGTTGAAAAATACCTAACTTTTTTACGATTAGATTTTTGCGTTTTTATTGAATTTTTCTTAAGAAATTAATGGCCTAAAACATGAATTTCTTCGAGAATTTTAGAAATATGCCTAAATATTGCATTTTTCTCAAGAAAAATGCCTAAAATATAGATTTATTATGGAAAAATGGGGAAATATTTTTTATTCGCAAAAATGCCAAAACACTTGAACTGTTTTCTAATTTGATCCGTTCAAACAGAATGATAAGAAGGAAAGAAATCTTTTTTTTGATTTATATTGACCAAAAAGTCGCTCTAATTCTAATTTTCAAAATGAATGCTATTTCCGGGCTTCTCTCGTCAAATCCTGTTTGCAAAATTATAAAAATTTGAAAATCCGAGCCCTAATGAGATTACCAACACTTAGCAATGTTAAAAATTTTGCTGTTTGTTAAGAATATATCGAGCAAATTTATAAGAAAGAATGCTGATTAACAAGAAAAATTTTGCGGCCTAATTTTTGTGCAAAAAGCCAAATTTTCACAATTCTTAATTGCTGAATAAATTCTTTATTTCTTCACGGAGTGTTCCACTTCAATTCTTTCTAGTTCTTTTTTTCTTTGCGAGATTCCAGGCCCACAAGTTATCATTCGACGAGGGCATCGGATGTTCAGAAGTGCTACAATAAGAAAATTAAATATTTATTTGTTTAAATCTTATTTGAATTAGGATTGCAGACGGGGGGCGCGGAAAACCGGGGATCCCCGGCCATTTTCATCCCGTTCCCCGGTTTACTCATCCCAGAAAACGGGGATTCCCGGTTTGTTTTAAACATTAAATTTGATAAAATGAAATATTTAAATTTGAATACTCGTATCCGCAAAAGTTGGACGATTCTCCGGCAATGAATGTTCATCAACGGAATTTACAAATTGTTTTTTCCATCTTTGTAGTGACGAGTATCCAATGTTCAGCTTATTGGCAATATCACGGCCACTAATTTTAGGATTTTTTTGTTTTATTTTGTAATATTTTTTCATCAATTCCAATTTCTCACTTTTGGAAAACGCTGGAAGAAATTTGTTTAAAAAATTCTGTAAATTAATTATTTAAAGTTTACAATTGGCGCAAAATCCGTATTCATTTTTCCATTTGTATAGTGTATTTGCACTAATATAGTGAGGGAGGCGCACTGGGCCCCCCAGATTAAGCACCGTTGACTCCCCGGATGGAATTGGGGAAAAGGGAAAGATGGGGAGGATGCCCGGGCCCTGGGCATTGGTGATGGCCTCCCCAACTCGCCGATCCAACACTCAAGATAGAGTTTATTCCGTCTTGCTCAACGACCGATGGAAAACGGGAACAGAGGGATGAAGACTGATCGCTTGGGGAAAGGAGGGGAACAGGATGAAGCAATGTGGGCGGGACATTGTTGAAATGAATAAATGTGATCAATAGAAGGGGTGAAAGTCCAGCAGTTCTTTGAAGGGTGAATAGAATGGGAAATGCCGACCGGAACCCCTTACAGCTTCCCCTTTCCCATAGGATCGTCCTCGATCCTCAAGAGCAGAGGATGCATTTCCCGCGCGGGGAAATAGAGACAGATGATCCCGGCACTCCGACTCTCGGCTTCGCCCTTCGGTCCTCCTACTCGACCGTCCACGGCCAGGCTGCGCATTTTTGCGTGAACAGCTCGTCCACCATTTCAGATGGATGGCATGGGGACGTCGGGGAGGATCACCCCGGGGTCATTCCGGTCCAGAGGGGGAGAGTTTGTTGAAGAGAGAGTGGGTGAAGAGAGGGTTAGAGGAAGTGGTCCAGGCATCCCAGTGGCATGTTGGAATTTTGGGGTGGGGAAAATTGGACTGCGGACTCCCCCGAGTTTTTGGAGAGGGTTGAATTCGCATCGTTCGTTCGGTCACCCTTCTTTCTTTGTGTCATTCATCGTCGTCGCCACCCGTTACTGTCCGGCGCGCCACGTTCACCTTGAGGGGGGTAGGGTTAATTTCTGTTCATCTCCCGTCAAAACTTACCGGTGCTGCTTGCCCGGACCTCCCGTTCCATACACGCGGTGAACGTCCTCTGACTTCACCAGCGCTTTTGCCATTCCGCGGCCACTTCCGGGCCGAACCGCTCTGCGCGTCGCTGAGTTCCCTTTCTCTCACTTCCACTCCCTCCTTTTTATTTTTCATTTCCAGTTTGTCCCATTCCCATTTCCTTATTTGCTTCCTTTTTTTGAGATTTAACAACCCGACTGTTTCTTCTTCAAGACGTGCGGTTTGAATTTACGCCATTGTTTAATTTTGGCGAAAACTGCCTTTCGCTGCGAAACTTTGGCGAAATAGTGTGGGCAACGCGTAGAGAAAGAGAGATGAATCGCCCCAAATTCAAACTTAGCCCCCACTTCCGTGTGGAAATGGGTTGATTTTGTGTACTATGGCCACTTCCTTTGAACATCTTAATATTCCTTACCATTTTAGGATTTTTTTTTTTAATTTTTTATTTATTTTTTGCGGTAATGGAACAACATCGAGCAATTCATATACCAATCGACTCCCCTCGTCAAGCTGATTTTGCTGCTCCTGGCCCGCAGGCCCAGTATTTTGATAAACCGAACTTTTGAGGCACTTCGGAATTCTGGGGTCTCAAACTTTTTCATAAATCGGAATTACGACCATCCCTGATGGGAGGGGGTGACAAACTATTAATTCTGTCTAGTTGATCGGGGTTGACTGCATTGGGCTTTGTTTTGGGTTTTTCCAAGAGAAAATTTTTTTTCAGCTTCTGGCCCGCAAGCCAGTTGTGATTTTTCCTTGAACGCGGCGAGTTCAATTCATGTCGTAGCTGAATAATGAAACTGGCGCCATTCTGTTCATGGCCGGTTCCTTTCCAATTTAAGGTCTTAGACCGAGTTTTTTCTGCTTCTGGCCCGCAAGCCAGGATTGTGCACCATGGAAATTGTGTTCAGCGTCTCTGATCGCTGCTTTCTTCCGAAGCAGAGCGACCGGTGTTGCTCCGGACATTCATTTCGACCAGAGCCCTTACCAAATCTTCCATCAAGCCTTCGGATGCCGTCGAAGGAAGGGGGACTTCAGCCGAATTTGATTGATTTTGCCATCCCATCTGCGGTTGGCACGGTTGATGATCAACCCATTCTGCCTGTCCACAATCCCTGCCTTGACTGTCCTCAAAATCAGCCTGCCGCTCCTGGCACGCGTAGACGAGGTGGCCCATTCGTCCGCAATACTGGCATTGGCGATCGCCCGACCAATTGCTTTGGCTGACCTGCTCCTGCCGTCCCTGTGCCCAGTTTCGAGAGCCTCCACGAGCTCCTCTGAATGACGGCGGCTGCCTTTGCACGTTTGACGCGGAGAATGGTCCGGCGCTTCGCATGTTGCTCCCCGAGGATCCCTGCTCATTTTCGGCAGCTCCAGGGGATGGAACAGCGCCCCACTGAGGTTGGGAGGGTCGACTGTTTATCACATTGACTGCTGCTTGTGACAATCGGCTGACCTCATCTCCCCTGTTGTTGATCAGCAGCAACGCTTCCAACTCCTCTGCCTGAGCCTTAACAACCTCCAAGCTCTTGGCTTGAGTTAATCCGATCAACCGGATCAGAAAGCTCATGCTTGGCTTGAGGCGGTCCAGAAATTCTTCACAAACCTTCTCCTTTCGCTGTGCTTCGGTGAGGGAGTGATTCGTTGCCTTGATCAGCGGCGTCAATCGCCTCAAAAATTGTGCCACCGACTCGTCCTCGCGCTGTCTGCACAGCGTCAGCGTCCTTTTGGCGATTTCTCTGCGCTGAGGAGAGTCCATCTTGACCCTGAGTGCAGACATGGCCAAGTCCAGCGTTGTAGTTTGCGCCGGAGACAGTTCCTTAAACAGTGCCCGAGGGGCATCCTTCAAGCACAGTTTGAACCGGGTCACTTTCTCTTGATCCGTGAAATTTTTGCCAGAGACCGTGAGATGGTCTTTGAACCGTTCCGCCCAATCATCAAATTCAGCTGCCGATTCTTCCCCAAACATTTCTAGGCTTGAAATCGCCGACAATCCGCTGGAGAGCATGTTGAGTCCATAAATGGTGCGCTCATTCTTCTTTGGGTGAACCTTTTCCACTTCTGGCACCTTCACTGACATTTTTCCCTGCCAGAATTTTCTATCACTTGCCCCGATGGTCACTTCACCATTTTTCCCATTTAAAATAGCTGCTTCAGGCCCTCGGGCCAGTGGAACTCCAGACAATTCACCATCTCTTTCATTTACATTAACTGCTTCAGGCCCGCAGGCCAGGAAAACTCCAGACCCGGTGGGGTCGCTGGTCAAAGGCATGCAATCGATGGGATTTTGGGCAAAATAATACTTTTTTTTAAGTGTGATCTAAATTTAGGAAACATTTGCTTTTTACAATCTCAGTTAATGATTCCGTCCCGCATGAATGAGAAAAGCAAAATTAAAATGGATCTCGGTTGGACATGAAGAATGAATTTTCTTTCCGATTCCCACTGCATTTTTGCGGCGATTAAATCAATTGCTAATGGACTTCCGCTGACAGCTTCCGATCGTGAGAGCGGCAATTGAATGCGAAAGTGTTAGAGGGACTAAAGGCCAGCTCGGCTGTCTACTTCGAACTCTTTGGAATGCTGGGAAACCAATTTGATAACCGACTTTTCGACTTTGATCTCCTGAATTGGTCAAATTTCATGTGACCTTTAGTTTTCGTCCTATTTCAAATCTTGACATAAGTTTTTTTTTGAGTCTGGTTTAAGTAAAATTACTGCTTCTGGCCCTCAGGTCAGGTTAATTCATTTCTGATGATGCATTTAGCCATCTTGATGCTTATTCGTCATCCCTTTAGACGTTTTAGTCCGGACTCAGATGACCGAACTCGTTTGACTTTCATAAGCCCTTTTGTTTTTCCTAGACCGGGCAACAATTGACGGTTTTTTCTCAAAGCCCCTTTAGTTGTTTTTTTTTACTCCAGGCAACAATCAACATTTAATTTATTTTTTGCCGAGCCTCTTTAGTTTTTCACTAGCCCAGGCAACAATTGACCGAACCTTTTTTCCTTTTACATAACCCCTTTAGTGTTGTACTAGACCGGGCACTAACTTACATTTTTTTTGCCTGGCCCCTTTAGTCTGTACTAGTCCGGGCAACAATTTCACTATTCATTCACTTCTCCGTGCACATTTACTGTTTCAAGCCCGCAGGCTAGGGGTACCCCGTTTTTCTCCGCCGGCACTTTCATCCTCTGTCCTCGTTGTTGTGCCGATGGACCTTTTCCCAAAAGAGGGAACCATCCGGTGCTACCAGTGAGGGAGGCGCACTGGGCCCCCCAGATTAAGCACCGTTGACTCCCCGGATGGAATTGGGGAAAAGGGAAAGATGGGGAGGATGCCCGGGCCCTGGGCATTGGTGATGGCCTCCCCAACTCGCCGATCCAACACTCAAGATAGAGTTTATTCCGTCTTGCTCAACGACCGATGGAAAACGGGAACAGAGGGATGAAGACTGATCGCTTGGGGAAAGGAGGGGAACAGGATGAAGCAATGTGGGCGGGACATTGTTGAAATGAATAAATGTGATCAATAGAAGGGGTGAAAGTCCAGCAGTTCTTTGAAGGGTGAATAGAATGGGAAATGCCGACCGGAACCCCTTACAATATTTAGCATTTTGACAATATCAATGTCGCTAATTTTAGAATTTCTTCGTTTAATTTTGGAATATTTTTTCATCAATTCAAATTTCGTGTTATCGGAATACGCTGGAAGAAGCTTATTATAAAAGTTTGTAAATTAAAATTTTAAACATTACAATTGACGGGAAGTCCAAGTTTTTTTTTTCCAACAACGAAATGTTACTCTAGAAATTCCCAAATCTTTAGCAAGTTTATTCTGTTCTCCCCGATGACTCATTTTGATCTGTTCTATTCTTGAAATAAATTCGCGCTTTTCTTTCATTTTGCGACTTAAGCCAAATTCTTTTTTCCATTTATAAATTTTCTTGCGATTTACTCCCAATTTGATTCCAATTTTATGCTCAATTTTAACCCTTTCTGTTTCTGGAAATTTGCCTTTTTTCTTATATTCTTCTTTCAACGCGTGAAATTTGCAAATAATTTCTCGTTTTTCTTTCTCAGAAAATTCATTTTCATCATTTTCATAATCCGGGTCTTCCTGTGTAAGATTCTGATCAGTCGAATCCGAATTATAAGCTTCAACATCCTGATCTATATTGTCATGAGGATCAGCTTGTTCATTTAGTGCATTTTCTCCCGAGTTTAACGGCGATGTTTCCACTTTTATTTTTTGATGCGCATCTTCGTCCCATCCTTTCCCATATATTTCATCAAAAGTTGGTCGAATTTTCCCATCTTTTGGTTGATTAACAGACAAAACTTTGTCGATTAAAAGTAATCCAGATATGAATAAAAAGAATACCGTAAACTTCATTTGAAAATCTCTAAGTAATAATAAAAATTGTATTGGAAAAATGAATCGTTGATTTTTTACTAATTTGTAAGTAATTTTATATGAAAAAAGAAAAAGTGTGGATCGTCACATGATATGTATAAATGTAGAAGAATACAAAAATTTATGGCCGGTTAGTGCCGATAGGGGCCCGACGGTGATAGTTTAAATAGTGCTTTCGAATCGCATCTTGGTTGTTTAATTTGGTTGAGCTTACAAAAAGTTATAGACTTTCAAATTTCAGAATTTCAAAATTAATCGGTTAATTCCGTAATTAACGATTTCCAACATAACCGTAACATTGATATGTAGCAGGGATGGGAGCTGACGACCTCAAAAAATTTCGGGAATCGAAATTCCCGACACTAAAAATGATTTATTATAATAACAAGCACAATATTGTGAATAAATAATAAATTCATTCTATCAATGAATTCAGTTTTTGTCATTAAATCAATTATGTCAATATTTTACAAGCGAATTTATTGTATTTGTCAATATATTTTAGATATTTATTTTTTATAATTGTTATTTCATTTTTTAATTTAAATATGAGATGTTTAGGCGAAATAATCAAGAAAATGAATTTGTTGCTTTTAAACGAACAAATCCTCAACTTAATGTTACCGATATTGCCAAAAGGCTGAATATTAGTGCATTTACATTCTTACATTGCATTTCTCCATTAAAATTAATTGTTGAAAATTTAATTTACCGTACTTCTTAAATACTATCCTCCCCCCCCCCCCCCCCCCACCTAAAATAATATTCCCACTCTGGAGGGTTGAAAAATACTCTAACCCCGTGGTTAGTATTTTACGATATATTAAATATTACGAAAAAATGCAATTTTGTTTTTCCATGTTCCAAAATGTGAAAATTAAAAAGCGCAATCGGATGGTCACTGGATTACGTATAATGAACTTTTGTTTAGCGAGTAATCGTCCGGATGTTTGACGCCTTTTTGCTGTATGCCTGAATCATCACATCAACAACGAATGAGACCAGATGTGTGAATGCGATGCATGTCTCAACTTTGGCATCAATCTCAATCCGAGCAATATTGCCTTTAATGTAAAAAGAATTATTTTAATTTAAAAGTAATTTGATAGAAGAAATAATAAAAAAAGTAATAATTTTAGACTTATTATTTTTAGTTTAATGATCTGACCTGTATTTATTTTATGGAATAAGATTAAAAAAATTAACATACTATGCGGGACTAACATATCGCCAAAAAATGTTTAAAGTAAATAACAAATTAAAATTTTATTAAGAAATCTTCTACATGATCACTAATCTAGGGTCGAGTCACGTCTGATTGTGGCTAAGTTTTTTTTCCTATTTTTTTCGATCAAAAATCTAATTAAAAATTATCTTAAATAACAAAAAAAAATGGGCACCTAAAAGTTGTTGTTGGAAAATATCCAAAAAGTGCGGTTTAAGCCCGTACTGTGCATAATTTGCATGCATTTCACCAAGCTGCACACATGCATCAAACATTTTGTCCTCGTCCAACTCGTACTCGTTGATCAGTTTCTCGAAAAAATTGAACTGGGCCTGACTGTAAAGGACATAAACTTTATTTGAAAAATAAATTATCGGCAAAAATGTGTCGGCTGATTACTTAATTTAAATCATTTGGTATAGAATTTTGTTAATTATTTTAAATAATAATTATTTAACCAAATTCTGTCAAGTTTTGGCCATTTTGTCAGGTCTCGATAGCAATAACGATTGCACGCAATTATTTCGTTTATTTTTGGGCTCGCCTCAATACAATAAAGCATTGTTTTGTGGAACAAATCTCTTCGCTCAGTCACAATATGATTGTGCCAACACCAATGTATTCTGAAAAATAAAATAAAGAATTTTTTACAATTGTGATTATAAAAAATATTAAAATATTTTTTTATTTTAATTAAAATTAAGCCACAAATCTCTGTCTCTGGGCGTCAACAAATTGGTCATTATTTTTGTTTCCGGATACAGTATTTGAGTTTCAGGTGCATCCTTTCTCTTTAATGCTCCTTTTCTGACCAATTTCGCATCAACTAAATTGATTTAATCGTTGATTAATTAAATTAATAATATATTAGTTAATTTTTTTCAAATTGTTACTTGGCCGCGTGAATACCACCGCAGAATCATTGGTGAAAGAAGGTGCGGTTTGTGAAGCCGGAATCAAGCATGAGTTGCCCATTTTGTATAGATTCTAGATTTAAAGAATTAGTTTTAAATTTAAATATTATTAATATATTTAATCATACAAAATGAGTTGGGTAATACAATGGTGTTTCAATAATTCGCAAATTTACGATTCTTTGCCCATTAAATTAATGAAAGCGTGAGAAAAAATTCTATCAAAACGTTCAAATGTGTTTGTCTGGAATTGTACGAGATGCGAAAATTGTAAATAAAAAAAGTTTTGTGCGTTATTAGAAAAAAAACGATTACGTTAAAGAAGAATTAAATTATATTCATATGAACAGTCACAAAAGTCCAGCTAATGAAAACAGATAAATTAAATTAAAATATTCATAATGATGTGATACTTCAATTGCGCGATTGCGTTCAATAAAAAAATTACAAATAAACATTTTAAAATCAGAAAAACTAAAAATTTTAAAGAAAGATTAATGGGTAAAAAAACATTTTAAGACTTATTGTTGCAAAAAAATCTGGCACTCATTTGACACGAAAATCCAAAATAAAACTGGCAAAAAGCAAATTTACGCTTAGATGACCAAATTATAAGAGTTATAGCGTAACAGTTTGATTTGGGGAATCTTTTTTCGAACACAAACATTCTGCTTGAAAAATAAATAAGCCATAACCTTTCCGGGTTTATGTTCGAAATTCAATTAGTGAATCGCGGAAAGATTTAATTTGGACCTAGACAACCAACCAACGCAGGTTCTTAAAAAAGTACATAATTAAATTTCGTTTTCCCATTGATGGTGGTGGGTGGACGAGATAAATCGTGTGAACTGGTAAGAATTCAAAATTTATCACAGAAATGCCAGGGGGCGTAAAAAAGTGCCACCTTGCCCCGCAATGTTTCGTTTAATTATATTAAATTAAATATTATTTGTGTCTTCTTAATTTTATATTTGATCAGAAATAGAAATATTTAATTATCTGCAAATAGAAAAAATTAAAGCAAAGAAAAGTGATTACAAATTGTTAATTAATGATTATGATAAAGAATTTCTTATAATTGAATTGACTATTATAATTTTGTTTCATTTTATTTTTTGTGAAATAAGGAAAAGCTGCTTTCATTTTATTCGCAAGCCTCTGACACTGACGGAGCCGGTAGCGCTGTTGAGGAAATGTTGGAAAATTTGAATTTTTAAAGAAAATTTGGTCAAAAATTGTAAAGGATTTTATAAAATTGTATTTTTTTAATTTAATTAAAAAATGGTTTGAGCTCAAAGATTCAAATCAAGCGTGTCCAGCTGACTGGAACGGTTAAAAAACGCCTATGGCGGGAGGCACAACCATAAGAGGGACGGCTAATGGGACGCCCCGGTAGCTCAGACGGTAAGAGCATTGGTTTGGGTGAGAAGCTGATCAGTGATCGTCGTGGGTTCGATTCCTGGCCGGGGCTACCATCTTGCCTATCTTTTATTAAATCGAAAATTATTTAAAAATTATTAGAAGAATTCTTAATTGCTGAATAATGTATTTATTTCTTCACGGAGTGTTCCACTTCTGTTCTTTCAGTTCTTTTTTTCTTCGCGAAATTCCAGGCCCACAAATTATCATCCGACAACGAGGGCATCGGATTTTCAGAAATGCTATAATAAGAAAATAAATCTATTTATTAATTTTTAAAATTTATCTTTTAATTTTAATTACCGTATTCTTAAGATAGACCCCCCCCCCTGAAATAAAGCCTCCCCCCAATTTTTGATTTTTTTTTGTTGCAAATTACTTTATATGAGAATTCTATGAATTCCTGTAAGAAAAAAATGAAAATTCGAAAAAGTCTAAATTGTCATTCCGGCTTTTTTATAACAAAAAAAAATAAATAAGAGAAATCTTTCTTCGGGTTCCTCCACATTTGGTCTTCATTGAAAAAACATGAATTCGAACATTAAGTACTTGTTTTTCATTGTTTTTTGGGGGGTTGAAAAATACAACCCCCGGGGGTTCTATTTTAGGAAATACGGTATAAGGATTAAAATTTTTTTAAATTTGAATACTCGTTATCCGCAAAAGATGGCCGATTCTCCGGCAATGAATGTTCTTCATCAACGAAATTTTGATTTAAAATTGGACAAAATTTCTTTTTCCATTTGTATAGTGTGAATGCACTAATATTCAGCTTATTGGCAATATCGGTGACATTAAGTTTAGGATTTTTTTGCTTAATTTTGTAATATTTTCCCATCAATTCCAATTTCTCGCTTTCGGAATACGCTGGAAGAAATTTGTTTAAAAAATTCTGTAAATTAATATTCAAAGTTTACTTTTAATGGGAAGTCCAAATTTTTTTTTCCAACAACGAAATGTCTTTTCAGAAATTCCCAAATCTTTAGCAAGTTTATTTTGTTCTCCATATTGGCTCATTTTGATCTGTTCTATTCTTGCAACAAATTCGCGCTTTTCTTTCATTTTGCGACTTAAGCCAAATTCTTTTTTCCATTTATAAATTTTCTTGCGATTGGCTCCCAATTTGGTTCCAATTTTATGCTCAATTTTAACCCTTTTTGCAGTTAGATACTTGCCTTTTTTCTTATATTCTTCTTTCATCGCGTGAAATTTGAAAATAATTTCTCGTTTTTCTTGCTCACTGAATTCATTTTCATTAATAATTCCTTCAATTGTTTCATCATCATTTTGATCAATGCGATCCGGGGCTTTCTGTGTAAGATTCTGATCAGTCAAATCCGAATTATAAGCTTCAACATCCTGATCTATATTGTCATCATGATCAGCTTGTTCATTTAGTGCATTTTCTCCCGAGTTTAACGGCGATGTTTCCACTTTTATTTGTTGATGGCCATCTTTGTCCCATCCTTTCCCATATATTTCATCAAAAGTTGGTCTAATTTTCCCAACCTTTGGTTTATTAACAGACAAAGTTAAATGTGATGCATTTAAAAATAGCAATAATATAAGCAACAAATTCATAATTGTCTCTGAAAATATTATTGGAGTACAATTAGATAAATCTTCTTTCCAATTAAAAATACTAGGGTAGGACGAGACCGGTACCGGGACCGGGACGGGATTTCCCGGTTTTTTTTCCCTGAAATTCCGAAGCAAAATTCATAATTTTGCTAAGATTTTGATGAAATTTCTTAACAAAAATTCAAAAATTTTTCTCGGCGGCGCCTATCGGCACCGCCGACCCCCACCTCCCCTACCAAAGTAAAGCATCATCTCAAAAAAACAGAATGATAATGATAAAATTGAAGTTAAAGACAATAAGGAAGATATTTTGAATAACAAAAAAAAAATTTTTGTTTTACCATTGAAATTTCATAATAAATATTCATATTTGTTTCAAAGAATAATGAAAAAAATAGAACTATTAACTCATTTGAACAGTCTTTTTGCTTACTTATTTTTTACAACTAAATAGAAAATTTTGAATTTCCTGTTTTTTAATGTCTTGCTGTTGCCCAAAATTGATTAATATAAATTTTTGGATGTTTTGAAGACGATAAGTTGACGTGGCTAAGATGGGGGGGGGGGGCATACCAAATTTCCCAATTTTCATTGGCTGATGATTAGGGTTGTTGGCGGTCGGTTTTAAACCGGGGCTCCCGTTAAGATCACTAACTTTGAACAAAGTTATTCAATTTTAAAAAATATTCAGTGAATTCATCCAAAAAATAAAAATGAAAAACTTGTGAATTGTATCTAACAGGTTTTCCTGATTTTTGAGAGTTTTCCTGATTTTTCAAAAGGTTGGAAATTTTCACTGAATTGACCAATTTTCATAACAAATATCGTTAAATTCTTCAAAAATTTTCCCGGTGCCGCATTTTGGCGCCACAAGGCCTCTCTTATTTCTAAAAAGCTTCAAAATGACAGGATGACATTTCGTCAAATAAGCAAAAATCCGACATTTCGTCGAAGAAGCCAAACATTTCGTCGAGTGGAATTTCGTCAAGTTTTAAATGCATGTTAAAGTAAAAGCATGCATAGATCACGAATCCGAGCTCGATTCTTCTTGTAGATTTAAATACAAACTCGCAAAAAAAAAATAGCATTTTTGAAAAACCGTTAATCCTGATTTTTGGGTTTTACAGATGGTCTCCCTGAGAACCGAGTTATGGTCAAAAAAAATTTTTGGGGTTTGGCATGATCGAACGGAAGAATTTTTCGTATGGCCGGAAAAAATGACGACCTCTGCAATCCCATAAATTTGTGTAATAATTTTGTATTACACTCGGCATTTTACACGGAATACGGAATGCCAAAAATGATACGGAATTACGGACGAGGGCTCTCTTCCGGTCCGGAGAGGTGAAAGAGAATAGAGATGAGAAGAATGGTCAGAGGAAGTAGTCCAGACATTCCCAGTATTTTGGAATTTTGGATTTGATAATTTGGAACTGCTGATCCTCCGGAGACTCCAAAATTCCCAAATTTCGAATTTTAGTCGATTTTGGACACTTTTCCTTGCCAATTTGTCTTGTGCCGACCGGACGCTGTCGGATCGGCTCCTTGAGTGCAGTTGCACTGTGTTGAGCTCCGTTTTTGTGTTACTCGCCCTGCCCTTCTCTCTGCCGTTTAGTCTCAAAGTTTTTGAAAATTTGAATGCATCTTTATAGATTCAAAGAATTTTTCAATTAGACTAAAATTTGCAATCCAAAAAAGAAAAAAATTCGAGTTCACGCGGAAAATTTGTACAAAATTGCTTGTCGAATTTTACGAATGAAGGGGCTTCTTCGAATCTTGTTCGAGGCAGTTGTAAGACTCGAACCATGGTTACCAACGCCGTAGTCGAATGCGGTGTTTGGGCTAATATACACTGGTTATAATTGTTTCCATTTCAGTACCATGGTTCACAAACGATTCAAATAATATTGGTATTCAACTCAAAGAGAGGCAAGCATGGTGTATGATTAAATAATTCTTAGAAAGCAAGTTTTTAAAAATTTAAATTCCAAATAAATTCTCGTTTTTCTTTCTCAGAGAATTCATTTTCATCATTAATTCCTTCAATTGTTTCATCATCACTTTGGTCCGACTTGATCCAAGAATGAATTTTAGAGACAAATTCCAAACGGTTTGGCACAAATTGGTCCTTGAATCTAGGGTCAAGGTAGTGGGCTACGGCATAAATCCTATTAAAAATTTATTAAATTTTGAGTTTTTTTTGGCTAACCTCTTGCTTTCCAAATTCGAAAATCTTTCGCGAATTTCGCTGATCAGTTTTTTCTGCTCTTCCTCAATGATTGGATAATTCTTTTCGGTTAACTCCCAAGCAAAATGTTAGCAATTGCGATCTGAACGGCAATTGACGAATCGCGCTCACAAAGCTGAAAATTGTATTAATTAATGATTAAATGCAATATGAAACTTTTCGAGAAGCCTCTTCAACTGGACGTAAAAGAGAGCATAACTCTGCTAAAATTGTCCATTCCTCGTCATCCAAAATGCAAAAATTCGGCTTATACTTGACACATACAACTCCAAAGCTCTTCGTTGCTCGGTAAGGCGTTCACCCATAAGGTAGCTCGAGTTCCAACGGGTTGGAACATCCTGCAACAACAGAATAAAAAAAATTTGAAAATCCTTTAAACCTGGATAAGTGCGTGCCTTGGAAGTTTTTCTTGTGTTTGTGCATCTTCCAACCGCTCCTTTGCCAAATTAGAATGGTTAAAATGCGAAATCGTCCGGCGACATTTTTCCAAAATTGATTTCATCCGTGGCAATTTCAGTGTTTTGTCAACGCAAAGATTTAATTGATGGGCGCCGCAATCTGCATGTTCAAAATTTCCCTCGAATGCCTAGCATTTTTGGTTTATAATTATTTACAAAGCTGCATGACTTTTTTCATTGCAGCCGCCCAATCCCTCAGGAAAACATGCACTTTTTCGGGATTGATTTCCCATGCTTGAAGCATTGAATTGGCCTGTGCTGTTATGTTAATGTTGTCGTGCGCGCCCGGGAAGTGCTGGGAAGACAAAACAAAATTCACTCTGCTCCAACATTTAGAAATACCATGAGCTGTGAGACTATAAATAAAATGTAGAAAGCACAAATTTACAACAAAAAAAAGTGCATACGAAATGTAAGAGTCGCTTGGTCCACTCCAAATGTCAGTGGTAAATGAGAGATGCGAGCATTTGTTTAATTCCTCTTGAACCTTTTTTTGAACCAGTCCATAAATTCGCGGCAACGCCCATTCTCTGTAGTGCTTTTGATCCTTAATTGTTTGCAGAGGGTGATTGACGGAAAATAGCGAGTGGAATGTCGTGTGGTTTATTTGGTGGAAGGAATTGTTGGTGCACGCAATAAAATGGACAATTTTTCTGTCCAGTGAGCTGAGCTCTCCTTAAATTTATTATTTAGAACACAAATTAAAGCTAGTTTAATTAACCTGCACTATTAACATTGACAAATTTACTCATTGGTCCAGTGCGCGGAAACGTCTCACTTTCTTGGAGGTTTTTTAATTTCTCAGCAAAATGGCGTGCTGCTTCACATGCGTAAATAACCCGGAAGTGCTTCCTGCCGCTGTTTTAATACGCTTTTTGCATTCATTACATTCTGATGCGTCTTTATTCAATTTTGTATAAAGACCAATATTCCAAATTAAACTCATTTTAAATCTAAGAACACATTGGTAGGTAGCATCGATCGGGTAGTAATTTGAAATAATGTTGGGGAACAATTCATATATCATTCGCCAAGAATAAAGCATTTTTCAAAAATACCGAAATACCGAAAAATACCGCGGTATTCAGAAATGGCTCGGTACGGTATTTCGGTAAAATACCGATACCGAAAAAATACCGAATTCCAAGAAAATTCTTCGGTACGGTATTTCGGTAAAAATAGCGCGGTAATACCGAAAAATACCGCGGTATTACCGTACCGTGCCTAACACTAGAAAAGAGCTAAGCGATTCGGGTTAAACAAAGAAAGTTATGACGCCACAACGACGAGTTGGCACGAAAAATGGCAATTTTCACACGTTTTAAGCTATAACTTTTTTTGATCACGCCGAACTAAGCCGCGCCGAACTGAGACGAACAGGAAAATGTGATGCTTTTTTACATTGTAAAAAATGGAAAATGAGGGGTTTTATTATTCAACCCCAAACGAGCTTTTGTATTAAAAATAAAAATACAGAGAAAAATCGAAGAACATTAAGCTAAATATTCCAAATTAATAGAATTTCTCATTTTATTAGAGAAATTCTCAAAAAGCCTCAAAACCCTCATCAAACTCCAAAAGTCACAAAATGAGACTAAACCTCATTTTAAAAGCCTCTTCGGACTATGAAAAAGCCCCAAATTAAGGCTAAAACCTCAGATTTGCGAGCCCTGCTTAAAAGCTTGTTTTTTTACATATAAAAGTAAATCCGTCAAATATAAAAACTTTTAGAAAAAAGTTTCTTAATCAAAATCTCAAAAATACCTAAAAACTTCGATCTTAATAATGAGAATTTTCTTTATTTTTTAACGGAGTGTTCCACTTCAATTCTTTCTGTTCTTTTTTTCTTCGCGAAATTCCAGGCCCACAAATTATCATCCGACGAGGCCATCGAATGTTCAGAAGCGCTACAATAAGAAAATATTTATAAATTTTTTATATTTTATTGTCGATAAAAATTATTTTAAATAATAATTATTGGAAGCCAAATTTTATTTAATTAAAATTAATTACTCGCGATCCTGAACAGCTCCGGCATTTTCTGAAAATGGTTGTTCATCAACGGAATTTTCAAGTTGTTTTTTCCATCTACGTAGTGTATTTGCACTAATATTCAGCCTTTTGGCAATATCACTATCCGTAATTTTAGAATTTCTTTGTCTAATTTTGTAATATTTTTTCATCAAATCCAATTTCTCATTTTTGGAATACGCTGGAAGAAATTTGTTAAAAAAAGTTTTGTAAATTAATTATTTAAAGTTTACAATTGACGCTAAATCCGCATTCATTTTTCCATTTGTATAGTGTAAATCCACTAATATTTAGAATATTGGCAATATCAATGTCTCTAATTTTAAGATTTCTTTGCTTAATTTTGGAATATTTTTTCATCAATTTCAATTTTTCGCTTTCGGAGTATATAATTTGCGCTAAATTAAATTTAATATTTTTTGTAAATTAATATATCCTATTAAGAATTTTACTTTTGACGGGAAGTCCAAATTCTCTTTTCCAACGACAAAGTGTTTGTTCAGAAAGGCCCAAATCTTTAGCAAGTTTATTTTGTTCTCCCGGTTGGCACTTTTTGATATCTTTTATTCGCTTAATAAATTCGCGCTTTTTCTTCTCATAAAAACAATTTTTATTTTTTTTGTGTTTGCGACTTAATCCAAGTTCTTTTTTCCATTTATAAATTTTGTCGCGATAGACCCCCAAACGTTTTCCAATTTTCTCCTCAATTTTTGCCCATTCTTTTTTTGTAACTTTTCCCTTTTTCTTAAATTCTTCTTTCAACGCGTGAAAATTGAAAACAATTTCTCGTTTTTTGTGCTCAGAGAATTTATTTTCATTTTTAATTACTTCAATTGTTTCATCATCACTTTGATCAATGCTCTCCGGGTCTTCCTGTGTAAGATTCTGATCAGTCGAATTCGAATTATAAGCTTCAACATCCTGATCTATATTGTCATCATGATCAGCTTGTTCATTTAGTGCATTTTCTCCCGAGTTTAACGGCGATGTTTCCACTTTTATTTTTTGATGGCTCATCTTTGTCCCATCCTTTCCCATATATTTCATCAAAAGTTAGGTCGAATTTTCGCAACCTTTGGTTTATTAACAGACAAAGTTAAATGTGATGCATTTAACAATAGAAATATTAAAATCAAAAAATTCATTTTCTTAATTGGCTCTAAATGTTATTGGAGTAAAGAAAGTATATAAATGTTTTGTTAACTAATTGCCCAAAATAAATCAAAGTTATTTGAAATGATTTGAAAAATAACATCCTTTTTAAACATTTAGAGTGATTTACAAAATCGGAATCTGTTTAAAAATTATGCAATTTTAATTAAATGATATTTAATATAAATATTTTTAATTCACATAATATATAAATGCCTTAAATTGATTTTTATCTTTTTTATTTAGCATTTTATTGAAAAAAGCTTAAGTGAGGTCGATATATGATGTGTATGAATGTAGTAAGAAAACAAAATAACACGTATTATGCCAATTTAGAATATATATCTTAAACAATATTAATTACTCTAAAGATGTCATATTAAATTTTTCATTTCAATTTAAATTATCAAAAATAAAAACTTTATTTATAAAATTTAATAGTTGGGTAAAATAAAATCATTTTTTAAATATTTAGAACAATTTCAAAATTAATTCTGTATTGAAAAGTAATAAAATATTTAACTCATAATCTTTTGTTTTTTACACTGTATGTTATTCCGACAGCTTAAGAGTCTATCAAATTAAAATTTGTGCAAAATTTGCGAAAAATGCAAACAATGCAAGTCAAAATTTGTATGTTTTTTTGCGCGCGATTTTTCAGAAATACTTTTTTTCGGGGGAGGGAGGAGGTTGCCTCAATTTGTTAAAAGATTGCAACTAAATTTGCAGAAAAATGTGATGCTTTTTTGTATTGTAAAAAATGGAAAATGAGGGGTTTTATATTCAACCCCAAACGAGCTTTTGTATTAAAAATGAAAATACAAAATCGAAGAACATTAAGCTAAATATTCCAAATTAATAGAAATTTCTATTTTATTAGAGAAATTCTCAAAAAGCCTCAAAACCCTCATCAAACTCCAAAAGCCACAACATGAGGCTAAAACCTCAGATTTGCGAGCCCTGCTTAAAAGCTTGTTTTTTACATATAAAAGTAAATCCGTCATATATAAAAACTTTTAGAAAAAAGTTTATTAATCAAAATCTCAAAAATACCTAAAAACTTCGATCTTTACAGTATAATGAGAATTTTCTTTATTTCTTAACGGAGTGTTCCACTTCAATTCTTTCTGTTCTTTTTTTCTTCGCGAAATTCCAGGCCCACAAATTATCATCCGACGAGGCCATCGAATGTTCAGAAGTGCTACAATAAGAAAATATTTATAAATTTTTTATATTTTATTGTCGATAAAAATTATTTTAAATAATAATTATTGGAAGCCGAATTTTATTTAATTAAAATTAATTACTCGCGATCCTGAACAGCTCCGGCATTTTCTGAAAATGGTTGTTCATCAACGGAATTTTCAAGTTGTTTTTTCCATTTACGTAGTGTATTTTCACTAATATTCAACCTTTTGGCAATATCAATGTCTCTAATTTTAAGATTTTTTTGCTTAATTTTGTAATATTTTTCCATCAAATCCAATTTCTCACTTTTGGAATACGCTGGAAGAAATTTGTTAAAAAAAGTTTTGTAAATTAATTATTTAAAGTTTACAATTGACGCTAAATCCGCATTCATTTTTCCATTTGTATAGTGTAAATCCACTAATATTTAGAATATTGGCAATATCAATGTCTCTAATTTTAAGATTTCTTTTCTTAATTTTGGAATATTTTTTCATCAATTTCAATTTTTCGCTTTCGGAGTATATAATTTGCGCTAAATTAAATTTAATTTTGTTAAAAAAAAATATTTAACTTCTTACAATTGACGGGAAGTTCAAATTCTTTTTTCCAATTAATAAATGTCTTTTCAGAAATACCCAAATCTTTAGCAAATTTATTCTGTTCTCCTCGTTGACTCATTTTGATTTCAACCAATCGCTTAATAAATTCGCGCTTTTTCTTCTCATAAAAATCATTTTTATTTATTTTTATTTTGCGACTTAAGCCAAATTCTTTTTTCCATTTATAAATTTTGTTGCGATTGACTCCCAATTTGGTTCCAATTTTACACTCAATTTTGACCCTTTCTGCAATTGGGAATTTTCTCTTTTTCTTAAATTCTTCTCTCATCGTGTGAAATTTAGAAATAATTTCTCGTTTTTCTTGCTCAGAGAATTTATTTTCATCATTAATTACTTCAATTGTTTCATCATCACTTTGATCAATGCTCTCCGGGTCTTCCTGTATAAGATTCTGATCAGTCGAATCCGAATTATAAGCTTCAACATCTTGATCTATATTGTCATCATGATCAGCTTGTTCATTTAGTGCATTTTCTCCCGAGTTTAACGGCGATGTTTCCACTTTTATTTTTTCATGGCCATCTTTGTCCCATCCTTTCCCATATATTTCATCAAAAGATGGTCGAATTTTCGCAACCTTTGGTTTATTAACAGACAAAGTTAAATGTGATGCATTTAAAAAAATAAATATTAAAATCAAAAAATTCATTTTCTTAATTGGCTCTAAATGTTATTGGAGTAAAGAAATTATACAAATGTTTTGTTAATTAAATTAAATGCCTTAAATTGATTTTTATCTTTTTTATTTAGCATTTTATTGAAAAAAGCTTAAGTGAGGTAGATAGATATATGATGTGTATAAATGTAGTAAGAAAACAAAATAAAACGTATTATGCCAATTTAGAATATATATCTTAAACAATATTAATTACTCTAAAGATGTCATATTAAATTTTTCATTTCAATTTAAATTATCAAAAATAAAAACTTTATTTATAAAATTTAATAGTTGGGTAAAATAAAATCATTTTTTAAATATTTAGAACAATTTTCAAAATTGGAATTCTGTTTAAAAAATTAATAATTTTAATTGAATTGAAAAGTAATAAAATATTTAACTCATTTAATCTAAATATAAGCATTAAATTGTTTTGTTAGCTTTTGCGTAAAAAGTCTCTGATTGAAAACTTTGCAACGGTACTGAATTATCCGGGTCATTAAATTGTCCAACCACTCAATAAATAATTTTTATTAATGTTTCCTAATTTTGCTCTAAACTATTTTTGTGCATAAATTAAAAAACGTTTTGGAAGAGCAAACCAATTAGCATGTTTAATAAGTTTGTAGTCCATATAAATCTCGGCTCTACTGATGAACGGAATTATCGACTTGAACTTCGTGCCATTTTATTGTGATTTTTTTGCGTCAAGTTAAGAAATAGTCGATTATTGAACGTAACTAGTATGTCATTGATGGCCAACAGCTCCTCGAACTGCCCAATTATTATTGTTTTAGGGGCCCTTCAATTGTGCCGACAAGAATTTTTTTTATGCGATTGGTAAAGCGAATGATCGTAAAGTCCCTGATCAACTGTTGACGGAATGTGCCGCTGCCCACACAACAGTAACCAGCTGCTGGACAGCACTACAGTACCTGTTAAAGATATTGACCATTTCGATTTTCAATTTTCAAATTGACTCCTTGAGTCTATCAATTTCGGAAAACCAAGTCAAATATGCACCTTTAAATAATGCAAATTTCAAAATTTGCATCTTTAAGAAATGCTAGGCTGAATTTATTTTACCAACAATTTCTTTGAGGGAAGAAAAGTGATTTTTATGTGCCTAAAAATTTGTTGATATTTATGTTTAGAAGCACTAATTTTGGTATTTTTTGGACGATTTTTTTTTGTTGCCAATTTTAAAACCTTAAATCTGTTACTAATAATTCTCAAATGTATGTATTATTTCGAAAAAAGAAAAACAAAATATAATGTCAAAAAACATTATTGTTTTTTGACATTATTTCCTTTCATGACATGCGTGGCTCAGTAGGTCAATAGAGCGTATCAAAATGCAAATGTCAGCTATATAACATTAACATATAAATGATATTGGTCTAATAATAAAATGCATTTTTTGTTTATTAATTCAATTCCTTTGACAAACACTCCAATTTCCGTTGCCAAAAGATATGCCGGCACTTGTTGCCCTTGCCTCTTTTTGGCACCTTTTTTCATGGCAAGAATGGAAAAATGAATTTGTGATGGGGTTGACTGAAAAGTATTTAAAGAGTGTGCCAACCCCCGGAGGGGTGAAGAAGGGGCAAAACGACGAACAATGTGTGCGGATGGCAGGGGTGTTAAGGATTTTTTCGCCGGAAGGCAGACGAACATTGTTTATTCCAACTATTCCAAAATCGTACTTTTTCGTTTTTGAACAATGTATATTTATTTAAAATCGTAATTTTTTAATATTTTAAATATTACAATTTCAATATTTTGTATTTTTTACACAATTTGAATATTAAATACACCTAAAATGGTATACAAAAATTTAAATAATTTTAGGAGCCATATTTAGCGATATTTTTGAATTTACACAGTTTTAGAATAAATTTCTTAAAATAGCAAACTTTGGCGAAAAATAATTAAATGTTTTAATTTCCAAATTTAAAACTATTTTAATTAGATCTCGAGTAACGAGAAAGATCTCACCCGAATTTATTAAGAGACATTAAAGGTCCAACCTAGAATATTTATGGTTTGAATGAGCACTGCAATGAACAGATTGACCATTTTTAGGGGTATATTCAAGATTTGACGACGAAATACGGTCAGATCCATGCATTGTTCTAATGGATCTGATGACGTCCAAAATTATTCTGATATAAAAAGCAAAAAAATTATTGTTTTTTAGAGTTCGGCACATTAAAACCGGGGGATGGGTGCCTGCTTCTCGCGTCGGCGTTGGCGTAAAGCGGCATTCCCGCCCAGGGACGGCATTGCGGATGCCATCAGTGGGATGAAGAAGCACAAGGACAGCGAGTCGTTGAAGAAAGACAAAAAGCTGCGCAAATTGATTGAATACTCGGGCGCCCATCCGGAAGAAATCAGTGGAATCGGTGCATATCTGATCCAGCATTTGAACAGGTAGAAAATGGTGAAAATATTTAAAAAAACATTTTTTTAAATTCAATTTAAGAGACCTTGACAAGAAAAACTACACAAGAGTTGAGGTAATTAATATTTCATGGGCAAGGGAGCAATTTTTTTAGTCAACCTTCATCCTTCATACACAAAGCAAATTTCAAACTAAAATTAGACGACAAGACTATCGAAAAATTCAATTTAAAATTTCCGAAATTTTATTTTATTTATTTTCTTTAAAATTCCAAATTTATCAACTTAGTTTTGAATTGCCCCCACAGGTCGCCGTCAACATCATGGACTTGCTGCTGGAGAGTTGTCGCCGTGCTCCGAGCTGGACCGTACTGGTAGACAACTGTCTACAGATGGTCAAACATTTGGTGCGTAAATTTAATTAAATTTTACAAATTTTCAATTTTTTAACTACCAAATTGAATCCAGACCGGTTCGGCGCAAAAAACTTGCTTCACCTGTAAACGATTCATAACATTTTTAATGCTTTTCGAATGCTTTTACGAATTAAGCTAAGCCGTTACAATTAGACAAGAATCAAAAGTTTTATGCTCAGAACCCCGCCCCCCTCCCCAAATCGGGATTTTTAAACTGTAAAATGTTCTGTGCCATAACTTTTTTAAAGTTGTCCAATTGTAAAGTCTTAGCATAATAATAACATTTTAAGAATGTCTGAATTGGTTAAGGTTTAAGCAAGTTATAATCGCCGGTCTGGATTTGGTCTGTACGCCGTTTAAAATTATTTTTCAATCTAATTTTTTTAATCTGCCGACTATGTTAAAAATGAAATAAAATGGCAATCCCATAAATTCGAAAGGTGTGCGCGGATGGTGATGAGCCGCACTATCGTCTGGAAACAATGGGCATCAACCTGTTTCTGCGTCATGCCGACCTGCACCGCGAGGCTGAAAGCATGTGCCAGATGTACAACCAGTTGACACCCAAATTCATGTGTATTATGGCACCGGCGAATGCCGACACGCGCCGATTAGGCGGATTCAATGCAATCAAAGGTGGCACCGCTTTTTTGTTTGAAATTTTTGATATTGACTTGGAATGCCTGATTTTTTCGGTTCCGGTTCAAGGTGTACTTGAACTTTTTAAAAAGTGCAGAAATAATTCTTTTATGATTTTTCAAAAATACATTCATTAAGCCGTAAGCTTCAACGCATTACAACTTATCCCGAAAAGCAGCAACAGTCAATGGGGCGCAGAAATGCTGACAAAAATAATTTTATCTTTTTTGTCTGAATTATTGGAAGAGCCAGGTAAATTAATTAAAATGTAATTTCAATTAATTTCAATTTTATTCAAAAAATATAAATTAAATTTGATTTGCTATCACAAAAAATTTTAAAATTTAGAAGATAATGGCGATGTTGAGGCCAATGAGGAAATTTTATCAATCGTCGATTCCCAAATTGATTTTGGCTCACTGTATGTGGATTTTGTGCGCGATTTGATTGAAAAGTCGCGAGTGAAGAATGGACAATTGAAGTATTTTATTTCTTTATTAATAAAAATTTATTTTATTTTTGATATTAGACAAAATTAAACTACCAAATTTTTAGTTTTGTAGTCGGAGCAATTCTAAAATATTTTACAATGACGGACAATTGGAATTCGCCAAACGAATTTGCGACAACATTTTTCTTGTCTATTTTTGCTGGATGCAGTGAAGTTAAATTAGAAATTTTTTTGCAGGTAAAATTATGCACAAATTCATATATTTTAATTAAAATTTCATAAGTTTATTTTTTCCCCTAAAATTGTCAAATTTTGGAAAAAAAGCTTAGAGTCATGTATAAAATTTGTTTTGAAATCAAATAATTTATTTTTTCAAAGAATTGAATTTCAAAATCAGTCCTGAGATTGTTAAATTAATTAATTAAGTGCCTGATCAAGCATATAGAATGTGCGCAAAAATCGATTTCCACCAACGAATTGGTAGGGATGGCAAATGTTTTGACGAATTTTGCGCCGTTGGCAAGTAATATTTGAAATTACACAAATAATATAAATCTAAAACAAAATAAAATTCCAAAGCTCAACATTGTAATGGAAGTGAGGGTCAAAAAATGATGAACAGCATGCAGAAGCAAATTTTCATGGGCACACTGGAGTTGGTTCAGTATTCAATGGAACTGAAGAAGACAAGAAAGGATCGTGCCCTGATCAGTGAATATCAGGTAAACATAATGCCAAACCTTGTAGTTGAATTTAAAGAACACCGCGTACCTAATGGAAAAATGCACTAAAGGAAAATTGGACGAAATGTCACTAAAGAAAAATTAGACGAAATGTCACTAGTGGAAAATTGGATGAAATGTCACCAAAGGGAAATCGGGCGAAATGTCACTAAAGAAAATTGGACGAAATGTCATTCGAGAAAAATTGGAGGTCACTAAAGGAAAATCGGACGAAATGTCCCTTTATATGTTAAAGAATTTTATCCACAAACCATAAAGAATTTTCTAAAGGAAAAAAAAGAATAACGTTTAAATCATCTTTTTTTGAATTTTAATACTTTCTTTAAAAAATTCTATTTGTTTTTGAATAAACATAAAGATACAGATTGGATATCAATTTGTTCACCACTTAGAATCCAGGATTGGGCGGTATCGGTTTTCTTTGACATATATCCGAGCCGACATTTTTGCCGGTGGCTTTTGTCGAACGTATGTGTCAAAAACACTTCATTAAATAACACGTGCAATCGTTTTTACTTATGCCAAAAACACTCAAATTGGGTTTAAAAATTTACAACAAAATATTTGAAAACAATTAGTAAATATAAAGGTTTTTTATTTAAAAATAAATATATATTTGCAAATTAAGGATAAGCTGTTGGAGGCAATGAACAAAATTGCGTCCGGGTTGCCCGACTCTGCCAAACTTCAGGCGTTCATTTCCGCTGGAAGTCCAATGCCAATTATAATTGCGGAAAAGCCCTTTTTCAATGCACCACCAATAGAAATGTAATTGAAAACTTTCTTTTCTCCATCTTTGTTCTATAAATAAATGTAAATTGTTTTTAAAAGAAAAATTACAAAAAATTTGCCATAAAAAGAGGGCAAATAAATTAGCCTTCCTGCCCGCGAGGGTGGTGGGGGGAGAGAAAGAGGAATGCTATGCTTCTCTCCCTTTAACTACTTGGAAAAATGGGCGGAAATCACACGCGGGAACAAAATTTAATTAACCATTAAAATTCAAATTACCATCTTTCTTCTCACAGAAAAATTACAAAAAGCCCTTCTAAAATCAAAAAACTTTTTGTCCCCCCTAAAAGCAAAAAAAACTATTTTTCGTTCCCATCCCTCGCAATTCATTTTCGCCAACACCCCCAATCATAAAACTTTTTTTTTGGCACTAAAATTTTGCAATAAAAACTCTTAGTCAGATAGCTGGGCCAGAATGCCATGCCTTGACTAATACGCTAATTATTTAAATTTTATAATTAGTGCTTTGGATGTAGCTTTTTTGTGCAAATTGTATGCTTTACGTCATAATTATATATCGGGAGACGCTCTCCTCCCCGAGCCGCAAAAGCAATTCTTAATTATTCATCTAGAATTTGTGATCATCACTATATTTTTTACCTCTGAAAAAGAGTCTAGTCTTGTCATTTTGTTGCCGACTTGTTTTATTTGATTATATTATAATTAATATTTCAATTAACAATTGGACATTGTGAGAGTATTTGTGAGAAAGTCATTAATGGACGGACTTTCACCGAAAATCAAAATGAGAACCGGGAAAGAACCTTTAAAGCAAAAAAAATTATTTTTTGTTCCCATCCTTCGCAATTCATTTTCGCCAACACCCCCAATCATAAAACTTTTTTGTTGGCACTAAAATTTTGCAATACAAAACTTTTAGTCAGATGGCTGGGCGAGAATGCCAAGCCTTAACTAAAATACTAATTATTTAAAATATTGAAGGTTGACCATGATTTTTTGAAATGATCGTATCCTGCTGGATCAATCAGCATAACTAGTGGAGTGAGGTACAACGCTATCTGTGTGCAGGGATGTCAACTCCCCTTTTTTTATGGCATCGAGGGGTCAAAAATATGGCATTTTTATGGCATCGAGGGGTCAAAAATATGGCATTTTTATGGCAGTTTTCTTAATGAATATTAGAAAAAATAACTGCCCAACTCTTACCTAAGCAACTAACTTTAAGGCATATAAAGAACTAGGGTGGGTCACGGTCGGTTTTAAACCGGGGGTACCGGTTTTTCGGTTTGGCCGGTTTTGCGACCCCCGGTTTTCGGTTTTAGGCCGACACCCGGTTAACCGAAAACCGAAACCGGGGTTTTGGCAAATAATAGGGGGGACCCTTTTGATTTTCAAATTCGTTTTGGACTTTACATTATACGACTTGTACAATGTTAATTATTGAAGGTTGACAATGATTTTTTAAATAATCGTATCCTGCTGGATTAATCAGCATAATGGTTCATTCAAAAAGGTTGGACTTGATATGACTGATCCAAATATGAGGCCCAGGATTAGCTTAGGCTAGGAATAACATTGATCATTTAAAAATGATCCAAATCCGATAAATGCGGACTGTACATATTTTTCAAAAAAAAAGTCAAACGGTGGCGAGATTATTTTAAGAGTTTTTAACCACAGCACGAGGCGTGGTTAAGGATTTAATTTTGAATATGTTTAAATTGGTTTTATTTAAATGTTTTTTAATATTTATTGCTTTTCTTGTTTTTTTAATTTAATTTAATTTTTTGTTTTTGTTTTTATACGGGAAACAATTTGATGGCAAAATAAAATTTATTTAACCTTACAACTAGAATCCCGGGCGTTGTTTTGCCTTTCCACGGGAAAAGGGTAAAGGCCGGCGGTGAGGAAAAAATCGAAAAGTGATCCATCTCAAATTAAAAAGCAGGCCGTTACATTTTTTTAAAATCCAAATTTGTTTTAAAGTCAAACGGTGGAGCGGCGCCGTTTGCCGTCAATTTATAAATTTTTGTTTCTGGATCATATAAAACACAGAATAAAATGTCGTGATAATTTATTTCTAGATTTAAAACAACTTGAAACTATGGAATCCTTGAATTCTACGTCCATTTACGAACAAAGCTCCAGAAACAACCCCAGCAGCTTCTACTTCATGTATCATCATCATCTTTGGAATCGGATTCATGTTCTAAATTTGATCAAATATTTTATGATCAGCGGCGAATCGATCATTCACATTGTCACTTTGGCCATTTCTTTCGCTGAATTTGATGGTTTTGGTGTCCACAAAATCGCTCCATCCCAACTTAAAATTCATTTTGGTCTGCCACAGTGGCACTATTTCTTTCTTTGAATTTTTTCGAATAGCGCAACTTTTGTATGCGTTTATTTCAAATAACAGTTCCAGTCAATTCGCCGTCTTTTTGGAGGTAAAAATTTGCTGAGTTTAAAAATAACTTTCATAAATAATTTGTTCAGATGATTCTTTGGTTTTTTGGATATTTTCGTTCTTCAACAATTCATTTACTTTTTATTGAGCGTCTAATCGCAAGCGTTTGGTTGGAAAAATATGAATCCTACAAAAAAACGACATTCAGCATTTGTTGGTGCACATTTGTGGTGAATAATTTGTTATTTTAATTATTTGTTAAAAATTAAATATTATTTTTTAACTAAAAAACTAGAGTAGTGCACGGTCGGTTTTAAACCGGGGGTCCCGGTTTTCAGTTAGGCCGGTTTTGCCACCCCCGGTTTTCGGTTTCGGTTTTTGGTCGACACCCGGTTAACCGAAAACCGACACCGGTTTTTGGCAAACAATAGGGGGGGGGAGGGGGACTCTTGTGATTTTCGAATTCGTAATTTTTGGACCAATTTTTTAACAAATTTCGTTAAATTCTAGAATTTTCCCGGCGGTGTCTACTGGCAAATAAGAACAAACTTGTAAAACGTTCTAAATCTAATAAAACATTTATTTTGGTATAAATGTTAGCGGGTTGGCGGTGCCGATAGGCGCCGCCGAGAAAATTTTGAATTTTTTACGCAACAACGAGTTTTTAGGCCAAAAAAGCCGGTTTCGGTTCGGTTAACCGACCGTGCACTACCCTATTAAAAACCCATTTTTTTGTTTAATTACATCAGAAATTAGCGCTATAATTAACCTTTTAGATTGCCCTATGCTTTATCAATGTTGCAACAAATGGACAATCGTGGACACTAACTACGCTCAATATTGTCACGGCATTTGTTCTGCAAATTATGAGTTTGGCAGAATGTGTTGTAATTACGTTAATAATAAAGCATTAAATATATTTTAAAATTAAGTTTATCGTAATAATTGGCATTTACAATAGAAAAAAGTACAGTAAACTAGAAAATGTTCGGCATTTAAACAATTTTCTTGGGGCCAGGTATCAGGTACGTTAGATTTTAATTTAAACTCGAATAAAATTTTTGTTCAGCTGGCAGAAAACATGAAGACAAGCCGACAGCTGTTTCCGGCATTTTTTTGCAATTTTATAAGCAATTTCTTTGGATTTTTTTTATTATTTTTCATGTTCAAATGGAATGTTGAACATAATCCAATGAACGTCATACTTACATCTTTTTTTGCATGCAGTTCTATTTTGAATGCGATCGTTGAAACCACAATCATTACGTAAATATTATTTTAAATATTAAATAAAATTAATTTTTATTGATTTTATATTTATTCCACTTTCAGTCACCATCCGGTACTGAAAAAGCGTTTCGATTTTTTGCTTAACAAATTTTTTCGTTGCCATGGAGGGCAAGTGACTGATGGCATTGTCCAACTTCAACAGCAGCAGACCGATGGCACTCCGGCAACTAAGAAAAATGGAAAGGCGGAATTTGAAGACCATTTCAAGATGATGGACGAATTATGGAAATAACCTTTATTTTGTTTTTTTTAAAAAAAGGTATACTCATTTTTGATTACCTAATTCGATTGTTTGTAATGATACTTCCAACTATAAATGCGTAACAATTACCCAAATCCTAAAGCTGTCGCACTAAATTTTTTTCATATTTATTACATACTTTGTTCCTCCGACGTCTACCGACAAAAAACAAAAGTCTCAAGATGGAATTGTTTTCTCGGCTTTCTCGCTTAGCTCTCGAACTCATTTGCTCTCCCGACTGACTGTCCAGGAGCAAACATTGGATGTACATAAAGTGGGCGGGGACACAAAATTGATGTAAATGTGCATTGATCGAATGAGGAAAGTCCGGCGCCCGATGGGCAATAATTAATTAATTAATGAATGGTGAAAGGTGGCAATTGTCCAACATTCATTCCTTACATTGGAAAGATTGAAGACGCAATTGACCAAGTGAGTACAAACTGCCCTCTCATCGGGAAAATTGTCGTAGCAAAAGTATCAGTATTCAGCCACCAAACTGTCGAAACTGAGTTGTTCAGGGAGTACTCGACTGGAACGAAAATGTCTATCCAATCTAACATCAGAAAAACGAATCATTCTTCGAGGCTTCCATTCAATAAAGGTGTAAAGTGCCAATTTGTGAAAATTTCTTTTACGCAAATTTTTTTGTACTTGTGATGATACAAACAAATTAGAAGAATAGTTAAAGAAACAAGAAATGGCAATCTGTTTAAATGGTTTATAGTCTATTAAAAATGCACGCAATTCCCCCACAAATTTTTGTTTCAGTTAAGCATTCCATTCAAAGACATAATTTCTATACTACAAAGCTGTACATTAAATATTGAATTTACTCAAAACTAAGCCAACTATTCATTTTGAACGGGCTGACTACTCTCATTAATTTGGGTCTCAAACGTTTTAATTGCTTAATATTTAGTGTGCGTTTGATCGTTTGGTACATAAATTTTGAAATTTTATCTTGCTGATGTTAATGGATCTTTCAAAATAAGTGGGTCTGATCTGACTGATCCAAATCTGAGGGGAAAGTACCGACGCTTTTTCGGGATGTTTCGGTACGTTACAGAAAAGAACCGACCTAGGCTTTTTAAGAACCGACATAGGGTTTTTGAGAACCGACCTAAACTTTTTTAGAACCGACCTAAACTTTTTGAGAACCGACCTAGGCTTTTTGAGAACCGGCCTAGGCTTTTTTGAGAACCGGCCTAGGCTTTTTGAGAACCGACCTAGGCTTTTTGAGAACCGGCCTAGGCTTTTTTGAGAACTAGGCTTTTTGAGAACCGGCCTAGGCTTTTTTGAGAACTAGGCTTTTTGAGAACCGACCTAGGCTTTTTGAGAACCGGCCTAGGCTTTTTTGAGAACTAGGCTTTTTGAGAATCGACCTAGGCTTTTTGAGAACCGACCTAGGCTTTTTGAGAACCGACCTAAACTTTTTGAGAACCGAAGGAACTGACCGAAAAACCTTGAGTATCAAAAATAAATACTATATTTATAAACTTTTTCAACACCTTTCTGTATGAGCACGTGGCTCAGAGTTAAACTGTGTTGCGCATGTCTATTTCGTCTAAGTTCGAGGCCTCTAGTGCAGTTTATTTTTATTTTTTTAATTGATCCGGGTTTTCCCGGAATCCAGGTATTTGTGTCTTTCAATTATGGTATAATATCTTCAGCAAATAAACAAATTCTACTTTTTTTTTAATATCTCACATTTTTAAAATATTGAAGATAATTTAAAAAATTTTTAATTTTTTGCTTCCGTGAATTAACTTCAACATTAAAAAAGTCACCAAAAAGCTAGTGTCAAAAAATAAAGAAAAATAAGGCGCATTTAATTTTTTAACAATCCATCAAAAATTCAAATTTCGGCGCCGTTTTCCGTCAATTTATAAATTTTTGTTTTTGGATCATATAAAACACAGAATAAAATGTCGGATAATTTATTTTTAGATTTAAAACAACTTGAAACTATGGAATCGTTGAATTCTACGTCCATTTTCGAACAAACTCCAGAAACAACCCCAGCAGCTTCTACTTCAGTATCATCATCATCTTTGGAATCGGATTCTTTTCTAAATTTGATCACATATTTTATGATCAGCGGCGAATCGATCATTCACATCGTGACTTTGGCCATTTCTTCACTGAATTTGATGGTTTTGGCGTCCACAAAATCGCTTCATCCCAACTTAAAATTCATTTTGGTCTGCCACAGTGGCACTATTTTTTTCTTTGAATTTTTCCGAATAGCGCAAATTTTGGACTTTTCCAATCAATTTGGTGTCTTTATGCAGGTAAAAAAATTTGATGAATTCAAAAACACTTTCAAAAATAATTTGTTCAGATGATTCTTTGGTTTTTTGGATATTTTCGTTCTTTAATAATTCATTTGCTTTTTATTGAGCGTCTGATCGCAATCATTTGGCTGGAAAAATATGAATCCTACAAAAAAACGACATTCAGTATTTGTTGGTGCACATTTGTGGTGAATAATTTGTTATTTTAATTATTTGTTAAAAATTAAATATTATTTTTTAACTATTATATTAAAAAACTATTTTTTGTTTATTACATCAGAAATCCGCCACATAACTAGCATTTTAAGATTGCCCTATGCTTTATCAATATTGCAACAAATGGACAATTGTGGAGCTCAACTACGCTCAATATTGTCACGGCATTTGTTCTGCAGCTTCTGAGTTTGGCTGAATGTGGTGTACGTATTTTTAATATTAAATGTGTTAAGTATTTTAAATAAAATTATTATTTTTTAGTTTATCGTAGTAATTGGCACTTATAGTAGAGGAAAGTACAGTAAACAAATGGAAAATTCTCGGCATTTAAACAATTTTCTTGGAGCCAGATACCAAGTAAATATATTTAATTTTAAAACAAATTATAATAACTTTGAATCAAAAAATATTAGTATTTTAATCTTATTCATTTACAATTGCATAACAATAAAATATATTATTAAATTATTCAGCTGGCAGAAAACATGAAAACAAGCCGACAGCTTTTTCCGGCATTTTTCTGCAATTTTATAAGCAGTTTTCTTGGATTTTGTATAGTATTTTTGATGTACAAAAGTAATATGGTACAAAATTCAATGAACATCATACTTGCATTTTTTGTTGCACTTGGTTCTATTTTGAATGCAATCGTTGAAACCACAATCATTACGTAAATATTATTTTAAATATTAAATAAAATTAATTTTTATATTTATTCCACTTTCAGTCACCATCCGGTACTGAAAAAGCGTTTCAATTTTTTGCTTAACAAATTTTTTCGTTGCCATGGAGGGCAAGTGACTGATGCCATTGTCCAACTTCAACAGCAGCAGACCGATGGCACTACGGCAACTAAGAAAAATGGAACGGCGGAATTTGAAGACCATTTCAAGATGATGGACAAATTATGGAAATAAATCCAGAAAGTGCCGGCGTGAGGGCAAAATCTGCTAGAGACAGACTCCCATCCGTTTCACAAAAAATTTTTAATCGCTAAAAAGATCTTACAAAACATGTTAAATATGATTGGTCCATCATCTTAAAATGCTCTTCATTCCGCACTTGTATTAGTATTTGATTAAAGGAATAAATAGTCTGGCTTAGTTTTGAGTAAAATTCTTTGGATGAAATGCTCACAAAAATTGAAAAAAAACATTTGTGAAGAAATGCGTGCTTTTCACTTAAAATAAACAGAAAATTATAATTGATTATGGGCAATGTTTTGTTGAAAAATACAGGGTGGTTAAAAAGTTCCCGGAATTTTGTTTTTCTTTTTCAATTTAATTTTGGGGCCTTAATCGCTTATTTCAACAAGCTGAGTTCAGAAACGGATTCTTCAGTCAAGCGTTGGTTTCAGTGTCCCATTTGCTCTGAATCTGGTAGGGCGTACAATCCGAATCCAGACCAGTCCGAATACAGACCGGGGCAATAACAGTCTTTATACATAACCGATTCAGACTTTCTAAAAACCATTCTAAAGCTCTTGTCGTGATGAAGCTATAGTTAAGCTAAAGTTTTTGCGATTGGACAAGTCTCAAAAAAGTTATGGCCAAAAACTTGAAAAATCAATATTTTTGAACTTTTTTAAGTTTTTTGGCCATAACTTTTTTGAGACTTGTCCAATCGCAAAAATTTAGCTTAACTATAGCTTTATCACGACAAGATGGTTTTAGAAAGTCTGAATAGGCTAAGTCTAAAGACAGTTAGTTATTGCTCCGGTCTGGATTCGGATATGTAGCCACTGGTAGTTTGAAGCCTATGCTCAAAAAATAGAGATCCATAGAATTGACACAAGGCCGAAAAAGAGGCGCGACCAACGCAATAATTTTTGGGCACGTTTGAATGCGTGTATTTTTTTCAAATGGCCCCTTTTTTCTGTAAAGTTTTTTTTTTTCTGTTGATGGCATTTCATGACGTTCATTTAATACTAAAAAGTAGGGTTAAGCCCCGACCCCGACCCCCGACATGGCCAACCCCGGCCTCCCCGACCCCCGAACCCCAAACCCCGTCGGGGGTCGGGGGTGAACAAACACCCCTAAAGATCGACTTTTTTTTGGGAGAAATAAGTATTTTTGAAAATTATGTTTTGTGTTATGTTGTGGTGTAGTGGTGAGTGCTTTTGTCTGTGGGTTGGGTCTAGCGTTGGTTCGGATCCCGATTGAGTCAATGATTTTTTGCCACTTAATATGAACATAGGTCACCCTGTATTTAAAAAATGTATTTATTACTTTGTTCAAAGTTGAATGATCATAAGTATTTTATTGTCATAAGTTCTAGAAAAAAATAGCGCTATTTTTATTCCATCTATTTCTTTAAAATTTTGAAAATTCAACAAGTTATAGTCAAAAATTTGCACTGAAAATTTCCAAAATTAAGAACTGTTAGACAAATTTCGTTAATTTAGAAGCAATTTTTCTAAACAAACATTGTTAATCTTCAAAAAAATTTTTCCTGGCGGCGCCTATCGGCACCGCCTACTCCTTCCATTCTTAAAAAACTTCTAAAACACCACCATTTTTTAAACTCTTTAATGGCAATCCAACAAAATTTCTAAAATTCTCTGGCGCCAAACCTTCTCCCCCCTCAATTTTTTTTTAGAAAAATCGCTGACCAAAATTCGCTCAAAGCAAAACTTGGCCACAACAAGATTTTTGAAGGAGGTTTAGCCTTTCGACAAATTTGGTGATTTCTATTATTTTGAGTTGTTGGGCCAAGTCAAACATGACGAGAACTCCCAGAAATTAATATTCCCTTTACTCTTAAGATTTTTAATTATGATGAATAAAGTTTAAATAAAATTATATAGGTATTGTATGCTTGCCTAGTAAAGATTTGCTAAAATTTTTATGGAAAAAAAATTTTATTGAATTAAATTTTCTTCAACCCCGACCCCCGATCCCCGACCCCGACCCCCGACCCCGACCCCCGACCCCGACAATTTGGTCCTCCCCGACCCCGACCCCCGACATTGCCAACCCCGGCCTCCCCGACCCCCGACTTTCCCGCCCCCGAGGGGTCGGGGCTCAACCCTACTAAAAAGGTTTACTTATTTCTGTTTTCCCATTTTAAAATTGTTTTAGACCAATTCCGGGAACTTTTTAGCCACCCTGTAAGCATTCTAGCGATTTCCGGGTTTATTTCAACTGAATTGAAAAGAAAAAATGTTTGATGAAAATCCTATAGGGTCACCCCTTTGGAAAAATTAAATTTTGACAAAAATTGACACTAACTTTTAAATTTTTAAAATGGAGAAAACATGTCAAGAGTATTCAAAATGATAAATTCTGCATTTTTTAAACTTTATTTCATTTGAAATCGCAACTTAAGCTGAGTTTCCTGCACTCACCACTACACCGCCCTGGTCGAGTATAGAAAAAATTGTTCAACAAATTTGCATTTTAAAATTACCGAAAAATTCTGCGGTAAAAGAAATGGCTTTTTGTTATTCGGTAACGATCTTTTCGGTAAATTACTGATACCGAAAAATACCGAAATCACAGAATATTTTCGGTCAGTATACCGCGTCGATAATACCGAAAAAATACCGCGGTAATACCAAAAATTATGGCGTAATACCATATCGTGCCGAACACTAGTTCAAAGTAGGGTTGGTACCTGACCCCTCGGGGGCGGGAAAGTCGGGGGTTGGGAAGGCCGGGGTTGGACATGTCGGGGGTCGGGGACCAACCCTAGTTCAAAGATCCCTTGAGTTGTTTGGGTGTCAGTAAAGGCATGACGCGATGTTCGATAATGGTTGCTCAGCTTTAGGCACCAAAAATTCGAGTGATCAAAAGCCTCTAATCACTAATAATTACCCGTTCCAAATTGTTTCGGCGCGGTTCAAATCCTTCCAAAACAATTTAACAAAAACAATTCACTTAAATTCCTATTATTTCCTGAAGCCTTCTTTCTACGATCAATTTTTTAATCGAATGTTGTAATTATGTAGAATATTTATTTTTTACTTATAAATGAAATATTTATGAGAAATATTTCTTCAAAAAAAACAAAATCATAAATTTTTAATGCTCAAAAATATAAATTCAAAAAACACTGCGCAATATTCTTCCCAGCGTTTTCACTTTTTGCGCCCATCGATGGAAAAGTCCGGCACTTTTTTCCTCTTTTGGCTCACTCTGCAGCAATGCTTCCATTCCTCGCGAATTTGGGGGACATCCGAGCTTTCCAAATGCCGGGACCTAATAGGAAAAATTGAAAATTGTCCTAATCCTATGGTTATTTAATGTTATCCGATTATAACTTTTTAAGGCTTTTTGTATTATGTTATAAATTCAATTCATCGAAAAAAGTGGAATTTAAGAAGTGAATTTTTTTGTTTGTAAACAGCTTTCTTGTTAGACCATCATCATCCATTATTCTATAAAATTGTATAAATTATTTGTTTTTTGGTACCTTATGTCCAAAATAATGCCGATGATCGGAAATGTACGTTGAATATTTGGACATTTCAAAGGACAACGAGTCGCTGCAGTGGAAGTCTTCGTCACGAGGTGGGCCAACACACTCAAAGTATGGGTCGCCCGGATCCATTCCGTTAGGATACCTTTGAAATTATTTATATATATATATATTATATTGATATATACTATATATGTCGACGTATTATGAATATTAGTTCAAAAATTACAGTAAAATTCGAATTTCACTAAAAAAAATTATCTTGTGGAATTCAAATAAAAAACTAACTCCTCGTATTATTTGAATATTTTCAAATAAAAAGAATTATTCGAATGATCCTAATATTCAAATAATGCGCCGACATATATAGGTATAAAGACGTTTAAGCTAATCAGAATTGTTTGCCAATTTTTTTGAGCATAAATAGTTTTTTTATACCAAATTTCTGTGCCATGGTGATAGGCAATGCCATTGGATGCACTGGGATCGCATGGCTTGCTGTCGTCCTTTTGGTCCACACCGTCATAATGTTCATTTTTAGCACATGGCGGCATATGTGCCACAATGTCCATGCGGAAAACAACACGAAAACTAATTTTAAAAAATTTATAAAAGTTTTAATTCTGTTAATGGTTTAATGGACCATAAAATGTGTGCCCAAAAAACGGTATTCTATATCACAAATCCTGAAAACGAGCCTGATTGCTCAAGACTCTGATCAAAAAAACAGAATAGAAGGACCGTTATTCAAACTTTAGAAAAATTAATTAAACAAAAAATTCCTCTTATCTTTTCCCTTAAAAAATTGATCACAGATTTGTGATCAATTATTCATACCTTTCAGGAATAAGTTCATCATGTTTGAAGGCAAATTCGACGTTGCCAACTCGCGGCTGGCCAAATGTGTACAATTTTATTTGATCATTTCTATAAAACAAAATGGATGTTATAATCAAAAATTTAAAATTTTTTTGAACTTTCGAATTCCTTCAAGGACAGTTCGCATTGCGGCAAGTGAGGCCAACGCACCTCCCAATGAATGCCCAGTGAAAGTCACTTGAAAATTCTAAATTTTCTTTTTTAAAGATAAAATAATTTAAAAACAATTAATAAATTCAAATAAAATAATAAAAGTAATAAGACTCTAATATTTTAAAGCTTATAAGGAATGAAATTTTTTTAAAGTAAAAATGGCTTTAATTAAAAATTTATTTAAAACAAATTTAAAACCCCTGGAATTTTAATACCCAAAAAAGTTAGTTTCATACATTATGGTTGGCATCTGTTAATGCAGCATGTACTTTTGGCCAAAGAACGTTTAAGGCGTGGAAGAAATATTTGTTAACCTAAAATTTGAAATATATAAAACAATTTATTTTTTTAATAGAAATTTGGACACCTTTCCTGCTCCATAAAAGTCCTTGCCCGGACGTATACTTTGCCAGCCCTCCATGAACAGTTGTTCTTTGGTTTTAGTGCCGCGAAAAACAATAACCATCTCGCGCCGTGCCTCGGACACAACCTAAGCGAAAATTTTAAATTGGAAAAGGCATTTTGCCAAATGCAATAAAGTTCAAATTTTGCAACGAATTAAGCCCCCCCCCCACCCCCTGGATGCTCGAAAATCGAGATTTGACCTCAAGAAACAAAACTTCTAAAATACGATTAAAGATTTTTAGTTTTATATTTTCAAGGAATTATAAATCTCCTATTGCCTATTTTCTGTTCTAGCGTAAGAAATCCGGCAACCAAAACTTCCAACATTTTTGCAGTGAAAAGTCGTTGAGCCTTGAGTCAAAAGCATTTTTGTACAGAATTATTGTAGGATTCATTCCTCATAATGGTTTTTAAGAAGAAAAAAAACTTGCATCCCCTCAGGCGTTTTTTATACGAGCACTTAAATATAAATATTTCCAATTTTTTTCATTAAAACTTCAATGTGTTTTGGTCAGTCATGTTTATCGCGTGAAAGTTTTAGGAATGGTTCACCTTTAGTTTTTGCAATAACCCCCTGGGAGGGGTGTAGTATTATGCAAGTCTTTAAACAAAATTAAATTATGTGGGTACTGTATCGTACCGTATACGATGAGCACGGGTTGTCAAGAATATCGCAAGTGTGGTTTATAGAGGCATAAATGCGCCATACGCTCGCGTCTGGCATCCAACTGTTGTTAATGTGTTTATTTCAGAAACTCAAAAAGAGAAAAATTAAAATTGAAATTGAAATTACTTTTAGAATTAATTATCAATTAAATTTGAATTTTTTCAATTATAGATTTATGAGAAAATATTTAATTTAAAAAAATTTTAATACTTCGCCACACATTCTTCTGCCGAACGTGCCGAGCGACCATAGGCACCAGCGGACAATGCCAACATGATCTTGGCATACTGTTCATTGTATTTTGTAAGCCTCGCCTTTGGCACACTGTTTTGGACGGGATATTGAGCTGGATTCTGTGGTAAAATTTATATAAATTTAATAATCCCAAAATTTAAACATTTTATTTCTATTTAAAGCGTTGGGATTGGTTCAAGATTAGAAACCTCAAAATTTTAAAAAAAATTTAGATATATTTCTTCGAGAAATATTTCTTTCATCTAGGTTCTCTCAACCCGCGCTTCAATTCATTTTAGAAAATTATTTTTCTTTGAAACTAGTCAATTGAGCCCGAACTTGAGAAAATCAATCGAGATTTCGATCAAGAATTCAAAAAATCTTAACAAGATCTCGACGGTACTAACCCCAAAATTTTGCCGATTAATTTAAGAAAAAAACAAAAATTTTTAAAATAGAAAAAAAACAATTTATTTTTAATACAAATAATTTTAACGTAGTTTTTCTATTTTTAACTGTTTGTTTAAACGGTTTGTAATGTCTGAGCAAATTATTAGTTGCAAAAATTATTTTTTTTAAATGTTGTTTATTGGACTATTAAAGTCAACCGGTTGTCCATTAATCGGTTGGATTTGCTGCGGCACATTTTGTGGCTGTATCGGCTGCCCATTTAGCGGATTTGGCACTTGATATTGTTGTTGGAATTGGCCAAATTGCTGAGTTTGTTGTACAAATTGGCGTTTTGAACGAATGGTGTTCGATGTGATCGGAGAAAAAAGGCAAATTTGAAATAATAATATTCCCAAGACAATGGCCCGGTGCCGACCGGAACTCATTCTCCGATCGCTGAAAATTAGAAAATGTACCTAATAAAAATTTGTTTGCAAAATTTCAATAAAATAATTCTAAAAATATTTTAATTTCAATTTTAAAAAGATTCTTTCTTAGATATTTAAACTCGTCATGTGTTAGTTTTCCGTCAGAATATTTCCAAGGTATTTTTTGTGGAGGTTTATTTTTTTGAAATTTGATGATAAAACGCTAAAAGATTGTTACGAGAGTCAGTTGTTGATTCATATGCCATTAAGAATAAAGAACGGGCAAAGAGAGTGGGCCGGTTCGATCTTTGTTACCAAATTCAAATAAATAAATTTAATAAATTTTTTGATATGTAGCAAAGAATGTGTTGATTTTATTTCTAAAAACTAACAAAAATATACCCTAAGCCATTTTCTTAATTAAAAATTACATATTATTTTATAAACCATTTTTTTGTTGTGAATGGATGTTGTGGGTGACAGACTCATTTGCCAGCCGTCGGCTGGTACATATAAACAAAAATAGAGCTTTTTTTAATTATTTATTTTATTTATCAAAAAACAATTAATTTAAAACGATTGAAAATGGAAATCTCGCTCGGTTTGTTTAGAAACTATTTTAACCTGTTTAATATACATATAACTAGGGAACGGATTTATATGTACAAAAATGGCCAAAATATGCATTTTTATCAATTTTTTCCCCACAAAATTTCATATTTTATTGCATTTTTGTTAAATTTTTAGTCAAAAAGTGGCAAAATATGCAATTTCAAAATGAAGAAAAAGGTCAACGTAATAACACCTTTTTTGAGCTAATTCCATCGAAACAATTGGACTAATAAATGCAGTATATAATCCGTTCCCTACATTTAACACTAATATTAAAATAAATTTCTGTAAAAGAAATGGGCTGGCGGGCGGCCTCTTTCAAACAGAATTTTGGTAAAATTTCTTTTTAAATTATTTAAAGCAAATGGAGGCCAAATTTTATTGTATATTTGGGAGAAAATGGATGATTCATCACTTCACAACTTTTCCCCAAAGTGTGACGGACGGTTCGCCAACAAAAAATCCATCAACCGCGCCGCCCCACCCGCCCGCAGCATCCAATTCGTTCCGCGAAAAATCTTTGACGCCATGAGCAAATAATCGATTCCATTCCCACAAAAAAACTTAATCTGCTTTGCTTTGCTTATTTCACAATTGTTGACAAACATTGTACAATTTTTAAAATAAATTTAAAAATTTTAAAAAACGACCGAATCTCTTTTTGATTCTAAAAATAAAATTTTTTTTTCTCTCAATTTAAAAATTTTTTCATGGATGGAAAATAATACTTTTTATCAAATAAAAATGAATTTAAACATGCCTCGAGAAAATTTTTTGGTTTTGCGACGATTTTTCTTAAATTACCAACAACAAAAAAAAGAACACAATCTTCAAAGACTCCATTATTATTGGTGTTTTTTTCTTTATGGTACACTACAAAATAGTTAATAATGTTTATTAAATTTTTAAAAAATTACAAAATATTTTTTTAATTAAAAAAGAGTATTTGTACCCAACCTACCAGAGAGGCGCCAAGCCGCACGCAAAAAAAAGCTCCGTCACTGCAAAAATTCAATCCAGACGAACTGTCTTTGTTTCGACATAGTAATAAATCTGTGCAACAGCTTTAGGTTTGGAATTTTACGCATTTATAGTGGAAAAACAAACAATCGAATTAATCAAAAATGAGTATACCTTTTTTTTTTAAAAAACAAAATAAAAGTTATTTCCATAATTCGTCCATCATCTTGAAATGGTCTTCAAATTCCGCCGTTCCATTTTTCTTCGTTGCCGGAGTGACATTGCTTTGCTGCTGAGATTGAAGTTGGACAATGCCATCAGTCACTTGCCCTCCATGGCAACGAAAAAATTTGTTAAACAAAAAATTGAAACGCTTTTTCAGTGCCGGATGGTGACTGAAAGTGAAATAAATATAAAAATTAATTTTATTTAATATTTACGTAATGATTGTGGTTTCAACGATCGCATTCAAAATAGAACCGCATGCAATAAAAGATGAAAGTATGATGTCCATTGAATTTTGTACAACAATCCATTGGAACATCAAATTTAATAACATAAAAAATCCAAGGAAATTACTTATAAAATTGCAAAAAAATGCCGGAAACAGCTGTCGGCTTGTCTTCATGTTTTCTGCCAGCTAAACAAAATAATTAATAACAAAAGGCGTTTAATTTAAAAGTTTACCGTACCTGATACCTGGCCTCAAGAAAATAGTTTAAATTGTGAGCATTTTCCATTTGTTGGTTATATTGTCCTCTACTGTAAGTGCCAATTATTACGATAAACTTAATTTAAAATATATTTAATTGCTCTATTATTAAAGTACTTACAACACATTCGGCCAAATTCAGAATTTGCAGAACAAATGCCGTGACAATATTAAGCGTAGTTGATTCCCAGGATTTTCCATTTGTTGCCATATTGATAAAGCATAGGGCAATCTTAAAATGCTAGTTATGTGGCGGATTTCTGATGTAATAAACAAACAATGGTTTTTTAATATAAATTTTTAATAAATAATATTTTAAAATAACAAATTATTAACCACAAATGTGCACCAACAAATGCTGAATGTCGTTTTTTTGTAGGATTTGTATTTTTCCAGCCAAATGCTTGCGATTAGACGCTCAATAAAAAGTAAATGAATTGTTAAAGAACGAAAATATCCAAAAAACCAAAGAACCATCTGAACAAATTATTTTTGAAAAGTTGTTTTTGAGTTCATCAAATTTTTTTACCTGCATAAAGACACCACCTTGATTGGAAAAGTCCAAAATTTGCGCTATTCGGAAAAATTCAAAGAAAAAAATAATGCCACTGTGGCAGACCAAAATGAATTTTAAGTTGGGATGAAGCGATTTTGTTGACACGTCAAAACCATCAAATTCAGCGAAGAAATGGCCAAAGTGACAATGTGAATGATCGATTCGCCGCTGATCAGAAAATATCTGATCAAATTTAGAAAAGAATCCGATTCCAAAGATGATGATGATACTGAGTTGAAGCTGCTGGTGTTGTTTCTGGAGTTTGTTCGAAAATAGATGTAGAATTCAACGATTCCATAGTTTTAAGTTGTTTTAAATCTAGAAATAAATTACACGACATTTTATCCTTTTTTTATATAATCCAGAAACAAAAATTTATAAATTGACGACAAACGGCGCTGCGCCACCGTTTGACTTTAAAAAAAACGGTCTGCTTTTTAATTTGAAATGGATCAGTGTTTTATCAGAATTCGGATTAATTTCTACTGATTAATGTTATTCTTGGCTAAGCTAATCTTGATCATCAGATTTGGATTAGCAGATCAAACCCACTCATTTTGGAGTGGCCCATTATGTTAAATATCAGCAGGATAAGATTGTTTAGTGAACGTGTTAGGCCCTTTGCCAAGAAAAGCTTTTTTGATTTTCTCCTCACCGCTGGCTTTTACCTTTTTCCCGTAAAAAAAAGGCGAACAACGCCCGGGAACGATCCGGGGTCTTTCGATGCCCGGTTGGGTGCTCTACCGACTGAGCTACGGTGCCGCCCGATGAAGCTCAGATAGATCTTGCTGATGTCATCGCCGATCATTTGAGGAGGGGGGAGGAGAAGAGGGGGGAGCACAGTTACAATCTCAAAAATGTGTGTACCAAACGATCAAACGCTCACTTTTAAGCAAAAATTTAAGAGTTTGCGACACAAATTAATGAGGATGGTTAGCCCGTCGTTCAATTAAAGGAATAGTTTTGGCTTAGTTTTGAGTAATTAAAATATTTTAGGAACAGCTTTGTAGTAGAGAAATGTCTTTGAATGGAATGCTTACCAAAAATTGAAAAAAAAAATTGTGAGGAAAATGCATGCATATTTAATTGACTATAAACCATCTAAACAGAAATTAATTACTTTCATAACGTCCATCATCTTGAAATGGTCTTCAAATTCCGCCTTTCCATTTTTCTCAGTTGCCGGAGTGCCATTATTTTGCTGCTGTTGAAGTTGGACAATGGCATCAGTCACTTGCCTTCCATGACAACGAAAAATTTGTTAAAAATTAAAACGCTTGTTCAGTACCGGATGGAGACGAAAAGGCAAAAAATAATTTTAATTTTTAGGGCTCGGACCGATATGCACCAAAAATTGCCAAATATGCGCATATATATGCACCAAAAAAGGCCATAATATGCATCAAAATATGCACCAAAAAAGCCGAAATATGCACCGAAAATGGCTTTCATCGCCAGATGGCCATCCCCGCGCCAGCCACTCGAGCGCTGCACCATTTCAGCGTCGCGATTTTTCCACTTATTTTTATGAATTTTTTTCAAAATGACTAAAATTTATCGTTAAAAATATGAATTATTTTTCAAAAATAGCCAGAAATCCATGATTTTGGGTTCATTTTTACAAATTTTTGAACAAAAATGCCAAAATATGCTCAAAATATGCTCGAAATATGCCTAAATATGCACCGATATGCAAAAAATATGCTCGAGCCCCGAAATATGGTATGCAATTTTAAACTTGAAACTCAAACCAACGCGAAAAGGCTATTTTTAAGCCGTATTTTTTAAAGCATATGAGAAAACAAAATATGAAAAATACATATAATCCGAACCCTATTAATTATGTTTTAAACAGTATTTACGTAATGATCAGGGATAAGATTTTTAGGTTCAAAAAATCTCGAAATAAGTACTTAAATAGGTAAGAAAAAAAATTCCAAAATTGGTAATAAAACCAAGTTCATAAGATGAAGGATCTTGATAAAAAAATCAAATTTATCGTATTTTTTATAACAAGTTTTAAAAAATTACGATAAACTTAATTGTAAAATATATTAATTGTTGTATTATTATAAAACGCACAACACATTCGGCCAAACTCAGAAGCTGCAAAAAAATGCCGTGACCAAATTGAAAGCCGAAATTTCGATAATTGGGTGTTTGTTATATATAACCTTGATTAAGCATAGGACAATCTTAAAAAAAAATTTTCAAAATTTTATTAAAAAATATATTTCTGGGTACAAACATTACGATAAACTTTGTAAACTATATTTCATTTTTCTATTATTAAAGTACGCACAACACATTCGGCCAAACTCAGAAGCTGCAAAAGAATTGCCGTGGCCAAATTGGAAGCCGAATTGCAAATTTTCAGATAGTATTGTATTTGAATTATTATTTTTGTTATGTATTACGTTCAAGTTTATGAATAAAAATTGCTCGGCAATTGGCGGGCAAACTCTTCTTTAAGAACATTAGGGTGCCCAAACGGCGGAGCCCAAACAACCCCCACTCGCAGAGAGAGTCAAATATCGTGGCAAGATAAATGCCAGGAAATGCCAAAACATTAAAATAATATTGGGTTTTAACCGAACAATATAGCACTACAGTACACGTGTTTGCAGCGGATAATCCGATGGTTTCCATATCAATAGATCCGATATCAGAACTAATTTTATAAAACTTTTTTATGTTACCGCGATTTTATTAAGCCTCACCTTCGACATTTTTGGGCCTCACACCCGACTTTATGCAGAAAGAATCCTGACCCCGACTTTCCTGGAGAGCAAAATACAAAACTCAAAAATATTGAACCCAACTTTTGCATTAGCACAACAATTTCAAATTGGTTTTAATTACTCGACTTAACATATTAAAGCTCCCACACTTTCACCTAACTAAGTTTCACATCAAATTTCCCATTTAAATGGCAATACAGTTCCATTTTTGGCCAAATTCACTAACGTCACAAAACGTAAATGGTTCGTAGAATAACGCGGGAACAACATATTACAAAACTCAAAAATATTGAGACCCAACTTTTGCATAGATAAAAATTTTCAAATTGGTTTTAATTACTCGACTTGACATAGTGCAAGAAGTTCCCACACTTTCACCTAACTAAGTTTCACATCACATTCTCCATTTAAATGACAATTCCATTTTTGGCCAAATTCACTAACGTCACAAAACTTAAATGGTTCGTAGAAGTAACTAACGCGGGAACAAATCAGTTGTAAATTGCGAGCGACCCAACTAAGCTTATCGTCCCTAAAAGAATTTTGTTTCGCTCTGACATATAAAACTTGAATTAAAGATTTATTCAATCAACAGAAGAAAATGGCATCTCCGTCCGACACCGTCGTTCTGTTGGCCTACACATTTTTCTCGTTCGAATTCCTCACCGACATTTTCGTGTTGGCCATCGCTTGCCTTAACTTGGCCGTGATCGGGCCCACCAAACTGTTGCACCCAAATCTAAAGTTCATTCTGATCACTCAGAGTGTGGCCGTCGTGTTGTTCGTGTTGGTCCGATCAGCGATGCTTGTCCCCAAATTCATTTCCACCGACTACCTTTTTACACCAGCCAACCTGATTCTACAGGTAAATGCAAATTTATTGAATTAATGTCAAGATAGGGTTGCTCCCCGACGTAAGCCCCGACTTTTTTAGTCGGGGTTTTCGTCCCCGACCCTAGACTTTTCCCACCCCCGAGGGGTCGGGGAGCAATCCTAGTACAAAAGGTATACAATATAAGTTATTCGATCCAGTATTTATTTGGCTTTGCTTTATAATCGTGAAAATGTTAAATACATTTTTTTAGTCTGTCATTGTCTTTGAAAAAATATTCCGTCGAATTCTTGGCCATGCGTTGATCATTGAACGAGTTGTTGCCACGTTGTTCACAAATTCATACGAAAATTACAGAAAATCCCATTTTAACTTGGCTTGGTTCAGCATTACGGTATTTTGACAAAATATTAGTTAAATTAATTTAGCATTAAATATTTTAAGTTTATTATTGCCTTTATAAACACGATAACTAACGGGCAATCGTGGACAATCACTGCGTTCAATTTGATTACCGTCATTTTTTCTACCGTAACGAGCTTTGTGGAATTTTTGGTAAAAATTTTATTAGAATAATAAGAATTAAATATTATTATTTTTTGACAGATCATAATCATAATTGGGCGTTACAATCAACAAAAATATGATAGTCAAATTGAAGAAGCATCTCCAAACAATTATCACATTGGACAGCGATATCAAGTATTCTCTATTTTTATAAAAACATTTAAATATGTTAAAAATATTAATTTTTTATTTAAAAAGGTATTGGAGAATGTGAAGACCGCCAAACAACTTTTGCCCGCCTTTTTTTGCATTTTTCTGTCAAATTTAGTAACAGCTTTACTTTACAGTATCATAGCGTTCAATTTGGTCAGTGAAGGCTACCAAATAAGTTTGGCTTTCGCATTTTTCACATGGGACCGACACAATGCTCGGTGCCGCAATTGAACTCACCGTAATCACGTAAATTTTATTCAATTTATTTAAGTTTGCGGTTTAATAAAAAAGGGAACAAAAAAATTTATCCTTTTTCACTCATCGGAGTAAATAAATCTTTTGATCAATTTGATAACTTTAAGCTAATTAATGCCCATAGGTAGCAAGCCATAAAAGGCATTAACAGATTTAACCCCCCCCCCCCCCATTTCGCTTCAACAACAAAAAAATTCAGGCACCATCCGTTGTTGAAAAAACGTTTTGTCCGCATTTTAAAAAATATATTTTGTTTCAAACGTAACCAAGTCGACGTTGCGCCAAATTGCACTGAATTGGCCGTTATTGGAAAGAATGGCGAAAATGAAGGAACCGAACATTTCAAAATGCTTCAACAATTGTGGAACAAATAAATAAAAATGTTTTCCTTTTTTTTATTATTTTTAAATATTTTTTTTGTTCTAATTCAAAAGTATTACAACTTAAAAATCAACGTTTTTTGGGCCTAAAAGTAAAATATTGTTTTAATATAATTCAAAAAAGGATTAATTATTTTCATTGTTTCTATATTTGCTGGTGACTGAAAGTGAAATAAATATAAAAATTAATTTTATTTAATATTTACGTAATGATTGTGGTTTCAACGATCGCATTCAAAATAGAACCGCATGCAATTAAAAATGTAAGTATGATGTTCATTGGATTTTGTACAACATCCCATTTGAACATCAAAAATAACATAAAAAATCCAAGGAAATTGCCTATAAAATTGCAAAAAAATGCCGGAAACAGCTGTCGGCTTGTCTTCATGTTTTCTGCTAGCTGAACAAAAATATTTATTTAATTAATAATAAAACGCGTTTTAAAAGTTTACCGTACCTGATACCTGGCCCCAAGAAAATTGTTTAAATTGTGAGCATTTTCCATTTGTTGGTTATATTGCCCTCTACTGTAAGTGCCAATTATTACGATAAACTTAAGTTTTAAAGTATATTTAATTGCTCTATTATTAAAGTACTTACAACACATTCGGCAAAGTTCAGAATTTGCAAAACAAATGCCGTGACAATATTGAGCGTAGTTGATTTCCAGGACTTGTCCATTTGTTGCAATATTGATAAAGCATAGGGCAATCTTAAAAGGTTAATTATAGCGCTGATTTCTGATGTAATAAAACAAAAAAATGGGTTTTTAATCTAATAGTTAAAAAATAATATTTAATTTTTAACAAATAATTAAAATAACAAATTATTCACCACAAATGTGCACCAACAAATGCTGAATGTCGTTTTTTTGTAGGATTCATATTTTTTCAGCCAAACGCTTGCGATAAGACGTTCAATAAAAAGTACATGAATTGTTAAACAACGAAAATATCCAAAAAACCAAAGAACCATCTGAACAAATTAATTTTAAAAAGTTGTTTTTGAGTTCATCAAATTTTTTTACCTGCATAAAGACACCAAATTGATTGGAAAAGTCCAAAATTTGCGCTATTCGGAAAAATTCAAAGAAAAAAATAGTGCCACTGTGGCAGACCAAAATGAATTTTAAGTTGGGATGAAGCGATTTTGTGGACGCCAAAACCATCAAATTCAGCGAAGAAATGGCCAAAGTGACGATGTGAATGATCGATTCGCCGCTGATCATAAAATATTTGATCAAATTTAGAACAGAATCCGATTCCAAAGATGATGATGATACAGGAGTTGAAGCTGCTGGGGTTGTTTCTGGAGTTTGTTCGAAAATGGACGTAGAATTCAACGATTCCATAGTTTAAAGTTGTTTTAAATCTAGAAATAAATTACACGACATTTTATTCTGTGTTTTATATGATCCAGAAACAAAAATTTATAAATTGACGGCAAACGGCGCCTTTTGCCATCAAATTGTTTCCCGTATAAAAACAAAAACAAAAAAATTAAATTAAATTAAAAAAATAAGAAAAGCAATAAATATTAAAAAACATTTAAATAAAACCAATTTAATCAAAATTAAATCTTTAACCACGCCTCGTGCTGTGGTTAGAAACTCTTAAAATAATCCACGGTTAGATGAGCATAGGATTCTTGGTAAACCATGGTTAACATTCCGTTAACCATGGTTAAGGGGGAAACAAACCGTGGTTAACGGAACCACGGTTAAGCCTTAACCGTAGTTAACAATAAGAAGATGAGCATACCGTTTTAAAGTTTAACCGCGGTTCACATCGTTAACCACGGTTTAGACCTTAACCACGAGACGAGCATACGGCCCCAGATAGATCTTGCTGATGTCATGGCCGATCATTTGAGGGGGAGAGGAGGAGAGGGGGGAGCACAGTTACGTCATCAAATGTGTGTACACCAAACGATAAAGCGCTCACTTTTAAGCAAAAATTTAAGAGTTTGCGACACAAATTAATGAGGATGGTTAGCCCGTTCAATTAAAGGAATAGTTTTGGCTTGAGTATTTAAATATTTTAGGTACAGCATTGTAGTATAGAAATTTCTTTTAATGGAATGCTTACCAAAAATTGAAAAAAAAAATTTGTGTGGGAATTGCGTGCATTTTTAATTGACTATAAACCCTCTAAACAGAAATTAATTACTTTCATAACCATCCGATGTTTTAAACCGTATCAATTAAAGCTCAGGCATAAGATTCTTAGGTTAAAGTACCGATAGCAAATTACCGAAAAAAATTGTCGGTGGTACTTTTCGGATTTCGGTACTAAATTGTTTTAGAGTAAATTTTTAACAAAACTGTTTGGGGAGATTGCGGTTCAAAAAAATCATCATTTTTTAGATCAGTTTGAAGGGGGGGGGGGGGGGGGGGGGGGGTGTCGCTAGACGCGACGACGATCACTTTCCCCCTCCCCCCGTTCCATTCACATTTCCTTTCTCTCCCAAATTCGATCGTCTCTTTCCCTTCCTCTGTCTACGGCTTCCCCTCTTTTCACATATTCACGTGCCCTCCCCATCCATCTCATTGCATAATTGTACCCCCCGGGGACATCCACCATTCTTCTAAAAGGGGCGGGTCCAAAACTTACCCCTCCAACCTTTCCCCCACTCAGGGGTTAAAATCACTTTGCTATTTTCGGAAGATTTGCTGAGCACGGAACCCAATCAATATATTTGTTCCCCCCCTCCCCAATAAACATTATTTTATTCGGGTGATCTTCCACCGAGGGGGGCTCAGCACTTTGACGTTCGAACACCGACTACTCCGAGCAGCAAAGTCGAACGGGACTCAGAAACGATCTGAGTGCCCATCCCGGAATTCGAACCACATCCCGAATTCCCCCCATTTTGTGGCACCCCCCGAACCCGTTGCAATCTCCAGGGGTTTCGCCACAGGGGGGTCGGCGATACCGATAGGCGCCGCCGAGAAAATTTTGAATTTTTGATGGAATTTGTTGAGAAAAATGGCCCAAAAAATGCATAGGAAAGTGCGAAAAAATGATCAGAAAATTTAAAAAAATCAAATTCGACTCGAGATTTTTTCAAAAAATTTAATTTTATGTTCAGAAAACTCGAAAAAATTAAAAATTTTAGCCGTTTTTTAGGGGTTTTGTAGGCGATCGGTGATGCCGGTAGGCGTCACCGAGAAGAAAAAATGAAAATTCTTACGATTTTATTAAGAAAATTTGTTCAATTTCGATAACTGAAATGGTGAAAAAAAACAAATTATTTATGTAAATATTTAGAATTTAAATGCTCCTTATTTTCTTTATTTTTTGACACCAAGTTTTTTGTGAATTTTTAAATGTTGAAGTGAATTTGCGGAAGCAAAAAATTCAAAAATTTTTATATTACCTCCAATATTTTAAAAATCAGAAATATTTTAAAAAAATGTTAGAATTAGTTTTCTTTCCATGAGGATATTTATACTATACTTGAAAGACAAAATATCCGGATTCCGTGAAAACGTCGGATCAATTCAAAAAAGAAAAATTAATTCTTCGGTGGTTCTTTTCGGTAAAGTGCCAAACAAAAAGTACCAAAAAATCCCGAAAAAGCGTCGGTAGTTTCCGTGGATTAGTCAGGATCAGAGTCTGATCATCAGACCCACTCATTTTGGAAGATCAATTAACATCAGCAGGATAAGATTTCTATGTACCAAACGATCAAACGCTCACTAAATAAATATTAAGCAACGCTCACTAAATAAATATTAAGCAATTAAAGTGTTTGAGACCCAAATTAATGAGAATAGTAGCCCGTTCAAATGGAATAGTTTGGCTCTATGTACAGCTTTGTAGTATAGAAAATATGTCTTTGAATGGAATGCTTAACTGAAACAAAATTTGTGGGAGAATTAAGTGCATTTTTAATAGACTATAAACCATTTAATTCTTTTTTTTCAACTATTCATCTAATTTGTTTGTACATCACATACAAAAAAAAATTTGCGTAAAAGAAATTTTCCCAGAAAAATTGGCAATTTACACTTTTATTGAATGGAGGCTCGAAGGAGAGTGGCTTACGTTTTGTTCCCGCCATTTTGTTCCCGCCGTTTTGTTCCCACCCAGTTTGTTTCCGGCCGTTTTGTTCCGAAACCTTTTTCACGTTTACATTTCGTGTCAGACAAATCCGGACCATCATATGTGGTATTTTTTATTGTTGAGCATGCTTTATGCGATTCTACTTGTAATGAGCTATGTAACTTATTTTATTTTCAACATTCAAAATCCCCGAAAATCATTTCTAGAATTAGAAAAGGAGTAAATATAGGGGAAAAAAAACTGGCGATTTGAAGGTGTTGATGGACATTTTTAAGAGAGTTTGCGTTAGGATAGGCGCGTTTGCAAAATTCTAGTTTCAGATACAACTTTCCAACTCTGATTGCTTATTAAGGCTCGCTTCGCTCGCCACGAGCTTCGCGCGCTTAGAGCCTAGATCTAATAGACCCCCCCCCCTAAAAATAGAACCCCCCCCCCTAAAATAGACCCCCTCCCTAAAATAGAACCCCCCCCCCCCTGAAATAGAACCCCCCTTTTTGGAGTGGTTGAAAAATAGAACCCCCCCCCCCCCCCTCCCCTTAAAATAGACCCCCCCCCCCTGAAATAAAATCCCCCTTTTTGGAGTGGTTGAAAAATAGACCCCCCCCCCTAAAATAGACCCACCCCCCTAAAATAGAACCCCCCCCCCCTAAAATAGACCCCCCCCCTAAAATAGAACCCCCCCCCCTGAAATAGACCCCCTCCCTAAAATAGAACCCCCCCCCCTGAAATAGAGCCCCCTCCTCCCTAAAATAAACCCCCCCCCCCTGAAATAGAACCCCCCTTTTTAGAGTGGTTGAAAAATAGAACCCCCCTTCCCCTTAAAATAGACCCCCCCCCTGAAATAAAATCCCCCTTTTTGGAGTGGTTGAAAAATAGACCCCCCCCCCTAAAATAACCCCCCCCCCTAAAATAGAACCCCCCCCCCCTAAAATAGACCCCCCCCCCTAAAATAGAACCCCCCCCCCCTGAAATAGACCCCCTCCCTAAAATAGAACCCCCCCCCCCTGAAATAGAGCCCCCTCCTCCCTAAAATAAACCCCCCCCCCCTAAAATAGAACCCCCCCCCCTGAAATAGAGCCCCCTCCTCCCTAAAATAAACCCCCCCCCCCTGAAATAGAACCCCCCTTTTTGGAGTGGTTGAAAAATAGAACCCCCCCTCCCCTTAAAATAGACCCCCCCCCCTGAAATAAAATCCCCCTTTTTGGAGTGGTTGAAAAATAGACCCCCCCCCCCTAAAATAGACCCCCCGCTAAAATAGACCCCCCCCCCTAAAATAGAACCCCCCCCCCCCTAAAATAGACCCCCCCCCTAAAATAGAACCCCCCCCCCTGAAATAGACCCCCTCCCTAAAATAGAACCCCCCCCTGAAATAGAGCCCCCTCCTCCCTAAAATAAACCCCCCCCCCCTGAAATAGAACCCCCCTTTTTGGAGTGGTTGAAAAATAGAACCCCCCCCCCCTTAAAATAGACCCCCCCCCCCTGAAATAAAACCCCCCTTTTTGGAGTGGTTGAAAAATAGACCCCCCCCCCCTAAAATAGAACCCCCCCCCCTAAAATAGACCCCCCCCCTAAAATAGACCCCCCCCCCCTGAAATAGAGCCCCCCCCCCAATTTTTGAAAAAGTTGATTACATAACTAATAAACATTTTGCCAAAATAGGTATACTCATTCTTCCTTTCTCTAAAATGCGCTTTTTATTTCCACATTAGCTGTTTGTAATTATAGACGATTTCATTAATATTGATTTTGAATTTTCTGCTTTTTATAAGATGGAAGAAATTGGCACTATTCCAAAATGAATAACTTTTCAGTAAGCCATAATTTTGCGTTTAGTACACAGATGCCATATCAGCGCTGATACAAAACAAACATTACAGCGGTTAGCCATTCATACCGGACACCACGATTCGACGTGCACGATTCGGCGCCGACAAGTTTTTTATTATAACTTGGTTCAATGTCAACCAATCCAAACATTCTTGGTAAAATTCAAAAGCATGCAATGAGTAGAAGCTTGTAAAGATAAAAGCTAACCGATTTGTCTTTTCAAAAAAAGGTTATAGGCTTAAAACCTAAGAAATTGCCATTTTTTGTCGTGATGGCGTCATAACCTTTTTTGTTTAAGACAAATCGGTTAGATTTTGACTTTGCAAGCTTCTACTCATTGCATGCTTTCGAATGTTACCAAGAATGTTTGGTTTGGTTGACATTGAACAAAGTTATAACAAAAAACTTGTCGACGCCAAGTCGTGCAGCGCCGATTCGTGCGCCGAATTGCGGGGTACCACCGATTCATACGGCAGTCGTACCAGGCGGGACAATACATCCAAGTTTGAGAAAAGTTAAAATCTCAATTGACTTCTTTTTTCAAGGTTCCTGACGTCTCATGGAATATGCCATTCAAAAACTCGATTCGTGAACTCCACTCGGACTGGATGCTTCATGCCGACAAACCAATAACATCTGGCGGAAATCTCAGAGCTCCTCCGATAGAAATTTACTTGGAATGGATCTTTTCCGCGGGGGAGTCGCTCTCAAAAGTAGAGTTGGCCAAGATCGGGATTGGTAAAAACCGGGATCGGGCTTGACCGGGATCGTGAAAGCCGGGATCGGGATCAGCCTGTTGAATTTGAATGAATTTGAAAATTTGTAAATCCGTCATTTCTGCAAATATTTAAATGATTTTAATTTGTTTAGTTCGTCTACATGTTTACTCATTCCCAACACATGTTCATGTGCCCTCTCTTTTTTGTTGATTTTTTATGGTGTTTCTAGCGAGTATGCCAAAAACTAACATTCGCGCGCTAATAATTTTCGCTGGGCCCAAAACCAACCCAGGCTCTGCAAAAGATTAGTCAATCGAAGGGCCCGGGAGTTGTCTTGCACCGCACGGTAAAGCGGAGGTGCGCAAAATTCCGTTGTGTCCAGGAGAACGTCAAAGATCAGCTGCGGCCCGGGAACCCGTTGCCCGCGTTTGAGGGCACTTATCTCGGGGAATTTTAGGCTGATCAGGCCCAATTTTATTTTTTTGTGAGCTTAAATATTGCTTATCAAATCAGCAAAAATAAAAATTATGGAGTTGAACAATAAACCTCAAATTTTGCATGAGGCTTCTTCAATCTTTGTTCATCCTACCCAAAACTTCAAATTACGATATTCTTATATCGTAAAAGAAAAATAGAGTCTCAAACAGAGTACGTTCAAAAAAAGCAAAATTTGGTTTTTAGCTCATAGCTCAGCTCCATTCTAATGACTGTGGACAAAAATATGCCCAGAAAAGGCAACATTTTGTCGATCATGGTGCATATTTTGAGTCTTGATTATATTTTGTTGAATTAAAATAAATTTTTGAAAAATTTAGGGGTTCAAAATTAAATTAAATGCTGTTTAAACCAGGGTTGCAATCTCAAAATTTTCAAATCAGCATCTAAGCATTAAAAAATCCTCATTTAGTACCTAAAATCCGCCTATTTGCTACTTTGCTTCATTGTTATATTCTGGGTACAAACATTACGATAAACTTTGTAAACTATATTTTCATTGTTCTATTATTAAAGTAAGCACAACACATTCGGCCAAACTCAGATAGATGCAAAATAAAAATTGTTAAACGCATTCAGAACAGAGAAAAACCGAGCCAAATTTGTATTCAAAGTTTGGTTAAAATGTATTAAACCCGACAGAAAACTACTCGAAACGTTTAAAATAATTAAAAATCCAAACTTTTGCATATCACAAAAGTTTTCAAATTGGTTTTAATTACTCCACTTGACATATTAAAAAGGGCCGTGCAAGAAGTTCCCAGACTTTCACCTAACTAAGTTTCACATCACATTCTCCATTTAAATGACAATTCCATTTTTGGCCAAATTTACTAACGTCACAAAACGTAAATGGTTCGTAGAAGTAACGCGGGAACAAATCAGTTGTAAAATTGCACCCAACTAAGCTTATCTCCTTAAAAGAATTATTTTCGCTCTGACTGAATTAAGGATTTCGTTTCGTTTTGCGTTTCGTCAATTGAAAACAAAAATGTTTTGTTAAAACATTTGAGTTTCGTCCATGTCTGATCCGAACTATTTTATAAAACTTTTTTATGTTATTTTTATTAAGCCTTACCTCCGATATTTTTGGGCTTCACGCCCAACTTTACGCATAAAGAACCCCGACCTTCCCACTCCCGCAAAGTTGGAGAGCGAACTTAATTAAAAGCAAACCCCGACAGAAAACTACTCGAAACGTAAAAAAAAAATTCTATGCAACTTTTTTGACGAATGGCTGGCGCCATCTGCTTTGGCGATACCGTTTCCGGCGGCGCCAACAAAAGTGCCACTACCGTACCCAACAACACCGCCACCGTAGTCGAGCTGTTGTTGTTGCTGAAGTGCGCTCAGTGCAATTTGTTGTTGTTGGAACAGTACGGACAGCTGTTGCGATTGAGCGGCGTCCAGCTGAGGCTGCTGCTGCTGTTGTTGTTGAAAATTGACTGAAAATGAAAAAAATATATTTTTTTAATGCATAAAAACCAAAAAATTTCCGTAACCCCAATGCCAGCAATTGTTGAATGAAGGAACGAAACATTTCAAAATGCTTCAGCTTGTGGAACAAATTGCTAAAATGTTTTTCTTTTTTTATTATTTAAAATATTTTATGTAAGTTGGATGGACAAACCAGCCATATTATGTAGCCAAAGTGGGGGGTTTAGACCTTCGGAGCCGGATAAGCTTAGATTTCTGAAACCAATCAAAAGCATGATCAGCGGAAATCCAACCAATCTGAAAGACACAAAAATCTGACATATCTAAAGTGCACAAAACAGCGGCCAAAAAACCGGCAAAGACAACGCACAAATCCAGGCCAAAAGCAAATGCCTTTGGAGTCAGAGGGTTTATTTCACTGAAAAATGTACTTTCTGATAGTGGACGCATATTCAAAATATCTCAAAATTTTGTATGAATTCTACAAATTCTGCGGCAACAATTGGATCGCAGGGCCGGAACAAAAAAAAATGGGTGATTATTGTTTAGTTATATATTTTTTAAAAATTGATATTCAAAACCTTTCATTTTGTTTTCTTACTACATTTATACACATCATATATTGATCCTAGTTAAGCTTTTTTTTTAGTGAAATACTACATAAAATAAAAATCAATAAGCATTACATTATATCATTAAAAATTTTATATTAGTTGATTTTGTAAATCACGCTAAATGTTTAAAATACTAGTTTGGTTTTGCAAATTATTAAATTTCATAAAGAAGTTTTTACTTATTTTGGGTTATTTAATTGAAATAAAACATTTTTATATTTCAGAGCCAATAATTACTCAAAAAAATGAATTTGTTGCTTATATTATTTCTATTTTTAAATGCAACACATTTAATTTGGACAGTTAATGAACCAAAAGATGGGAAAATGCGACCAACTTTTGATGAAATATATGGGAAAGGATGGGACAAAAATGACCATCAACAAATAAAAGTGGAAACATCGCCGTTAAACTCGGGAGAAAATGCACTAAATGAACAAGCTGATCATGATGACAATATAGATCAGGATGTTGAAGCTTATAATTCGGATTCGACTGATCAGAATCTTACACAGGAAACCCCGGATTCGACTGATCAGAATCTTACACAGGAAACCCCGGATTGCATTGACCAAAATGATGATGAAACAATTGAAGGAATTATTGATGAAAATAAATTCTCTGAAAAGGAGAAACGAGAAATTATTTCCAAATTTCACGCGATGAGAGAAGAATATAAACAAAAAAGCAAATATACAAATACAGAAAGGGTTAAAATTGAGTGTAAAATTGGAAACAAATTGGGAGCCAATCGCGATAAAATTTATAAATGGAAAAAAGAATTTGGCTTAAGTCGCAAAATAAAAATAAATAAAAGTGATTTTTATAAAAAGAAAAAACGCGAATTTATTGCACAAATGAATGAGATAAAAATGTGTCAACCGGGAGAACAGAATAAACTTGCTAAAGAATTGGGCGTTTGTAATGAAACATTTCGTTGTTGGAAAAACGAATTTGGACTTCCCGTCAATTGTAAGAATTTAAATAATTATTTCAAAACTTATTAAATTTAATTTAGCGCAAATTAAATACTCCGAAAGCGAAAAATTGGAATTGATGGGAAAATATTACAAAATTAAGCGAAGAAATCCTAAAATTAGTGAAAGTGATATTGCCAATATTCTAAAAATTCCAAGAAAAACACTATATAGATGGAAAAAACAATTTGTAAATTCCGTTGATGAACATTCATTGCCGGAGAACCGCCCAACTTTTGCGAAAAACGAGTATTCATACTGAAAAATATTTAAATTTGTTGGCAATAAAAAATACAATTTTATTTTCTTATTGTAGCACTTCTGAACATCCGATGCCCTCGTCGGATGACAATTTGTGGGCCTGGAATCTCACAAAGAAAAAAAGAACTGAAAAAATCGAAGTGGAACACTCCGTGAAGAAATAAAGACATTATTAAACCGGGGGTCACGGTTTTTGGTTGGCCGGTTTTACGAGCCCCGGTTTTCGGTTTCGGTAAAACCTGAAAATCTCGTCCCTAATTATGAATTGGGATTAGCTTATAAATTTGAATGGACCTTACTTTGGGGGCAAACGTTGACCCTAAAAAACGGGGGATGGGCGCATTTACTTTTTCTACAAGTAATCTAATTTTGTCTCAAATTTGAATGTTTTATTTGCTTTGAGCAAAATGTTGACCCAGAAAATATGAGAAAGGAACGAAAAAGTTACGCTTAATATGTAAAAGCCCCCCCCCCCCCCCTCAGACTGTTTTTCTCGTTTTTAAAGCGGCTATCGGACATTTCGCCCGCGGACATTTCGCCCATTTGACATTTCGCCCATTTGACATTTCGCCCGCGGACATTTCGCCCATTTGACATTTCGCCCGCGGACATTTCGCCCATTTGACATTTCGCCCGCGGACATTTCGCCCATTTGACATTTCGCCCGCGGACATTTCGCCCATTTGACATTTCGCCCATTTGACATTTCGCCCGCGGACATTTCGCCCATTTGACATTTCGCCCGCGGACATTTCGCCCATTTGACATTTCGCCCGCGGACATTTCGCCCATTTGACATTTCGCCCGCGGACATTTCGCCCATTGGACATTTCGCCCGCGGACATTTCGCCCATTGGACATTTCGCCCGCGGACATTTCGCCCATTGGACATTTCGCCCGCGGACATTTCGCCCATTGGACATTTCGTCCGCGGACATTTCGCCCGCGGACATTTCGTCCGCGGACATTTCGCCCATTTGACATTTCGCCCGCGGACATTTCGCCCATTTGACATTTCGCCCGCGGACATTTCGCCCATTTGACATTTCGCCCGCGGACATTTCGCCCATTGGACATTTCGCCCGCGGACATTTCGCACATCGCTCGCCCATTGAATGATTCAGATTTGAATAAAAATACTACCAATCGATTCCTCGCGTCGAGCTGAGTAAGAATCCGCTAAAAGTTTGTGCCGGAAACCACTATGAAGAAAGTTACCAAAAGTTGGCCAAAATGGGTTGACATTGTGTTTTTTGAGTTTGTTTTGATAAATTATTGAAATTTTGAGTGCAATTTTAACCAAATTATTCAACATTAGCTTAATTTCAATTTTATCCCTCTATCTAAAATATTTTACAAGCTTTTATTAAATGTGGGCCAAATCATGGGTGAAACGTCTGTTTTTTCACTACCGGGCGAAACGTCCGTTTTTTCGTTACCGGGCGAAATGTCCAATGGGAGAAATGTCCGGACACCTTTTAAAGGGGGCGCCGACATTTCGTCGAGTGGAATTTCGTCGAATAAGCCAAAATCCGACATTTCGTCGAATGGATTTAGTCAAGTTTTTAAATGCATGTTTTCTAGGGTAAACGCATGCGTAGATCACGAGTCCGAGCTCGGATCTTGCAAATCTCGAACCCCGGAACCCGAATTCGAACAAAATTTCGAAATTTCAGACAAGTGAAAAATAATTTATGCATGAACCCAATTGTATGAGACTCCCAATCGATTTCTCTCGTCGAGCAGAGTACGAATGCGCCAAAATTTTGCGCCGGAAACCACTTTGAAGAAAGTTTCAAGCAATTTAAGCTGGCCAAAACCGCAGTGTGAGGAACCCTTTTGTTCAACCGAGTGTTCGAATTCGGGTTCAGGGTTCGAGATTTGCAAAATCCGAGCTCGGATTTGTAATCTACGCATACTTTTACCATAGAAAACATAAATTTAAAAATTCGACGAAATTCCATTCGACGAAATGTCATTCTGCCCTTTTAAAGCGCCTCTCATGATAAATTGTTAAAAAAATGTCTTTTATTTGACCAGCAAGATTTTTATTTTTTAATCGATCGACAAAATTTTACCGAGATCTACGAGATTTTTCGAGATTCTCGATCATTTTTTTTGAGATAAAATTCAGTGATCTCGAACGAATCTCGATCGTTTATTTTTTCAAGATTTCCTTAGAATCTCGATTCATCAAATCCGATCTCTATTTATGACAATACTCTGATCTAAATGCTGTACACTAAAAAATCACTCAATACTGGCACTGAAGTGTCCCGGCACTGAGATGATGTAATGTGTACCGCTGACACAGAAGGAGAGTAAAAAACGAAGCGATCGATCGATCACTCTTCAAGACACTCCTTCTCTCTCCCTCTCGCTCTCGCTCTCTCTCTTTCTCTGATTCTGTTTTCTCTCCTATTTTCTTGCATTTTACTTTTTGTTTTTTCTCTCTCTACCGCGTTTCTCCGTTCTTTCTTCCTGCGTCTCTGACTATGAATTCAGAGCATCGACGTGAGCGACACAATTCCATCTCTTCCCCTCCCATTCATAAACTTCATTTTCCAATTTGTTTTTTTCGTCATCGCCTCACTCACTGCCCGTTTTTTTTGTTGATTTGGATGGCCGCCACTCATTCCCACACATATTTTCTCTAATACAAAAATTCCAAACATCAACCAAAACCCGTCCAAATTCATTCAATAATTTGAGTAAATATGTATATAGTGAAGCTGGGCACCCTAACTTTTTTGAGGAAAAAAACTGTTCAAAATGGAGTTTGGAATTGGATTTGCGTTCTTTTTTTAATAATTTTTAAAACGTTTTTTACCCTTTTTGAGGATTGGTCAGTCTTGAAAAAAGTTATGAGCTGTTGAACGTTCCTTAGACGGGGTTCGCCCGCTTCGGCTTAGCCACCCCTACCTGCTACTATTTATTATTTTATTTCTATTTTTTTTCACAAATCCCAATTTTTTTGCGAATAAACTCCCCGCTTCTTTTTTGTCAGCTTATTTGTCTAATTGCCTTTTTTCCCAACCAATCAGGAAAAGCTCTTCAATGAACAGCCCCTCCCCCCCTCCAACCACTAACTTGCTTGAAGAATAAAGCGCTTCTAATCTCGCTTGCTCCCCCCCCCCCCCCTCTCCCTCTCATCCTCCTCGAGATTTTCAGGAACACTCGAGGGGCTTGAAAGTCCCCACGTTACGACATTATTTTCCCAAATTCCTGATTTTTTTTTTGGAATCCCCAAACATTTTTTGCACAGTTTGCTATACGCTTTCATATCAAGAATTTCGAGAAGCTTTTTGGTATGGAAATTTTGGTCAACATTTATTGCCAAATTTGATTAAATTTTTTTGTTTTGGAACAAATTAACAAAAACTGTCATATTTTGCCAATCAATTGTTGTCCAAAAAAATTTCAGTCTTCGTCACTTTGAATGTAAATTTAAACTCCATTTTTGGGCCTTCTCATTTTCTTGCGTTTTTTTCTCCTCAATTTTTTCCAAAAAAAAAAATCACACATTTTGTTCCCCGCCCAATGCCTTTTACCGATTGGCACAAAGTGCCGTCGGCGGTGGTGTGGCGGCGGGCATGGGCAGGGTAAAACGAACGCGGAAAATTGATATGGCCCCTGTCGGCTCAGTTTTCCGGAAATAATGGCACCGGAAAGGGGCACCGCCCCGCCTCGCCCCTACTTCACCCACCGGCACACACTTCTCAGAATTCCAGCAGCAAGCATCACAGATTTTTTGTCCCGAACCCAATTCTTTGTGCATATAAATAAATATGTATCTGTTGTGTGTGTGTGCGTGTACATGGCACCATTCATCCGGAAATACCACATAAAAAGAACATTTTGGGTTTGAAGTTGGGGGGGGGGGGACCATGAAAGTGCCGTGCCGATTTCCTCCAATAAAAAAAGTCGAAATTTTAGTAAAATTAATAATAATAAAAAAATCAAATTCGGATGCCCTACTGGTTCTGAACTCTTTAAAATCGCAACTGAATGCTGCCGATTTTTGCCAAAAAATCGGAATTTAGTTGTGGCTGTAATAGAAAATATTTCTATCTTTACTTTAAGAAAAAACATATTTTTTTTCTGTTTACATCAGGGATGACGTCAATTTGCCAAAAAATCCGGCTCCTATTCATCAAACACTGATTTTTTATCAAACTTTTTGAATCAAAAATGTGCAAATTAGGCGTGTCGTGCCCGACGTTTTTTTATTACTCGTCCTAACAAAATTTGTGAAGCGGAGCGGGCGGGCGGGGGGGGCACAATCAAATTTTTTTATCGTCCTCTCGGAGACGCGGCACATGACAAAATTTGCATCCTATTCTCGACAACATTATCATTCAACGTCCGTCCGTCATTTAAGTGCCCATTCAAGCCAAGACTCTTGAGGAATGGGACACTTGCGTAGAAATTGTGAGCGGGAGTGAGTTTTTGAACAATGAAATTGTTCCTTTTTTAGTTTCTGCTTTTTTGGGGGTTTGAAATGTTATGTATGTGCCCCATTCATTACTAGGGAAAATTCTCAACGGATTAACTAGCGTGCTATTGATTCATCTTTTTGCTTTTTACCTTCCCAATTTTTGACCCTGCGCCCAAGTTTCCGATATTTTCCGGCGCCCAATTCCGGACATATAATTGTATTTAATTAGACTAAAAAATAATAATAAATTTCATTGGGGTCAAAATTATGTTACACCTAAATAGTACTCTTGAAAGCTTCATTCGGGTAGAAGATATATTTCAGCAAGTCAAAAAACATTTCCGAGAAGTTTAATTTGCGAACCTGTGCCAAAATTAGGGCTTTTTCAGTTTATCGTTTTGGGGTAAGGACCCCCCCCCCCCTCCGTAAAACACCCTTTTTGACGCTGACCAACTCTGCGTCGACTAACCCTTTTGTTAGTTAACAAAATCAAGCTTGGCATCATTCAAAAGCACTAATCACTATGTCTAGATGATGCAACAATAGAAAAGAGCTACGCAATCCAACTTAATCTAAGGCAGATATGATTCGGCGCGCCAAGTTGGCACAAAAAATAGCGATTTTCACATGTTTTAAGCTATAACTCACTTTGTTGGAAAAAACGAATCGGCTATCTTTCGCTTGATTAAAGGTTTAACATGTTTTTGTTGGTTTTTTATTATTCCAATTTTTCTTTTTCTTCCTTTAATTCTGTTCGGTATTTAATATTCGAGCTTAACGGGGGGTGGTTCTTTCGCTTGCTACATTTTAATTTTGTCAGGTTATTTTTATGGAGAGCTTCTGAATGATATTGATTTTGTTTGATTTGCTTTTGACTGGTGGTGCCGAGTTGGTCCGATCGCTTTTTTGAACTAATTTAATCGAAAAATAATTTTGCAGCCTCAAATTACATATGCAATACTGAAAATTCTCAAAATTTGAATTTTTTTGATACATTTTTTTGCCCTTCGCGATGCAGTTTTTGAACCTTTCTTATCAAATTCAATCAAAATCCGTCCCCTCTCCCCCCTCTTAAACTGACCCAAAAACTACGAAAAATCCGTCAATTTTGTGAACCGGATTTTTGCTAAAAAGTCCGGAATCCTGTTACATCCCTGATTTCAACCTTAAAGAATTTCCAAAAAAAAACTTGCGCTTCTGCCATAAATAAGATTTTTTCGAAAAATTCATTCCTCTCTATCTATACACCTTGTCCCTGCCATCCTCCTCACCTCGTCATTTCACATTCAGTGCCTTTTGTTGTTGCCCATTCAGCAGCAAAGGTCGTCGTCCCCCCCCCCCACCCCCCCGCATTTTTTGTGTTTGTTCATCCGGATGGAAAATATTCATGAGGGCACTGGGGGGGGGGATTCAACATCGGAAGAAGAGGCACAAATTCTGTGCAGAAACCAGAAACTTCAATGATAATAACTAAAAAGTTTCCAAAAAATTTCAAGAAAAATTGTTTTTTTCAAAAAACCGATTAGACTTTTATTACCAAAATCGCTTCTCACAGTTCAAAAACCCCCAACCAATTCTCTCTTGCCATGAATCTCACAAGGCCCCTACCATTTTGATGACTACGGTAAGCACTGATCAAAAACTGTATTCGTGTGCACTTTGTTTGATCACTCCTCCGAAAGCAAATGCGCCGCCGGGGCCAAGTCAGTCTGCCATTGCTTTCTTCCAACCCGTCCCCGTCTTTTCTTCCCCGTCCCCGTCATTCATTTCCACCCCCCCCCCCGTTTTTTGTTGTTGTAGACCACCTCACCTCTTCATCAGTTTCGTAATGCGATAATCTCCTCTCTTGCCCATCCCACAAAGCCAAGTCCCACAAATTTTTGCAATGTTTGGCCACCACAGTTTATTTATTCGCTTCACCGCGCTCATCATCGATTCCACCGCTCCCCTCTCCCCCACTCATCGAGAGTGTGTAAGTGATCCCGACCCGTCCATCTTCTCGGCCTATCGTCGAGAGACTCGAGAATCCGATCCCATTTTTCCTCTGCTCCCTTGGGCTGGGCTGCTTGCTGTGTCATGGTTTGAGAAAAAACTTTTTTGCACTGATATCAACCAGACAGATCTCCAAGCTATTTAAAATTACAAATTGTTTAGGGTATTTGTTAAATGATTATTGTCATTAGTAGATTTCTCTCGGCTTTTCTTGGCCTGTTTGTTCAGAAGTTAACCATTTTTTTAAAATGTTTTTTAGAAATTTTTAATTGTTCTCTTCCACCTCCCAATCATCGGTTTCCGTATCCTCACTCTTGACTCCCAACACGAGAGTGTAAATGATCCCAAAATTCTTGGCAGATTGTTCAAGAGTCAGTGCCGAGAGTGCCCGATCCACCCTCTAAATTCCCTGGTTGCTGTGTCGCTCTCTCTCTCTCTCTCTCTCTTTCTCTCACTTCTCCCTTCTCTCCCTCTCTTCCCACGGAACGAAATCAATCACACACAGTCCTATTCAACAAATTTTCCCGACTTCAGGCTTCTTCACTCTGGCAAGTCCCATTCATCTCCTCTCCCGAACATTATCGATTAAAATCGTCCCATTCCTCCCGTCGAGAGTGTAAGCGATCCAGTCTTGGGGGTCTTGGGTTGGTTGTTTCGAGAGCTAGCCCCCCCTCCCCCTCCACCCCCTCATCAATTTGTGCGGCTTCCCAGATTTAAGAGCAGCACTCTTTCTCGACGGAACAGATCACCAGAGGTGTCCAACATTTGAGAATTCAAAAATCTTTGTCGGGATCCTCAAAAAATTCCATATCCCATTCGAGTGGGGGGGGGGGGCTCTTTTTGGCCCGCCGTTTGGCACCTAGCCTTTTCGGCATCGGGGACGTTTTGGCCCCAAACTAAAGGCTGCCTTAACACACCAGTATAGTTCATAATAGACATAGTTTTTATTTGGGATCGGAACGGCAGGGCCGAATCGTCGGAGCGCGGTACCGAAATGCCTCGTTCCTTCAATTTCAAAAATCTCCAAAAATGTTTGGCGCCGGCTCCCCTCAATATTGTCACATCGGGGCTATATTTCTCAAGACTCTTGACTGAATTAATTTTTTGCCTATCCAATGAATTTAAAACCCAACAGTTGCGTCAACTAATTCTACAAATTCCAATCTCGATCGTTGTCTTTTCCATTTGATTGGAAAAAGAGCCAATTTTGTTTTAACTTTATTAATTAGCGCAAAAAAAATCGATCAAATTATTAAAAAACGGTCTGCACCATACTTTTAGACCCTAATTTGTGAGGACATTTCGTTTCTTCAAAAAATCAGTTTTTCTTTTTTCTTTATTTGGAATTGGGGGGCGGGGGCAGGGGCACACGCTTATCGCTCTTCTAACCGCGCAAAATTTGTCCTTCAAATTTTCCACATTTGCACAATTACTCCCTCTATTTTTTGATCATTTTCGTTTTCCACTCTTTTAACTCCTACCAAATCAAACAAAACAAGATACACGCCATTTGAAAGCTCTAAGTTTTTAAAAGATGTTGTTAAACCAACGCTAAACAATTATAGAATTCTTTAAAAAACAACCCCTCGATTTTTGGGTGCTTTTTTACACTAAACTTTTTAAAAACGAATGAAACCGCTCAAAATTAGGCTTTTTCTCATCAAGAAAAAGCTTTCGCGAAAGGCATCTTGTTTGTTTGATTTCGTTGAGTTTAAAAAAGGTAATAGATAACCTTTCAAATTTTGGCCCCGCTAACTCCTACCCCCTACCTTAAAAACATAAAGACGGGTCTTAAAACGACATTTCGTCCATAAAGGCAAAAACGACATTTCGTCCATAAACACAAAAACGACATTTCGTCCATAAACACAAAAACGACATTTCGTCCATAAACACAAAAACGACATTTCGTCCATTAAGCAAAAATAACGTCATTTCGTCGATAAAGTTCTTCGATTAGCATAGGGAGGTAACAGGGCTGGACGTGATTAAAAAAAATAACCCGTGATCTGTGATCACGGACCCCCAATAAGGCCGTGATTGGCTTGATCCCTGAGCCGCGATTTTGAAAAAAATGCAAACTTAAAAAAAATTATCTTTGTTCACAAAATGATCCAAAATTACGCCAAACCTTCAGAATTTGACACAACTTTCCCGAAAATAAGGACAGAGGCCTCATAAGACAGATCTTACAAATAAGGGCATTTTAAATTTATAAGATTATGACTAGGGATGGGATTTATATGCTCCAAAAATGGCCAAATATGCGCATATATATGCTCCAAAAAAGGCCAAAATATGCACCAAAATATGCCAAAAATGCCGAAATATGCACTGAAAAATGCCACTTTTCGTGCATTAATTTGCTTAATACTTAATTTTTTCTTCTTTTAGCGTTTAATTAAGTAGATTTAAAGCCTTTTCGCATATTATTTTAGTATTTTTAAAAAGTTGAAAAATTCCGGAAGTTTTAACTGCCAGGCCAATTCATCGCCATACTGGCCATCTACGCGCCAGCCCCTGGAGCGCTGCGCCATTTCAGCGCCAAGATTTTCCCCCATATTTTTATGCAAATGTTCAATTCTTCAAGCCTTTTTTTCGAAAATGACTAAAAGTCCATAGTTAAAAATGAATTATTTTTCAAAAACAGCAAAAAATCAATGATTTTGGGTGTATTTTTTCAAATTTTTTGTCAAAAAATGCCAAAATATGCTCGAAATATGCTCAAAACCCCAAAATATGCTTTTTTCTCCAAAAACCCCGAAATATGTCAAAATATGTAATTTCAACCTTGTCCAAAAAAGCTCAAACCAACGCGAAAAGGCTATTTTTGGGCCGTATTCTTCAGAACATATAAGTACTAAAAACATAAAAAACATAAAAATCCCATCCCTATTTATGACCCTCCTCCGAATAAAATTTATTATTAAAATGACAATTGGACGAAATTACGTATTTTTGCTTGTGGACGAAATGTCGTTTTTGTGTTTATGGACGAAATGTCGTATTTTGGCTTAATGGACAAAATGTCGCTTGGAGGAAATGTCGCTGGACGAAATGTCATCCTACCAAAACATATCTTCTACTCAATTAAAGCTTGCTATAGAACCAATATTGTTTAATTTTGTTCACATTTAAAAGAGTTATAAAACTTGAGTTGGGTTGACCCCATCAATCACACACATTTTGCCTTCTCAAAGCGTCATTATTTTTTCAAATTGCGCGCCATTTCCCCTTTGTTTCTTTTTGCCCCCCCCCCGTCTCTTTTTTGTCCATCGTTTGGATTTTTTTTGTTGTTGCTCTGTCGCTATTACATACATATGTACCTTCTGTTTGCTTTTACAACATATAAATATGTACATAATTGTCTGTTTAATTACTTATGCGTTTTTTAATATTAACTTTTTAGGAAATAAACAAAAATTCTTGTAAATTTAAAACAGAAAGAATCACAAAAAAATGTAATTTAAAGAAAGAATCATAAAAAATCTTAATTTACTAATTTTTTGTCCATTTTTTTAAAATTTACGCATTTCACCTTTTACATTAACATTATTAGTGTTTCCGTAAATTTATGAAAACTTTTTGAACAAATGTCCAATCTTTGGATCAAGAACGCATTTACTGATCTATCAATAGCTGAGAAACAGTTGATTGATTTTTTTTTTTGGTATGCCTAGGAAAAATTTGTACCTCTTAAGCTCTCTCTCTAACATTTTCTTACAAAATTAGAAAATTGAACTTGAAAAAAAACTCGGGGTACGACTTTTTATCCGTATAATTAATTCCTAGCCCTTACCCTTACGCATTTATAACATTTTCTACCGAATTCTTTGTTATATGAAAAAAAATTACATTTTTTTCCCTAAAAAATGAAAATTTTACTTTTAGGTATGTTATTGAGGCTGAATTGGCATTAGAAATTGCTTATTTTTACGGTTTTGAACATATTTCGCAAATGATGGAAGGCCAGCAACAGTTAGCAATCAATGGCAGCATATTGGCATCAAAAAACGAGGCAAGTTTTTTTAAGTTAGAATTTTGCGTAATTTTTTTGAATTTTATTTTTTTAATTAACAAAAAATTCTTCAATGTTTTGAGTGTACCTCAAATTGTTATTCAATTATTGCTTTTACAGCCCGGGCATCCGTCGATTGAAAATGGGTTTGGCCAGCGTTCCTCCACTTCAACAACAAACGGCGATCAAAACGGTGTGCAGCAATTTTTTTGTGAAAGTGAAAATTTCCAAATTTTTGAAAAATCAGGTGAAATTACCAACCTGATAAATTGGGTTAATAGATGGCCACCCTGTGTCGGCGCCAAACTCTTCGAAAATTTACAATTTTTTTAAAACTTTTTTCGTAAAAAATCTACAATTTTTCCTTGTACTTTTTCTCTGAGAAAATTGAATTTTTTTTTTGCTTAATTTTCAGGGTATTCAAATGGCATCGTCACAGCCTTTCGTTCAGCTTCCACCGGTGCTTCAATGAACAAGCCGGACCTGGACTATTTGGCCCAATTGCTTAAGGACAAGAAGCAGTTGAGCGCCTTCCCCAACGTTTTTGCACACGCCGAACGGCTTATGGACGAAGGTGGGGGGGGGGGGCAGGAATTTAAATTGAAAAATTAAAATAAATAATAAAAAGCCTTTTTTGTAACAGAAATCAACCGAGTCCGTGTGTCCATTTTCCAATGCGAATTCACGCACGAACCGTTGCAATTGCCTGAACCGGTTGGCGAAGTGGCGGTGCGCCAGGAGAAGGTGTTCGTGCCCATCAAGCTGCACCCGGAAGTGGGAATTTTTTTTTGGCATTTTTTTAGCAATCCTGGAAAATGGGTGAATCGATTTTTTAAATTTGACAACATCTGTTCCACGTATGCAAATTTTAGGAAAAAATTAATTTGAAAAAATTTGGGACACCCATTCTCTCGGAAACCTATTTGGTATGATGCCGAATTCTAAAATTTTTCCTGAACTCCGAATGTCCGAATTCACGATTCTAAATTGGCGGCACTCATAATGATGTGCTTGCTCTACCATAAATTCATCATTTCAGTAGAATATATTTGCTGATGAATTTTTTGCCCGGAGGCGCGCATAAAATCCAAAAATAAAATTTCCAAAAGCATAATTTTTTGCTTCATTTTTTAGTACAATTTTGTTGGACGAATTTTGGGCCCCCGAGGCATGACCGCCAAACAGTTGGAGACGGAGACTGGCTGCAAGATTATGGTGCGCGGCAAGGGCTCAATGCGTGACAAGAAGAAGGAGGAGACGAACCGGGGCAAGCCCAACTGGGAGCATCTCAGTGAAGATCTGCATGTGATCATTCAGGTCGGTTGCATGCTGCATGCACATGGCACGACGACGGACAAGTTAGTACCGTTGATCACATTGACACACACAATTTATGACACACTCGGCTGATTTTTTGTTGTTGTCGGCTCTGAAAAGAATGTTAGGTATATGTGATCAATGGTATTGAATTGCTCTCACCAGGGATGTAACCGGATTCCGAACTTTTTTGGCATCCGGTTTGCATATCCCTGATTTTAATCGATTATTTTAAAAAAGGGAATTTTTAAATTTGGAATAAATTTTATGCATTTTTCGTTAAGTGCGAGGATACGACAAATCGGGCTGAGTTGAAGATTGCACGTGCAGTGGATGAAGTGAACAAGCTCTTAGTGCCCGCGGCAAGTTTTTTTTTGTTTTGTTTGGTTTACTTTTGGGCATTATTATAAAAAAAGACACACATTTTTGTTGCTTGTTGTTCAGCCGGAGGGCTCAGATGATCTGAAGAAGAAGCAGCTGATGGAGTTGGCAATCATCAACGGCACGTTCCGCAACTCCAATGGCGGCACGTCGGCCGGCCCGGCCAACAGCGCAAGTCCGTCAAGCACGGCGGCGGCGGCATTGGCAAACAAAGGCGTGTGCAGTGCCGCGTCACTTCTTCGTGAGTTGGCTATTTATTGATCGAACAAATTTGTTTGCTTGCGCCGCTGTTGTCCTTGTCCACAGAGAGGGGGGGGGGGCAGATCATCTTCGAGAAAATATGACAACCGGCACCAAAAATATGGCATTTTTTATGGCATCGACGGGTCCAAAAATTGGGATTTTTATTGCATCTAAAAACAATAAGGATCATTGGATTTATTGCGTGTAAGCAAAAATAGGTACCAAAAACCGAGCTCATAGCAAAAATAGGTGCGAAAAAATGAATTAAAAAATGATAATAGCTTAAAAATTTCTTCATTTTTAGTGTATTTTTTAAGAAAAATGTTAAAAATTAATGATCTTGGCAAAAAAAATTCAAAAAGTTTCGAAAATGAACAAAATGTTCGGGAACTTTTTATAAGTCTTTTTTTAATTCTAAAGTTTTTCCTTTAAAAAAATGTGAATTTTTCGCAAAGTTTCTAAAAGATGTGGCTAGCGTTTCCAAAATTAGGTATGAAATTTGCCATAAAATACGGCATTCTGTCCTCTGCCTCCGTCCATTGATTGAACCGGTTCAGAGCTTGACCCTCGCCTGCTTGGTTGTTCAACAACGGCAGGACTGACCGGCACGCCATTGATCATGCCGTCGGCTGCTGCAGCCGTAAGCCTTGCTGGCATTAAGGCAATAAATTTGTATTATGTTTGTGGACTTTTTGGGAAATAAATTTTGTGGTCTGCTTTTTCGTTCTTATAATAATAATAATAAATTTTTACAAATTTAAAGGCCAGCCCCGTCATGTCGTTTCAGTCCACCAATGGTCAGCAGTCTCTGGTTGCTATGAACAATTCGTTGGCTGCCCACGCGTTAGCGCTTCAGGCAATTCAAATATAAATATTTTTCCTTTAAGCATTTGAAAATTTTAATTGTAAAAGACGACATATATTTTTGTTTGCCCTCTAGGCGATTTCAATTTATATAATATATTTTTTTTTGTTAGATTTTTTCTAACAGGCTTTTTAAAATTTTGTGTTTAAAAAAATTTATTTTTGTTTTATTAGCTTGCCTCGCCTGCTCAAACGGCGGCTCAATTGTTCGGCGCGTCGCCATACAGTGGCGGGTTGGCTTCTGTCACACAAGCAAGCGCACTTGACTATCAACAATTGCTGGCATTGGGGTTACGAAAATTTTTTTTGTTGTTGATTTTTTACGATAAGATTTTTTTTTTCAGTCAATTTCAACAACAACAGCAGCAGCAGCCTCAGCTGGACTCCGCTCAATCGCAACAGCTGTCCGTACTGTTCCAACAACAACAAATTGCACTGAGCGCACTTCAGCAACAACAACAGCTCGACTACGGTGCTGGTGTTGTTGGGTACGGTAGTGGCACTTTTGTTGGCGCCGCCGGAAACGGTATCGCCAAAGCAGATGGCGGCAGCCATTCGTCGTCGTCGTCAAGCGTTGGTCAGCGCCTTCTTCACTACCTTTAGGGCGTTGTTACTCATATATAATAATATATAAATATAATATACCAAGGCCGTACGCAGACCCCTTGGGTTTCGAGGGGGGGGGGGGGGGTGGTCGGTGCATTTTTGTTAAAAAAATCGGTTTTTAGGGGTATATTTTTTTGTGTTATTGCATTTTTGTTGAGGAATTTAAAAAAAAATTCTGGAATGATCCGCCGGCGGTACCGATGGGCAGGCAGCGGCGGGAATTTTTTTGTTTCAGTTTTTAACGATATTTGTATAGAAAATTCGTCAGGATTTTTAATTTACAAAGCGAAATGGTCTCTCTCCCCCCTTATGGTTTCGTTTTTCTTAAAAACATTCCAGGGGCGGTGGTCTGCAGCCCCCCACCTCCCCCTGGGTACGCCCTTGATATATACAGTATATATATAGGTACCTCCTACCCACTGTTACGGGTCGAAAATTCGCGAAGAAATAAATTTTAATCAAAAAATATTTATTATTGTACTTCATTTTCTTTATCTCAATCATTTCTCTGGGATCATTATTAAGAAATAAAAAACTTGTTTTGCCGACAGAGCCAAATATTTTGGTGCCATATCAATACAATTAAAATTACGTGACCTATTACACCTAACCAAAAATTTTCTAATTGCCACTTTTTTCTAATTAATTTGCACCTTATTAAACCAAAAACGTTAACAATCATTTTTACAAATTCTTACAAATTTGTTTGGCGAATACAATTTTAAGCCAAACAAATTCAAACAGTTTTTTGAATTTTAAATTCAAAATTAAAATTGGTTTCGGGGATTCATAATTCATCGTTTTGGGTAATTCAATTTTTAAGTATTGCATATTTGAAAGTTGGATTAAAATGATGGTTTTGTTTTTAGTTTATTTATAATATATTTTAAATATTTCTCAAAAAAAATGTAATTAACCTACAAATTTGCTTCTTTTTTATTTTTTAAATAACCCAAGGCATCGCGCATTAATTGATTTTAACCCAACAACAATTTCACAAACTCAGGCGCCGGGGGGTACATTTTGTCGGGCCAACGCCGCTTTGTGGGGCACAGTCGGGACAACGCCCATCCGTACAGCGGCGGTGGCGGTGGTGGGAGCGGAAAATAATAAAAAAAGTTTTAATAACAATGATTTATTTTTGTGTAGGAATTAATTGTTGGTTAAATAATAATGAGCAAAAAAAAAACATTTTTGTTTTCTCTTTTTGTGCCTAATCAAATGTGCATGTTTTTTTCATCTCACATTTGTCTCGATTTTTTTTGTGTTTGCCCCTCTTGATTTATTAAACAAAATAAACTTTTGACCAAATTGTTTTTGTCTGTAAATTTTCCGATCGATCTGTATAAGCTTTCATTCTGAGAGGGTTGAGCATTAAAGCAATTTCAGACCGCCAAAGCCCGAACAAAATGCTAAAATATTTTTTGACTGCTTTAAAAATGTGAGAAATTTTTTTTGATGTATTATGTCAGGTTCCCGGCTTCTTTTACAGATCGATCGGAACATCAAGTTTTGGTTCTCAAACAGCTTCTAACAGATCACACACGCACACACACACACTTTAATAGCCAGTTAAACAACTACTTATTTATGCTATTTTCAAAAACCCACACACTGCCCACGAGCCATGGGCAAATTAGTGCCAAACCGATTTTTCTGGATCGACTGGATTCTGATCAAATTACGATCAGATCCCGACTGGATTTGATCAAGTCCCGACTTGATTTTCCGAACTCGGCTTTCCCGGATTCGTAGTCTGCAAGAAACCGTAGATTTTATTTAATAAATAAAAAACTCAATTGCATCTGCAAGCGTAAACAAAATTTTGTTTTATCGCTTTAACATTTTTGGTGCTTTTAAATCGTTGTGTCCTTTGAGTCGTCAATTTGTTTTCTAACTTTCATTTTAAATAATATTACTTAATACATTTGAATACAAATTTGGCTCGGTTTTTATCTGTTCTGAATGCGTTTATTCTTAAAGCATTTGGGAATGAGTGCATAATTTAAAATGCCAAGTCCAATTTATATATTCGCTCATCATCTCCCGAAATCTCTGAAAATCTATCCCATTTTTGTTTGAGCCTTAAAAATCAAAGAATTTGTCTCTCCCATCATTGTTTATGCATAATGCTTGCTTGTTTTTGTTTTAATAACAATGGGAAGATTTCCGGGTTTCAAAATAAAATTTAAATATCTAAAGAATTTTCTTAAATTTTTTAATCTGAACTTTGGAAACCTTTTCCGCATCTCATTGTAGAAGTTTTTCAAAAAAAATGTTACCCTCCCCCTCCCCATTTTGCCAGTAGTGCCTTCCTATTCAAGTTTGTGTGCTCATCATTTTATATTACACCCTCTCAAATTGATGATGCAAATAATTTGTTTTTGGTTTATCGACTTTACAATTTTCATTTATCGAATAAACGTTTTACGATTTTTAATTAAATGATAACAAATAATCTACTAAATAGTTTAATTCCATTGATAGATTAACACAAAACATAATTTCAAAGAAAATATAGAAACAATGAAAATAAAATTATCCTTTTTTGAATTATATTAAAACAATATTTTGCTTTTAGGCCCAAAATAAAGTTGATTTTTAAGTTGTAATACTTTTGAATTAAAACGAAAAAATATATTTAAAATAAAAAAAGGAAAACATTTTTATTTATTTGTTCCACAATTGCTGAAGCATTTTGAAATGTTCCGTTCCTTCATTTTCGCCATTCTTTCCAATGGTGGCCAATTCAATGCAATTTGGCGCAACGTCGACTTGGTTACGTTTGAAACAAAATATGTTTTTTAAAATGCGGACAAAACGTTTTTTCAACAGCGGATGGTGCCTGAATTGTTTTGTTGTTGAAGAAGCGAAATGGGGGGGAGGGGGTCAAATCTGTTAATGCCTTTTATGGCTGGCTATCTATGGACATTAATTAGCTCAAAATTGATCGATCAAAATGATTTATTTACTCCAAGTGATTGAATTTTTAATTTCTTTTTTATTAAACCGCATTAATTAAATAAATTGAATAAAATATTACGTGATTACGGTGAGTTCAATTGCAGCACCGAGCATTGTGTCGGCCCATGTGAAAAATGCGAAAACCAAACTTATTTGGTAGCCTTCACTGACCAGATTGAACGCTATGATACTGTAAAGTAAAGCTGTTACTAAATTTGACAGAAAAATGCAAAAAAAGGCGGGCAAAAGTTGTTTGGCGGTCTTCACATTCTCCAATACCTTTTTAAATAAAAAATTAATATTTTTAACATATTTAAATGTTTTTATAAAAATAGAGAATACTTGAAATCGCTGTCCAATGTGATAATTGTTTGGAGATGCTTCTTCAATTTGACTCTCATATTTTCGTTGATTGTAACGCCCAATTATGATTATAATCTGTCAAAAAATAATAATATTTAATTCTTAATATTCTAATAAAACTTTTACCAAAAATTCCACAAAGCTAGTTACGGTAGAAAAAATGACGGTAATCAAATTGAATGCAGTGATTGTCCACGATTGCCCGTTAGTTATCGTGTTTATAAAGGCAATAATAAACTTAAAATATTTAATGCTAAATTAATTTAACTAAATTTTTTTAAATACCGTAATGCTGAACCAAGCCAAGTTAAAATGGGGTTTTCTGTAATTTTCGTATGAATTTGTGAACAAGGTGGCAACAACTCGTTCAATGATCAACGAATGGCCAAGTATTCGACGGAATATTTCTTCAAAGACAATGACAGTCTACAAAAAAATTTAATAGGGAATAAAATATTGATCGAATATCATTATATTGTATATCTTTTGTATTCAATAATTTGCATTTACCTGTAGAATCAGGTTGGCTGGTGTAAAAAGGTCGTCGGTGGAAATGAATTTGGGGACAAGCATCGCTGATCGGACCAACACGAACAACACGACGGCCACACTCTGAGTGATCAGAATGCATTTCAGATTTGGGTGCAACAGTTTGGTGGGCCCGATCACGGCCAAGTTAAGGCAGGCGATGGCCAACACGAAAATGTCGGTGAGGAATTCGAACGAGAAAAATGTGTAGGCCAAAAGGACGACGGTGCCGGAAGGAGATGCCATTTTCTTCTGTTGATTGAATTTGAAATCCTTAATTTAAGTTTTATATGTCAGAGCGAAAGAAAATTCTTTTAAGGAGATAAGCTTAGTTGGGTCGCAATTTACAACTGATTTGTTCCCGCGTTACTTCTACGAACCATTTACGTTTTGTGACGTTAGTGAATTTGGCCAAAAATGAAATTGTCATTTAAATGGAGAATGTGATGTGAAACTTAGTTCGGTGAAAGTGTGGGAACTTCTTGCACAGCCCTTTTTAATAAACTCGAGTAATTAAAACCAATTTAACCAAATTTATGAGACAAAATTAGATTAATTTCACAAAAAGTGAATGCGCCCATCACCCGTTTTTTTAGGGTCAACATTCCTCCGGTTTTCCGGTTTCGGTTGTAAAAACGAAAAATTCACCCCTAACCCTGACTGTGTAATTTATTTTTTGAGCATCTATGGTGGACGAAACAATAATTAAAAATTGTTTAAATTTTTAATTTGGTAAGTTCAAATTCAAAGAATTTTCCTGACAGCGCCTTTCGGCGTCATAGTTTTAATTTTGGTTGCATTTTTCTTATTTTTAAATTTGATTTTCAGTACAGCCAATACTTTTAATAAGCCACGACTCAATTGATAACGTTTTTCTACAGGCTGGTAAGGATCTGTCACAGAGGATAACAATATAGAACGGGTTCTTTGGCTAACGGTTAATTTTTCAATTGCTTGCTCCAATAAAGGGATCGCATTTTTCTTGATATAAATGTATTTCCCCCAATTATCTATAGATTGCTTCACAAATCTTCCCATAAAACTAGCATAGCAATACCTACATCCGTAAGTGCACCCTATGTAGGGGTTGATTACATAGTCCGTATCAGGAAGCTTAGAAAGGGTAAGTATACTTTTTACAGCTACTTCTAAATGATGCATATTTGATTTAGAGGCGTCCTTTTGTAAAGCGTTAACTTTGGCACTATACCAAAGGTCCAGTATGTAATGGGTCTTGCTTGTCAAATACCCTTTAGATTCTTTTTTTTAGAAGCAAGAAAAGCATGAATTTTACAATGGCCAAAATTGTCATTTTTACGTTTTAAAAAAATTTCAACTTTTTCTTTTTTTAAGACCCACGCTTAGAATTGTTAGAATTTTTAATAAAAAATTTCATAGAATTTTTTTTTACGTTTCGAGTAGTTTTCTGTCGGGGTTTGCTTTTAATTAAGTTCGCTCTCCAACTTTGCGGGAGTGGGAAGGTCGGGGGTCGGGGTTCTTTATGCGTAAAGTTGGGCGTGAAGCCCAAAAATGTCGGAGGTAAGGCTTAATAAAAGTAACATAAAAAAGTTTTATAAAATAGTTCGGATCAGACATGGACGAAACTCAAATGTTTTAACAAAACATTTTTGTTTTCGGGTCCCACCCAACTCATCCATACCCAACTCATCCATACCCAACTCATCCATACCCATCTCATCCATATCCAACTCATCCATAAGAGCTTGCTTCAACCTTAACCGATTTAGAAAGTCTTAACGCCATTGGATAGATCTCGAAGAGTTGAAGCTAACATTAAGTTAAAGCTTTGTGATTGGACAACTTTCAAAAAAGTTATGGCAACCGACAAAAATCTCGATTTTTGAAATTTTGTCAAGTTTTCTGGCCATAACTTTTTTGAAAGTTGTCCAATCACAAAGCTTTAACTTAATGTTAGCTTCAACTCTTCGAGATCTATCCAATGGCGTTAAGACTTTCTAAATCGGTTAAGGTTGAAGCAAGTTATGCTCTTATGGATGAGTTGGATATGGATGAGATGGGTATGGATGAGTTGGGTATGGATGAGTTGGGTATGGATGAGTTGGGTTTACCCCTTTGTTTTCAATTGACGAAACGCAAAACGAAACGAAATCCTTAATTCAGTCAGGGCGAAAATAATTCTTTTAAGGAGATAAGCTTAGTTGGGTCGCAATTTACAACTGATTTGTTCCCGCGTTACTTCTACGAACCATTTACGTTTTGTGACGTTAGTAAATTTGGCCAAAAATGGAATTGTCATTTAAATGGAGAATGTGATGTGAAACTTAGTTCGGTGAAAGTGTGGGAACTTCTTGCACGACCCTTTTTAATATGTCAAGTGGAGTAATTAAAACCAATTTGAAAACTTTTGTGATATGCAAAAGTTTGGATTTTTAATTCGTTTCTAGTAGTTTTCTGTCGGGTTAATACATTTTAACCAATTTTGAATACAAATTTGGCTCGGTTTTTCTCTATTCTGAATGCGTTTAACAATTTTTATTTTGCATCTAGACAGTGCAACGTCCACGAGTCGCGTTACAGCGCAACCGTTCTTGAAGCTCTATCGATAAGATTCGGGGTCAAAAAGTTCGCACAGTTTATAACAATGATTCCGACCCTGGTGATAACGGACCATAAAGCGCTCATTTGGATGTTCCGTAGTAAGAAAGAAACGGGCAATGCGAGAATCGATCGGTGGCTCCTGCAAATCTGTTCGAGATTTATTCTAAAAGTTGCAACCGATCTACGAATTTTAGGAGAATCGAATTATGCCAAATGACCCACGCGAGCGGCAAAAAATTTGGGAGACGTGCCATAAATACACCATTTTTGAGAACTTTCTGTATTTGAGCGACGAAAAAGGGAAAATGAGACTATTTGTCCCCTCAAAATTTCGGAAAAAACTGGTAAGCCAACGGCATGAGGCAGCCACATGAGTGGGAAAAAACTTTTTGCTCAGCTCAGTACGGAATATGTCTGGCCGAACATGCTGAGAGACTGCATCCAGACGCATTTAAACTGTAGAATATGTGCTCATACGAGAAACGCGCGCGCAAATGAACCGCAATTAAGCGTGATAAACACATCGGAACCGTTAGAATTAGTGTGCATGGACCTTTTATACGTGGGACCGAGTCAGTCAAACCAGAAGTACATATCAGGGTTGTTCCGGGTCGAGAAAATGTCAGGTCGGGTTTCGGATCAGATCGGCCCAAAACCTCGGGTCGGGTTTCGGGTGGGGAAAAATCTCAGGTCGGGTTTTGGATCAGGTCGGCCCAAAAAACCTCGGGTCGGGTTTCGGCTCTCGGGTTTCGGGTCTTCAGGTTGAAAATATTTCTTCAAAATATTAACCAAACATTAAAATCAATATGTAAAATCATAAATTGGTAAATTATGGTGCAAGAACAGTAATTCTCCAAGTTATCTGCGGTTAAACGGTTCCTCAAATCTGTGAGTATTATACCAGCCGTCGAAACCAGTTTTTTTTTGAGAATTCGGCTTCTGGGGGCAGATGGGTCGGCGGTGCAGATAGGCACCGCCGAGAAAATTTTGATTTTTTGATGCCAATTTGCTAAGAAAATTGTCCCAAAGTTACGAATGTTGTTCAAAACAAAACCCCCCCTATGGTTTAAAATGAGGATTTTCCAAAAATTGTTGTGAGAGCTACCAAAATTTTGGAAAATACGGTAATTTTTTGTTTTGATTTTATTTGTTTTAATTCGAAATTTTTAGAAAAAAATTTCTAAATTAGAGCAATTTACCTCTGATTTGAGTGGTCGAATGTTAAAAATGTTGTTCTGATTTTCAAGATTCTCATATATTTTTATTTTATTGGGTTTGGAGCAGGGATGGGCGCCGACACCATAAAAATTTCGAAACTCGGAAATTCGGAATTCCGCCCATCCCTAGTTTGATAGAGGAAATTGGCAAAATTCTAGGCTTGGCAGAGCGCATAAACTGAATTTGGATTGGGATTTTGAAAAAAGCATGATCGTCCCCGTCGATCGGAGGACGACCAAAAGAAGGCACTGGAAGTTTGGGTCGGAAATTGCGACAAAGCACGGCGAGCGCTGGCAAAGACGAAGTTCGAATTGTTGGCGATGGAAATTCCCGAGGACGTCGCCGCGCTACCGGAAGCCGAGAAAGAAAGCTGGTGGCCAGGAAGTTGGCGGAGAACATTGAGCAGTTTGCATGCATTGGCGATCGAGGACCGGTGGCGGATGTTATTCGCGCTTTCAAACCGGTAGTGCTGTCCAGCCGAGTGCAATCTGTGTTGGTGATCGTCGGAAGGGATTCACTTGCCAACGGTGAAACGATCGAAGCCATGTTCGAACAGCTCAAACTTCTCGCCGGACTCTGCAAGCGCTTTCGGCACGTTAAAACGTTTTGGTGCATCCCGCCTTTCGTCAATGTGAAGAGAAGTAAATTTGAAGCTTTGGTGGAGAAAATGAGGGCGATTGAAGAGCCGCCGGCGATCAGCATAGTTGCAACAACGTCAACGGGACGCTCGGCGCTTGAAATTTTTCGATTTGGCGATAGCCACAACGGATATCTGATCGAGGAGGATCTCCCTTTTTTTGGTTATTGTCGCCGATTTCCTCAAGTGGGTAAAATTGTGTTTGGAGCTAAACCCTAAAGTATTGATTGGTCTTCGCCGGTCCTATTGGCACAGCAAAAGATTAAATTCTGATCAGGACCAGTTTTATTTTTTTTGTGAGCTTAAATATTGCTTATCAAGTCAGCAAAAATAAAAATTAAGGAGTGAAACAATAAACCTCAAATTTTGCATGAGACTTCTTCAATCTTTGTTCATCCTACCCAAAACTTCAAATTACGATAATCTTATACTGTAAAAGAAAAATAGAGTCTCAAACAGAGCAGGGTTGTTCCGGGTCGAGAAAAATGTCGGGTCGGGTTTCGAATCAGGTCGGCCCAAAAAACCTCAGGTCGGGTCGAGAAAAAGACCGGGTTTCGGCTCTTGGGTTTCGGGTAACCCGGAGCAACCCTGAAACAGAGTAGGTTCAAAAAAAGCAAAATTAAAAAAAAAAGAAAAACATTTTTATTTATTTGTTCCACAATTGCTAACATTGATCACATTGACATCCGCGCTCCACTGTCAGAATGATTGTTGATTGGCGACCTATTCATCTTTATTGAAACTCGAGAAAGTTTCGATGGACGGACGGAATTGATTATGCTGTCGGAAGAACCATAGAATTCATTTAGGACTTGGGAGCGGTGGACGGAGGTCAAGGAGTAATTATTCAAAATGCAGGAAACTGCAAAAGTGATTGCGGGGGATCGAGGGACGGGAAATGTTAACAACAAAATGGTTGGGGGACAAAATGACACATAATTTTAGAAATGGGTCCATTTATCATTTATTCCAACAGATGTGTACTGATCGGTAAAACTTCCTACAGATCAGGGATGTCTTCCGTGTCAAGAAAAAATACGGAACACGGATACGGAACGACCAAAAATACGGAATTTTACGGAATACGAAACACGGAAGACATCCCTGGTCTAAATGATAAAAATTCCCCGTGAGAGTCGTAATACTTTTCAATTAGAACAAAAAAAATATTTAAAATAATAAAAAAAGGAAAAACATTTTTTATTTAGTTGTTCCACAATTGCTGAAGCATTTTGAAATGTTCCGTTCCTTCATTTTCGCCATTCTTTCCATTGGTGGCCAATTCAATGCAATTTGGCGCAACGTCGACTTGATTTCGTTTGAAGCAAAAGATATTTTTTAAAATGCGGACAAAACGTTTTTTCAACAACGGATGGTGCCTGAATTTTTTTGTTGTTGAAAAACGAAGTGGGGGGGGGGTTAAATCTGTTAATGCCTTTTATGGCTTGCTATCTATGGGCATTCATTAGCTTCAAAATTGATCAGATCAAAATGACAAATGATTGAATTTTTAATTTCTTTTTTATTAAACCGCATTAATTAAATAAATTGAATAAAATATTACGTGATTACGGTGAGTTCAATTGCAGCACCGAGCATTGTGTCGGTCCAAATTAAAAATGCGAAAACCAAACTTATTTGGTAGCCTTCACTGACCAAATTGAACGTTATGATAATGTCAAGTAAAACTGTTACTAAATTGGACAGAAAAATGCAAAAAAAGGCGGGCAAAAGTTGTTTGGCGGTCTTCACATTCTCCAATACCTTTTTAAATAAAAAATTAATATTTTTAACATATTTAAATGGTTTTATAAAATAGAGAATACTTGATATCGCTGTCCAATGTGATAATTGTTTGGAGATGCTTCTTCAATTTGACTATCATATTTTTCGTTGATTGTAACGCCCAATTATGATTATTATCTGTCAAAAAATAATATTTTAATTTTAATATTTTTAATAAAATTTCACCAAAAATTCCACAAAGCTCGATACGGTAGAAAAAAAGCCGGTAATTAAATTGAACGGAGTGACAGCCCACGATTGTTCATTAGTTATCGTGTTTAAAAAAGCAATAATAAACTTAACATATTTTAAATACGGTAATTAATTATTAATATTTTTCAAAAATACCGTAATGCTGAACCAAGCCAAGTTAAAATGGAATTTTCTGTAATTTTCGTATGAATTTGTGTACATGGTAGCAACAAAACGTTCAATGATCAACGTATGGCCAAGAATTCGACGGAATATTGCTTCAAAGCCCAGGAAAATCTACAAAAAAAAATTGATAGGGAATCAAATATTGGACAGAATATTATTATATTGTATTCTTTTTGTACATCAAATTTCAATAAATTTGCATTTACCTGTAGAATCATGTTGGCTGGTGTAAAAAGGTCATTGTTGGGAATGAATTTGGGGACAAGCATCGCTGATCGATTCAACACGAACAACACGACGGCCACACTCTGAGTGATCAGAATGAACTTTCAGATTTGGGTGCAACAGTTTGGTGGGCCCGATCACGGCCAAGTTCAGACAAGGCGATGGCCAACACGACAATGTTGGTGAAGAATTCGATTGAGAAAAATGTGTAGGCCAACAGGACGACGGTGTCGGATGGAGATGCCATTTGCTTCAATTGATTGAATTTGAAATCCTTAATTCAAATTTTATGTGTCAGACTGAAAATAATTCTTTTTTTAGGGAGATAAGCTTAGTTGTGTGATTGTTTCCACGTTACTTCTACGAACCATTTTATGTTTTATGACGTTAGTGAATTTGGCCAAAAATTAAACTGTATTGTCATTAAAATGGGGAATTTGATGTGAAATTTGTTAGTGTAAACGAAAGTGTGAGAACTTCTTGCACAGAACTTTTTAATATGTCAAGTCGAGTAATTAAAACCAATTTTGAAATTGTTGTGCTATGCAAAAGTTGGATTCAATATTTTTGAGTTTTGTATTTTGCTTTCCAACTTTGCAGGGGTGGAAAAGTCGGGAGTCGTGGGTTCTTTATGCGTAAAGTTGGGCGTGAGGCCCAAAAATGTCGAAGGTGAGGCTAATAAAAAATGCCACGATATTTGACTCTATCCCCATAAAAGAATTGCATCCTCTACTCCATGCTCCTTCCATTCTGTTCATTCATTTAAAGTAGAAGTTGGTAAAATGGTAAAAAAAATGCCCGGCAGCGGGAGTGATAGATAGTCCAAAACTACCGGAAGCGGGAATCGGGAGCGGGAATTCCGTTAAAATCCCGCTCCCGTCAAAATCCCGTTGATTTTTTAACGGGAGTCCTGCGGGAGCGGAAGTAAGGTTTGGGAAATTTTTAACATTTTTGTTAAGAAAATTGTCAGAGCTACAAGTTTTTTTAGAATTCTGCTTCACTTCGGGGGGGGGGGGGTGGTGGTCAGGAATAAGCCCAACTCTAATTATAAGTTTTCTTACAACATTTGTTACCAAAAATTTTATTGATGCTTACCTTAAAATCCCGCGGGAGTCCCACTCCCGTCGATCTTTAAAATGATAGAGCAATTAAAAAATGTTGGCAGCAAAACGTTTAAACCGATTTTTGGAGCTGTTAAAATTTGAAAAAGCAAAGGGGGGGGGGATACATTTGGTCAAAATTTCTGGAAAATGTTTTTATTGAAATCGGGGCGAGCGCGCGGGGACCTGTGGAGCGGGTGCGCGCAAAACCCCTTAGCCGGGGCACGTGCGGAATTCTTCCGTAGGCCTGTGTTAAGATAGATTTTTTCAATTTAATTTTAAAAATTGTTTTAAAACATTTTTTGTGTCGCATTTACTACATAATGTTACATTTTTCGGCCACGGGACACCCAGGAAGCACCAAACGAAAGGAAACAAAGGCCTGGAATGGACGCACAAATTGAGGATCTTGCCCGATCCGTAGCGAGTTGGTCTACTTTATTAGCAGCAATTAAGAGAGAAACTCCAAAACAACATTTATTGAATGCTAATAATTTTGAGTTTGAGAATGGGCAAATGAAAATGTTTTAGCGTGACAGATTTTTTGTAGTAGAAAATCAATGAAAAGAACAAAATGTGTGGAATAAATTCGTTTTTATGTCGTATTTCTTTTGATTTTTTTTTTGGTGAACTGTAATGAGAACATTTGGCTAACATTTGACGTGATTTTTAGTTTAAGTATTATTTTCTCTATTTGTGTGACGTGAGATTTGCGTAAGAATATGCAAGTGTTTTCCATGCTCATACAAAAAAAAGTGTTAATGGAATTTGGTATGTTCTCAAATCATAATTGTTTCGAATAATTTTAAAGTCGTCACTGAATTACAATAATTATATTTAAAGAACAACTTTTTAATTTAATTAATAGTAAAAAAAGAAAGAAAAAATAAATTATATTGGCTAACTAAAATATAAAAATTCATATTTTTACAATCTCCCAAACCTTTAAAAATAAACATTAATATTATTAAAGTAATTTAGTTTATTTTCTTTGCGTCTGTTATAGTTTTGCCCCTTCATTTTTCGTGATATTCAAAAAATCATAAGCAAATGCAAAGGTAAAATTGCTATAGCTCCCAAACTCAAAATTGAGTTATAGCGTTTCAAAAAGATTTTATAATTAAAAAAAAGCAAAATGAGCGTACAATTAAATAATTGTCACGTTGGATGAAGTAAACAAATTTTCAAAGCTTGGGTTTAATCAAAAAAAATTGTCACACAATGTCAAAACATAAAATTAAATGCTGATAAACCAGTACGAAAGTCAAAAGCATACTAATATATTTTTAAGCTTTCAACATTTTTGTGTTGACATCTCGCTCGAACAAAAATAAATTTTTCGAGATTTTTCGAGACCCGAGATTTTTTTGAGAATCTGTCTCAATTCTCGCTCGAAAGAAGCTCGAGATTTCTCGATCTCAAGCCCAAAATTTTTTCATGAAAACAATGCGATTCTTAAAAAAGATTGGCAATTTTTGTAAAAAATTTTCCCCGACTGCGCCTGTCGGCACCGCCGGGAATCCTCCTAATTCTAATCACTCAGAGTGTGGCCGTCGTGTTAAACATGTTGGACCGATTAGCAATGCTTGTCCCCAAATTCATTTCCACCGACGACCTTTTTACACCAGCCAACCTGATTCTACAGGTAAATGAAAGTTTATTGAATTGGATGTACAAAATATGGTTGCCCCCGACGCCAAACCCCGACCTTTTTTGGTCGGAGTTTAATTTTAGGAGTTTTTTGCTGCTTAACCGCTTTGCTCGTCATTAAACCTGGGTTAAGTTAACTCTGGTATAGGCGAAAATATAGTCTGAAATTTATTTGTAAAAAATTGGCATTCAATAACGTGTCATTTTATGGTTTATTACTGCATTTTACACATCATATAAGACCTTATTTTAGCTTTTCCCAATGAAATACTAAGAAAAAAAAATTCATTTCTTTATTATATGGATTAAATATTTATATTCAATTCTTTCAGAGCCAATAATTACACAAGAAAATGAATTTATTGCTTATATTATTTTTATTTTTAAATGCAGCACATTTAATTTTTACGGTTAATGAAAGACAATTTGAAAAAATTCAGTCCAACTTTTGATGAAATATATGGGAAAGGATGGGACAAAAGATGACCAGTGAAAAAATAAAAGTGGAAACATCGCCGTTAAACTCGGGAGAAAATGCACTAAATGAACAAGCTGATCATGATGACAATATAGATCAGGATGTTGAAGCTTATAATTCGGATTCGACTGATCAGAATCTTATACAGGCAAGACCCGGATCGCATTGATCAAAGTGATAATGAAAATGAATTCTCTGAGAAAGAAAAACGAGAAATTATTTCTAAATTCAATTCGATGAAAGAAGAATTTAAGAAAAAGGGAAAAGTTACAAAAAAAGAAAGGGCTAAAAATGAGTGTAAAATTGGAAACAAATTGGGAGTCAATCGCAACAAAATTTATAAATGGAAAAAAGAATTTGGCTTAACTCGCAAAACAAAAATAAACAAAAAAAGTTTTTATGAAAAGAAAAAGCGCGAATTTATTAAGCGAATTGATGAGATAAAAATGAGTCAATATGGGGAACAGAATATTATTACAGATTTGGGCGTTTCTAGAGAAACATTTCGTTGTTGGAAAAAAGAATTTGGACTTCCCGTCAATTGTATGAATTTGAATTTATTTTTCAAAAAATTATTCAATTTAATTTAGCGCCAATAAAACACTCCGAAAGCGAGAAATTGGAATTGATGGGAAAATATTACAAAATTAAACAAAGAAATCCTAAAATTAGTGAAAGTGATATTGCCAATATTTTAAAATATTCCGAGAGCAACACTATTCGGATGGAAAAAACAATTAAATTCCGTTGATAAACATTCATTGCCGGAGAATCGCTCAACTTATGCGGATAACGAGTATTCAAAATAAAAATATTTAATTTTGTCGGAAATAAAACAGCAAATTTAATTTTAATATTAATTAAATTTTCTTATTATAGCACTTTTGAACATCCGATGGCCTCGTCGTCGGTTGATAATCTGTGGGCCTGGAATCTCGCAAAGAAAAAAAGAACAGAAAGAACAGAAGTAGACACTCCGTGATGAAATAAGTTCCGTGAACTAAACTTTGCCAAAATTGTCTCAAAGTTCCTGTTCTGTTCTGACCTCGAGGATAAAACAGAAACAGAACCATATAAACCAGGGCTGGGCAAAATGCCGGATTTCGGAAAATGTTAGTTTTTTTGCGATGTCGTTTGCCGGATTTCGCATGTCAGATTTTGGCCAAAATCCGACATTTACACCCCTAATGATCGAAGGAACAGAACTAAATTTTTTCAATCACAGGGATTTCAAAATTTTGACATAATTTTCTTGGTCCAAGAAAAAGTCCTTTTTTAGAGGTGATTTAAAAAAAAGTATCCAATAAAAGATTTTGCAATTTAAAAATTTTTTTAATTTTTGAAACGTCGGATGTTTGAAGTCGGATGGAAATATGGTTAAATCACTTGCTGAGAACAATTGAGGGTTAGCTCGAGACTTGACTTCAAATTTACCGGGACGGGATCCCAAACACTTTTTCAAAAAATTTAAAGATAAGTTCAAAAATTAGATTTTTTCAATTATGAATAGGGCTGCGATTTATATGGAAATCCATATTTTTCATTTGGCACAGCGTATAAATGTCATAAACAGGGTTTTAGCTTTGGTTGGAGCTTCTAGAGCCCATTTTATAATCCATATTTTCCATATATCGCGATTTATCCATATTTCACGATTGAAATGCCTTTAATTAACATATAAAATACACGAATGTTTGAAATGAGAAATGATGATGATTCTTCAATTCCTTCCAGTCAAAGGCTTGCGTATTATAGTGTCATAATTAATTTTTAATTTTTTACATTAATATAAATTTTTTTATAATTGGCTAAAAATCCTCTCAAGCAAATTCTCTCTAATAAAATTATAATTTTATGAAGTTATTTTGTAACATTTAAAAGTGGATGCATTGATTGTTCCGTTGCCAACATTTAAAATTTCATGGAAAAGTACAAAATTTGGTCAACTTTTTGCATTCGTTTCCACAGCTGTGTGTTGCTTTAAGCGTGGCTTCATGGAATTTAGATAAGTGGCAAAAATGAATTTGGCGGAAGTTAGGACGCCTAAATACATTCCGCCACGGATTTTGATTTCGAATTAAAGGTGAACAAATTGAATGGGAACATTTTAATAGGCCTTAAGCATTCTAAAAAGGCAATATAAAAACGGAATAAGATTCCTTAAATTCATTCCATATTCAAATTTAATTTAGCTTAATATTAGCCGTCTGAGTCCAATGAATTTTCAAATTTTCTTTTATCAAACGGTGTGCGTTTTGTTGCTGATTTCAACGACAGACTTTGTGGCTTCGCAGGACGCTGCTGCCATCACCAAGGCGTCGTCCTCAAGCTGTACCGACCCGGCTGGCACCGATCAGTGCAATTATTACAAAAGGTACTGCAACCAATACAAGGGAATGCTGACAGCCATGTGCCCAAAAACCTGCAAGTTTTGCTGAAGACAGAAATCAATCATTGAGCGCGCTGAAAGCCGGGATTAAATGATGATAATGATGTGAAAATTGGAGGAAATGTTAAAATTTATGGGAAATTATACGTCGCATTTTCAAAGATAAAGAGGCATGTTGAATGAAAGAAAAAATACGCTAGTTTGTAAATTAAAATTTTTTTGTAAATATCGGTCATAGCGACCAGAGCCAAATCGAACAAAACATATACCAATCGACTCCTCTCGGTCTGCAATGTAAGAATCCGAAAAAAAATTTTGGGCAACCATCCCTGAAGAGTTACAGACCTGGGACTGAAGTGTCCTTTGACTGGGGACTCAGTTGTCCACAGATTAAAAAAATGGGAAAAATCACTCATATAGGCTTTCAAAATTACGAATTTGTCGATAGAAATAAATTGAGAATGTAACGCGGTGCCGATTGTTAAGATTTTGCAATCAAAATTAAAAATACGGTGAGGGGGGGGGGGGGGGGAATTTGGCGGTGTCGATAGGCGCCGCCGAGAAAATTTTAACAATATTTGTTTAAAAAATTGCTCCAAAATTAACGTAAAAATGATCAGAGATCCAATGTTATGAGAAGGCGCTTTGAAAATGCCCTTTTTTATTGAAAATTTTGAACCTACACAAGGCCAAATCATGATTTTCTCGATTAAAATTACAAATTTTCAACACTCCGCCAATTCTTATTCCCAAGGACATTCTTGGAAATAAGGACATTTTCAAATTTGTAATATCGAGGGTCCATTTTTCAGGAATGTTCTTTGAAAATAAGGATGAGTACCCACTGAAAAAGGCACTTCAGTCCAGAGCTCATAACTTGCTTCAAAGTGGTGCCACCAAAAACTTTGCCAGATTCGTACATTAGGCGCGGAGTGGAGTCGAATGATAATTTGTCCAATTTGGTGAGGTGAACGTATTCTGAAATTTTCAAAATGTTCGAGACTTGAAATTTACCGAGAAGTCGAGACCGAGAAATGACACCGAGACTCGAGACCGAGAACGAGACACAAAAAAAACGAGAAATTTCCCGACTCGAGAACCGAACCGAGAAATTTCGAATTCTTTTTTGAAATTCATTAAAAAAATTTTGATTTTAACAAATTATGACGATTTTTAGACTGTCGCACGCTGATTCGCGCAAAAAATACATATTAAATGAACGATTTCTAAAATTTGATTATCGATCTTTCAGGCTCAGTTCTGTAATGAATTCTTACCAATAAAGTCAATCTTTACCAGTGCAAAAAAGTCTCGTTTTCCGAGACTAAAAACCCGAGATCGAGACCCAAAAAAACCGAGAAATTTCTCGACTCGAGAACCGAGACCGAGACTCTCGAACAGCTCTAGTCATGAGGACCAAATTCCGTTCGATTACGGGTCGAATGGCGGTGTTTATTTTTTGTTTCGTTGGATCAAAATTTTACGAAAAAAATCGAAAAAATTACACCTCTAAAGATTGGATTTTTTTGAAATATTTAATTTTATGGGTGATGCTCGTGAGCCATCACCGGTCTGTGGTGTAGTGGTAGTGTTGAGCTCTTTCGGTTTTTCATTTTCGTGTTTAAAAAAAATTTAAATTATTAAAATTTTCAAAAAATAATTGTATATGTAAGCCAATATTTAAAAGATAGTTTTACCAATATTAATCCGCTGTCGAATCGTCCGCCGCTGTCGAATTGTCCAGCATGCCGATAGGCGCCGCCTGATAAATTGAAAAGGGTCAATTTCGTTACAAAAATTTCCAAAAACCCACAAAAACATTTTATTATAATCAAAACTCCATAATTACAATAATGGGCGGCAATATAAATTCAAATGATTTAAAGAAAAATGGGCATTCAATAACGCGTCATTTTATGTTTTCTTATTATATTCATACGCATCATATTATCGACTTTCTTAAGCCATGTCCAATGAAATATTGTGTGTAATCAATTTATTCAATATTTAACATGATATAATTAAATTTTATTAGTTTTCAATTCTTCAATTAATTTATTTTTAAACAGGATTACGATTTTGAAATCGTTCTGAATGCTTAAAAAAATTTTATATGATTCAGTTTACACAAATAATCTTTCAGAGCCCAACAAAATGAATTTATTGCTTATATTCTTTCTAATTGTAAATGCTTTACATTTAAGCATAGTTTTGTCGGTCAATGAAAGGCAATTTGAAAAAATTACACCAAGTTTTGATGAAATATATGGGAAAGGATGGGACAAAGATGCCATCAACAAATAAAAGTTGAAACATCGCCGTTAAACTCGGGAGAAAATGCACTAAATGAACAAGCTGATCATGATGACAATATAGATCAGGATGTTGAAGCTTATAATTCGGATTCGACTGATCAGAATCTTACACAGGAAAACCCGGAGAGCATTGATCAAAGTGATGATGAAACAATTGAAGGAATTAATGATGAAAATGAATTCTCTGAACAAGAAAAACGAGAAATTATTTCCAAATTTCACGCGATGAAAGAAGAATTTAAACAAAAAGGCAAATATCCAACTGCAGAATGGCTTAAAATTGAGCATAAAATTGGAAACAAATTGGGAGTCAATCGCGACAAAATTTATAAATGGAAAAAAGAATTCGGCTTAAGCCGCAAAATAAAAAGAAATAAAAATGATTTTTATGAAAAGAAAAAGCGTGAATTTATTGAGCGAATTGATGACATCAAAATGTACCAATATGAAGAACAGAATAAACTTATTAAAGATTTGGGCATTTCTAAAGAAACATTTATTAATTGGAAAAAAGAATTTGGACTTCCCATTAAATGTAAACTTTGCATATTAATTTACAAAATTTTGTAACAATTTTATTCCAGCGTTTTCTGAAAGCGAAAAATTTGAATTGATGGAAAAATATTATAAAATTAAACAAAGCAACCCGAAATATAATATTACCGACATTGCCAAAAAGCTGAATATTGGGAAGACAACACTATACAAATGGAAAAAACAGTTTAATTCAATTTTAAATAAAAATTCCGTTGGTGAACATTCTTTGGCGGAGAATCGACTAACTTTATCGTATAACGAGTATTCAAATTTAAAAATATTTAATTTTGTTGGCAATTTTAAGACAAAATTTAATTTTAAAATGTTTTTTTATTGTAGCACTTCTGAACATCCGATGCCCTCGTCGGATGATAATTGTGGGCCTGGAATCTCGCAAAGAATAAAATAACAGGAAGAATTGAAGTGGAACATTCCGTGAAGAAATAATAGTCAGGGCTCTCAACACAATTTTTTTGAACAAATTGAGTCAAAAATTCAAAATTATCTCAGCGGCGCTTGAAAATACGGTAAGTTTTTGAAGCTTTTTGAAGATGGGAGAGATCCGAAGGCGCCGGGAAAATTTATCAAAATTTGATCTGTTTTTGTTAAGAAATTGACCCAAAAATTCATAATTTTCCACTGAAGACTGATAGGTATGTTTAAAAAATTTTCCCGGCGGCGCCCACTGGACTGCCGGCGGACCTCAAATGTCACAAATTTTCGGCAAGCGATCCAATTTCTTTTCGCAATTTTGATGTAAAGAAGAAAAAGTAAAGTAAGTTCGTGCAAAAATTTATTAATTTGAAATCAATTTTTGGCAAAATGTTTAATACAATAATTTTTCATTAAAATCCCATCATTAGGAGTGTATTTTTTCGTTTTTAAAACCGAAAACCAGGGGTACCGGTTTTCGGTTTTAGGGCCAAAAAAGCAGGTTTTTGGTTTCAGTTTGGTTAACCCACCGTGACCAATCCTAATATAAACCGGTGCTAGGTCGTTTCCTAAATTCCGCCACATACACTTTATGAAGTAGTTTTAGACATTATAACTTTATTCATACCGCACTAAATCAGTTAAACCTTAAGAAAACCATGAAAAAGCCCGATTTTTGGCAGTTTTAGCTTATGACTTTATTCAAACCGCAATAAATTACTTAAACCTTATACCATTGGAAAGCTCTAGATGAGTAGAAAAGCATTACAGCAAATTCGAAGTGTTTTGATAAGTTTCAAAAAAGTTATACGCTAAAAACACGAAAAATCGGGCTTTTTCATGGTTTTCTGATCATAACTTTTTAAAACTTTGATTTGCCGCTTAGTTTAGTTTTACAAATAGTTTCTACTCATTTTGGTATAAGGTTTAACTGATTTAGTGCGGTATGAATAAAGTCATAATGTCTAAAACTACTTCATAAAGTGTATGTGGCGGATTTAGGAAACGCCCATAGTGGCGGAAGAGGAAAGCCCTTTCCGGACACATATGGCCACCGGAATTTTTGAAAATGTTAATTTAATTTAAAATATTATTTAGCGCACCAACTGACTTTCGTCAGCTCATTTGACATTTTTTTCTAGCTCGAACTATTATTGTTTTTGATCAGCAAGAAACAATGCTTTTACACGATTTCCACTCATTTGGTATACGTTTAAACAAATAAATATTTAAAACAGTTTATAATCCAATTGCCTGTATGGCATTACCGTGGTATTATTCCGTAGCTCCAAATGCGCGATGCATCAATGTTTGTTTTGTATTAATCAGATCGGATTCCTTTTTTGATTATAGATCGGACCGACCGAGATTCTCGATTTGTTTTCTTTTTATTTAAATCGAATAATTACAGCTTTTACACCATCAGGGATATGTGCTCTGGTAGCTTCGGTTGGCCAATTCTTAGAGGAATCAAAAAAAAAAGTTAAAGAATTTTTAAATTTGTTCTCAAGTCCTGACTATGAATGCTTTTATAAAACAAAAGTTCGAAAACATAATAATACAATTGATGGAAAAACAAATACAAGTAAAAATGGAATCCAAATAGATTGGTTGCAATTTAAAGTATCTGTGCAAAAATGCAATTTTTCGGTGCATATTGATCCCAGCCCTAGTAATATTAATTGTAATTACTAGGGTAGGACAGTACCGGTTAAACGGTTACGAAACCGGTTGCGAAAACTGGGTATTTTGGGAAATTAACCGGTTACGAAAACCGAGTCTTCAAAATCCCGGTTAACCGATAACCGGGTACCCAAACCGGCGGTTTAAGCACCCCTAGTTATTGGACTTTTTTGGTTAATTTTAAATGATTTTTTAATTTGCATTTAATCCAATGCAAGTGTGGCTCAGTGGTCAAACGATGTATCTCTTAACTTATTCATCGGAGTTTCTACTCTCTGATTAGAAGTCCTTTTTTTTTAAATTTAATAAGTACTTTTTTACAACAAAAAAACATCACTCAGAAACCTTATAAATTGATGATTTTTTTTTGTTGAAAATTTTAGGCACATTTTTCTAAGCGAATTCATTCGTTTTTCCCGGCGGTAGACCTCTCACGACTTAAAAAGCTTCAAAAATAACCGTATTTTTAAACTTTGTTGCAAATCTCTTAACAAATTTAGTCAAAAATTCAAAAATTTTCTCGGCGGCGCCTATCGGCACCGCCGACCCCCAAACTTGTATTCTGATCAACTTTCTTAACAACTAATGCAATAAACCCAAAAATGCTTTCACAAATTAAAAATTTTTTCAAAAAAGTCTCGGGTCTCGCTCAAGCAGGGTGGCCGTCCACCTATAAAAGCCAAACATCATGATTAGCAGCTGAAAAATCAGGAAAAAGCAGGATCGGCCTATACAAAAAACAGGAATATTTTTTAGGCGTGTAAATACACAAGTAATGCCAAAAATTTAGTTTCTGGTCTCGAGTCGAAAAATTTCTCGGTTTTTTGGGGCAAGATCTCGAGTCTCAGGGCATTTCTTGGTCTCGGGTCTCGGTGCATTAAAAAAACTTGAAAAATAAGGGGTTTTAGGTTCCGATTTTTTAATCTCGACTCTCATCCAAAATAAAGTCGCGATTCAACTGCTCGAATATTTTATTTAAAGTTTACAAAAATTACTTAGCAAATTAATGAAAATTAAAATATCTTTATTATTTTGAATGAAAAACATTTTCAAAACGTGTTGTGAGAACTGAACCGATCCAAAAAAGTTGGAACAGTAAAACACTGGTCATAGACCGAAAAAACCGTTCGGTTAACCGGTCGAAAGTTCTAAACCGGTTACGAAAACCGGGTCTTTGAAAACCCGGTTAACCGAAAACCGGGGGTACCGGTTTTTAACCGGTACTGTCCTACCCTAGTAATTACGAGCATCCCCGGTATGAATACAAACAGCTACTTTACCCATAAAGAAATTTATGACAATTTGACTCAATTGACATAATCATATGTTGCTAAACCCAAGCCAGTAACATAATTTATTTTTTACAAAATGAACCAATTAGAGGAAATATTTTCCTCTCATTGCGAGTGCACATCACAAAAAGTGATCATTATTTAATTAGATTTTAAGAAATAGTTGGTAATTGTTGTACGGAACTGTTAAAACTGTTCTGCATTGGATGCCCGATTGTTCTTCCCACTGTCAGCCAATTATTGTTTCGGTTCTGTAATTGATGGCCTTGCACTGCACCGACACGAATGTTTGCGCGATTTGTAAACCGAATGATGCCAAAATCGTTGAAAAGCTGTTGTCGAAACGTGCCGCTGGCCCACAACAGTAACCAACTGGACAGCACTACAGTACCTGTTGGTGATGTTTAAGTATTTTAGTTTGCAGTTTTTTTAGTGGGCACGAGATTATCTCAAGAATTGAGGACAAGATAAGTTTATCCACCCCGGGAACCGAAGTTTTTCGGGTAGATCCATCCGAACTACCTGTGTCCATAACCACTGGGTAGTAGACGAATATTGTTTCCATGATTTTTGGGTCAGTCATGTTAACGGCACTCTTTGATGTTAAAAAGTAACTTTAATATTCATAAAACTTAATTTACCAAAAACAGGCTTGCGACAAGCAAATGACCAAACAATGTTGCAAATGCATAAATCAAAAGTTTTCGTTCAATGTCGTCAGAGGTGTTCTCGTTTATGGCAACTTTCATCATATGTATTTTGTAAACCATAAAAGTGGCAATGTTTAGCAAGACGCATAGAATCATAAAAATTACAGAGAAGACGGCACAAATATAAGTAATATAGGTCAGGTACGGAGCCTTAATAAAGATTTAGTGGGTGTTAAATTTCATTAATTCATTTTGAATATGAATGCCACTAATTTGTAAGCTTAATAATATACCTAATAAGGAATATTCTTACATCTCCAGCTTCAGAGATAGCAAAATTGCGGTCTGTGTTTGAATTTGGATTGTACAATTCAATGACTCCATTTTCTTTGAATGCCGGCCAACACGTGAGTATTGGCACACAGAAAACAAAAATTGTTAAAAGCGGAAGCAATTTACGCCACATCTAAAAATAATAAAAAATTATAATTTACAAAAAAAATACTAATCAAACGACCTTCTCATGTTTTATTGGCAGTATAATTGCGGTCAATCGATTGAACAATATTAAAATAGTGATTAAATTATTCGCTTGGAATGTGTGTGCAAAAAGGAACAAGTCCATTGCGAGCATCCAATTTGGGAACTTTAAATAAATAGGGTAAAGCACGGCACCGATTATGGAGGGTAGCCGATAGCTGTAGAAAGAGTCCAATACGCCCAACCAATCCTTAAACATTTTTTAGAAAAGTTGTTTAATTTTAATGGTTATTTAATTATAAAATCGGAATTCTGACACTTTTTGATCATTTTTAATTTATTACCGGAATTGCCCGCATAACAAAAAGGGCGTAGAATGAGTTGTGAAACTTTTTGTGCCGAACGATGGTGACAATTTCGGCAATATAAAGTGCCATTGACGGAATGGTTATACAAATGGTTATGTAGATGATTGGGATTTGAACAGAGTTGGACCATTCGACAAAATCCATCATAAATTCAATAAAGACCAATATGAATAATGCTGAAATAAGAATGCAACAACTTATTACTTTTTCTTAAATAAAATTTTACAAATATTTGAATTGAATTGCTGTCACTCAAACAATCGCTTTGCTTTTAACATTGGTTGTCTAACCCTCTACAATTTTTGTTTTAACGATATTCATTCGTGCAACTACAAACAATGAATAAGCGGTGTGTTACATTAAAATTAATTATTTTAATCAGAATTTTTTATTATTGCATTTCTTTAAACAAAAATCTGTGACCAGGCAAGTGAGGAGAAGTGGCCAATGAAGTGGCAAATTTTCAGGCATTTGCCATAATCTGCTTCTCGATAACATGTTTGTGAGCAGTAAGTGCACGAAATAACATGCTTAATTGCTTCCAGATTTCACTCAACAGATAACATTGCCATTATTTTAATTTTTGTATTTGCCTAACAAAAGGTCCGTCGGCATTTTTCAAGGCTTGGGCATAGCGTGTTTTGGGCACAAATTTCTGCCCTTTTAAAAAAAAATTGGTTCATATTTGTTGCATTATAATAAGAAAAACTGACAATGAAACCATTAAAATGAACCAGTTGATTTATTTTTAAGAAAGGTCTTTGCCAGGGATGGTCGCCTACATAACTAAGGCTCTATTATTAAAATATTGATTTTCGGGGTGTTGGCTTGGGTCGCCAAGTGTGCACATCACCGGTCTAAACTCCTTTCTTTTTCAATGCTCAACCTTAGACAAAATGTAAGCCACTCCACAATGAAACTATTACTTTTTTGTAGTTGGCTAACAAAAGATCCGGCCGGCATTCTTCAAGGCTTGGGCCCTATCATGTTTTTGAATTGTCTGAAGTTCCACTGGCCTGCGGGCCTGAAGCAGCTATTTTAAATGGAAAAAATAGTAGTGACCATCGGGGCAAGTGATAGGAAATTCTGGCAGGGTAAAACGTCAACGAAGGTGCCAAAAAAGGAAAAGGTTCACCCAAAGAAGAATGAGCGCACCATTTTTGGAATCAACATGCTCTCCAGCGGATTGTTGGCGATTTCAAACCTAGAAATGTTCAGGGAAGAATCGGCAGTTGAATTTGATGATTGGGCGGATCGGTTCAAAGACCATCTCACGGTCTCTGGCAAAAAATTTCACGGATCAAGAGAAAGTGACCCGGTTCAAATTGTGCTTGAAGGATGCCCATCGGGCACTGTTTCAGGAACTGTCTCCGGCGCAAACCACAACGCTGGACTTGGCCATGAATGCTTTGAGAGCCAAGCTGGATTCTCCCCAGCGCAGGGAAATTGCTAAAAGGACGCTGACGCTGTGCAGACAACGCGAAGACGAGTCCGCGGAACAATTTCTGAGGCGATTGACGTTGTTAGTGGAGGCGACAAATCACTCCCTCACCGAAGCACAACGAAAAGAGAAGGTTTGTGAAGAATCTAGATCGCCTCAAGCCAAGCATGAGCTTTCTGATCCGGCTGATTGGATTAACCCAGGCTATAGCTTGGATGTTGTTAAGGCCCAGGCAGAGGAGTTGGAAGCGTTGCTGCTGGTCAACAAGGGAAATGAGGTCAGCCGACTGTCACAAGCAGTCAATGTGATCAACGGCCGACCCTCCCAACCTCAAGGGAACACTGGTCCACCATCGGGAGCTGCCGGTAATAAGCAGGGATCCTCCGGAAGCAACATCAGGGCTTTGGGACGGGAGTAATGGGGTGATCAGCAACCGTGCCAACCGCAGATTGGATGGCGAAATTCTTCAAACTCGGCTGACATTCCCCTTCCCCCGACGACATCCGAAGGGTTTATGGAAGATTTAGTAAGGTCCCTGATCGAAATGAATGTCCGGAGCAACACCGGTCGCTCTGCTCCGGAAGAAGGCAGCGATCAGAGACGCTGAACACAATTTCCATGGTGCACAATCCTGGCTTGCGAGCCAGAAGCAGCAAAAACTCAGTCAAAGAAAATTGGAAAGGAACCGGCCATGCACAGAATGGCGCCATTTTTTGAGGCAAATCAGTCATAAAGGAAAAGCAAAAAAACATAAATGAGCGGGCAGCCTAAAGTGTGTTTCGGCCCTTATACGTGGACACACTTGACTCAAAAGTCGAGCTGTGGTGACTGTGGTCGAAGTTCGCAGGTTCATCCAAGCGTTTTGAAGAAATGCACCTGGCTCGAGGGCCAGGGCCTCCGGACAATCCGTCAGAGGACAATCCGTCAGTTCCCAATCAGTCAGAGGACAATCCGTCAGTGAAGGACAATCCGTCAGTGGGGGCAATCCGTCAGAGGATAATCCGTCAGAAAATTTTCTTTTTAAAAAACGATTTAAATAATTATTTGGAGGAAAAATCGTGCCTACGTTTGGCGAGGGTTAAAAAAGATCCTATATAATTAAGATAATAACATTAATATTAAATTTTGTGCGAAAAATTCCTTGGAAAGTTGGCACTAAAATGTTGGAATAACTACTTTAATGGGAGTGATCCAGATCCGAATGAACATACTTCCAATCGATTCCTCTCGTCGAGCTGAGTACGAATCGCAAAAATTTTGCGCCGAAACCCAAAGTGAATAAAGTTGCTAGCAAATTAAGTTGGCCAAAAACTATAGGTTGGTTAAAATTTGTGGGAAATACTTGTTTGTTCTAAAAATTGTCTGAAAATATGTTATTTGATGCGCTGATTACAAATTCATAAATAGAAAATTAAAATTGAGCATTTAAAACGGTTTTTGAACCGGTTTAAAGGTTCCCCCCATGGTTTTTGGCCAACAAACCCCAATACAGTCAACCCCGATCAACTTGAGACTCCGGAATTCCGATGCAATTTATAAGCCTAGAAATTCCGATTTGTCAAAATCTCTGAGCCTGCGGGCCAGAAGCAGCAAAAATCACCTGGCGTCGACAAACAAGAATTAAACAAAAAAAAAAAGAAGGAATCCAAAGGTTCCAAAACTTCAAAACAAGGAAAGCAATTCAGTCAAAAAAAAGTTTGAAACTATGGGAATTTTGAAGGGTCCACTATTGTTGTGTGGCAAACCTGGTCTCAGAAGAAGTCGATCTGTTAGACGCCTGCCTCAAAGGGGCGTGTCCGCACTTGAATTTTTTTAGTAGTCGATTGAATGCAATTTTAGCATATACATCGAACAGTAATATTAGCAAGGCTGCTACTTCTAGGCTTGAAAAATCTCGAAATAGACGAGCGCAAAATTTTTTTGTACCTCTCATGCTGTTGCAAAAATTTTTTCAAATATTCGCCCGATATTCGGATTTTTTCAGAAATCCGGGCTAAAGCCCGGTATTTGACCAAAAATCAAAAAAAAAAGCCCGCCCGGCCCCAAGCCGATTATCCGAACCTTATTTTGCAGTAATATTGACCCATAATTAGTGCGTTATAATAACAACACGTGACAGTGAAAACCCATAAATTTAAATCAGCAGTTAGACAAAATTATACGTTTTTTAAAATTGATTTTTACGAAACAGGTGGTAATTGTTGTACGGAACTGTTAAAACTGGTCTGCAATGGATGCCCGATTGTTCTTCCCACTGTCAGCCAATTATTGTTTCGGTTCTGTAATTGATGGCCTTGCACTGCACCGACACGAATGTTTGCGCGATTTGTAAACCGAATGATGCCAAAATCGTTGAAAAGCTGTTGTCGAAACGTGCCGCTGGCCCACAACAGTAACCAACTGGACAGCACTACCGTACCTGTTGGTAATGTTTGAGTGTTTCAGTTTGCGTTTTTAGTGGGCATGAGAACTATCTCAAGAATTGAGGACGAGATTTAAATCCATCAACCCCGGGAACCGAAGTTTTTCGGGTAGATCCAATCCGAACTACCTGTGTCCATAACCACTGGGTAGTAGACGAATATTATTCCCATGATTTTTGGGTCAGTCATGTTAACGGCACTCTTTGATGTTAAAAAGTAACTTTAATATTCATAAAACTTAATTTACCAAAAACAGGCTTGCGACAAGTAAATGACCCAAAAATGTTGCAAATGCATAAATTAACAGTTTTCGTTCAATGTCGTCGAAGGTGTTCTCGTTTATGGCAGCTTTCATCATATGTAATTTGTATTCCACGAAAGAGGCAATGTTTAGCAAAACGCATAGAATCATAAAAATTACAGAGAAGGCGGCACAAATATAAGAAATATAGGTCAGGTACGGAGCCTCAATAAAGATTTAGTGGGTGTTAAATTTTATTAATTTATTTTGAATATGAATGCCACTAATTTGTAAGCTTAATCTAATATACCCAATAAGTAGGGCTGGGATTTATATGTGCTAAAAACCCCAAAATATGTATGTTTTTATGTGCTAAAAAATGCCAAAATATGTGCTAAAAATCCCAAAAAAGCCAAAATATGTGCTTAAATATGTGCCAAAAATGGCCAAAATCTAGTCAGTTTATGCATAAAAACCTTCAAAATTCATCTATTTTTATTAATTTTGCTCCTACAGTTGTAAATTTAATATTTCATTTGGAAAATTTTTTAAAAAATATCAAAAATAAAAAATTTTAGGGGAAATGTCGATCTTTGTGGGTGGATTTTTGGTCCAAGAAAAAGTCATTTTTTAGGGGTGCATTTTTGAAAATTTTTAAAAAGTCGATCCATAGGGGTGTATTTTTCGTTTTTATTGCATTTTTGTTAAGGAATTTTGGAAAAATGGCGAAATATGTGCTAAAACTCTGAAAAGGCTTAAAATATGTCAGTAAATATGTGCTAAAAAATACCCCCAAAATATGTTTTAATATGTGCTAAAAAGTCGCCCTAATTCAAAAATTTTTCAAAACAAATGCTATTTTTGGGCTTCTCTCATGGTAAGGAATCCACGAAAAAAATATGTTATAACATAAAAATCCCAGCCCTACCAATAAGGAATATTCTTACATCTCCAGCTTCAGAGATAGCAAAATTGCGGTCTGTGGTTGAATTTGGATTGTACAATTCAATGACTCCATTCTCTTTGAATGCCGGCCAACACGTGAGTATTGGCACACAGAAAACAAAAATTGTTAAAAGCGGAAGCAATTTACGCCACATCTAAAAATAATAATAAATTATAATAAACAAAAAAATAATAATAAACGACCTTCTCATGTTTTGTTGGCATTAAAATTGCGGTCAATCGATTGAACAATATTAAAATAGTGATTAAATTATTTGTTTGGAATGTGTGTGCAAAAAGGAACAAGTCCATTGCGAGCATCCAATTTGGGAACTTTAAATAAATAGGGTAAAGTAGGGCACCGATTATGGAGGGTAGCCGATAGCTGTAGAAAGAGTCCAATACGCCCAACCAATCCTTAAACATTTTTTAGAAAAAGTTGTTTAATTTTAATGCTTATTTAATTATAAAATCGGAATTCTGACACTTTTTAATCATTTTTAATTTATTACCGGAATTGCCCGCATAACAAAAAGGGCGTAGAATGAGTTGTGAAACTTTTTGTGCCGAACGATGGTGACAATTTCAGCGACATAAAGTGCCATTGACGGAATGGTTATACAAATCGTTATGTAGATGATTGGAATTTGAACAGAGTTGGACCATTCGACAAAATCCATCATAAATTCAATAAAGACCAATATGAATAATGCTGAAATAAGAATGCAACAATTTATTACTTTTTCTTAAATAAAATTTTACGAATATTTGAATTGAATTGCTGACACTCAATCAATCGCTTTGCTTTTAACATTGTTTGTCTAACCCTCTACATACAATTTTTGTTTTAACGATATTCATGCGTGCAACTACAAACAATGAATAAGCGGTGCGATACCTTAAAAAATTAATTTAAATAATATTTTAATCAGAATTTTTTATTATTGCATTTCTTTAAACAAAAATCTGTGACCAGGCAAGTGAGGAGAAGTGGCCAATGAAGTGGCAAATTTTCAGGCATTTGCCATAATCTGCTTCTCGATAACATGTTTGTGAGCAGTAATTGCACGAAATAACATGCTTAATTGCTTCCAGATTTGACTCAAAAGATAACATTGCCATATTTTAATTTTTGTATTTGCCTAACAAAAGGTCCGCCGGCATTTTTCAAGGCTTGGGCATAGCGTGTTTTGTGCACAAATTTCTGCCCTTTCAAAAAAAAAAATTGGTTCTTAATTGTTGCATTATAATAAAAAAAAGTGACAATGAAACCATAAAATGAACCAGTTGATTTATTTTTAAGAAAGGTCTTTGCCAGGGATGGTCGCCTACATAACTAAGGCGCTATTATTAGTAACATATTGATTTTCGGGTTGTTGGCTTGGGTCGCCAAGTGTGCACATCACCGGTCTAAACTCCTTTTTTTTCAATGCTCAACCTTACACAAAATGTAAGCCACTCCACAATGAAACTATTACTTTTTTGTAGTTGGCTAACAAAAGATCCGGCCGGCATTCTTCAAGGCTTGGGCCCTATCATGTTTTTGAATTGTCTGAAGTTCCACTGGCCTGCGGTCCTGAAGCAGCTATTTTAAATGGAAAAAATAGTAGTGAACATCGGGGCAAGTGATAGGAAATTCTGGCAGGGTAAAACGTCAACGAAGGTGCCAAAAAAGGAAAAGGTTCACCCAAAGAAGAATGAGCGCACCATTTATGGAATCAACATGCTCTCCAGCGGATTGTCGGCGATTTCAAACCTAGAAATGTTCAGGGAAGAATCGGCAGTTGAATTTGATGATTGGGCGGATCGGTTCTGTTGGATAGGGATTTGAATATTGATATCGAAGCGAATTATTATTCGCGCCATATTTTCCCGCCCTTTTCCTTCCCACCCTTTTCCCCCGCTCATGGACCGAGGGCAGTCGTTCGCGATTGTCCGTACTTGTTGTTTGCACCTATTTTGGACTCCCCTCCTCCGACCCCTCTATTTGTTCATTTCTTACTTATTTATTCACATTCGATTTGATTAAGTAGTTCAAAGTAAAGTCCTAAGTTCTATTTGTTGTCACGCGGACACAACAGTGGCGACGCCCGTTGCATAAACCAAAGCGTGTGGTGAACTCAAAACGCGACACCCAAGGCCACCTACACGTAACCGTAACACAAACGATATTCCCCATCTGTCGTAAGCCAAGGGTTGTTTCTCTGTTTACCAGAGTAAAGCAAAAATTGGGTTCCATACGGCTGAGGTTGTGCACGAACGTTATCGATTAACAATCGAGTAAAGCCGAAAGTTGAGCGTCTTTTCTATTGATTCTCTGGTCTTTTGCTCTCTTTCATCGCATACATTTTCTTTGTGCTCTCCCACCTGAAAATGGCAACAAGTGAACAGTTGCAAGCGATTCTTGCTGCACAGCAAAAACAATTTGCAGACTTACTGTCAAAAGTGCTGCCGGGTGCACCAAGTGCAAATAATTCGGACCTGTTCTCTCAAATTAATTCACAGGTGCCGCAATTCAACTATGATCCCGAGGCAGACGAAACGTTCTCGCTTTGGTGGGACAGATTTGGCTCATTTGTGGAGAAGGATGGAAAAGCAATGGAAGAGGACATGAAAGTGCGGTTAATTTTGGGTAAACTTTCAGCGACAGAGTACTTGCGGTACGAACAGCAAGTAAGTCCGAAAAAACCCGCCGAACTGGGATTTCAGCCTACAATTTTGGCACTAAAGTCGCTCTTTGGGGACACCAAATCCGTCTTTGTTCGACGGTTTGAGGTTTTTCAACTGTGTTGTGGCCCGACTCAAAGTGTAATGGAGTTCGGGGCAATTGTAAATTCCCGATGCGAGCGGGCCGACATGTCCCTTACAAAAGAAGAGATTAAATGTTTAATTTTTGTCACAGGATTGAGCGATGCGCACAAGGACCTCCGCCAAGAATGTCTTCGGCAGATGGAGAGAGCTCGAAAGGCAACACCGCCCAGAGCCGTCACCTTGGAAGCACTCCTGGAAGAGTGCCGTGCCATCCAATCGTTGCAGAATTCAGCAGCGGCGCTCGCACCTGCGGTGCACACCATTCAGGTCAGGCCTCAACGGGTGAAGGAAAGCCCAAAGAAGGGGTACCAAGGTAAACGGGTTGACCGGCCAGCTCCGGGTCGGAATGTTGGTGAGAAGTGGGATAAGAAAAGGGAGGTTGTCCCAGCAAACAGGTACGAGTTCAACCGCGGCCCACAGCTGAAGTGCGAGCGTTGCGGGAACGCACACGAAATTCGGAGATGCAACTACCCGCCAACGGTACAGTGCTTTGGTTGCGGTAGGATCGGGCACATCAAGCAGATTTGCCGATCATCACGACAGGAGACTCGGGTGCAGTCGCACGCCGTTTTCTCAACATTCAGTGTGGCCTACTCTAACCGCGAGTGGATTTGGATCAAACTCCACGTCAATGGCCGTCCAATCAAATTGGCCGCCGATTCCTGCTCGCACCTCACCATCATCCAGCGTCCACTGTGGATAAGTTTGGGTGAACCAAAGCTCGACAAGGTTGGAAAGAGGGTCGGGTCATTCTCCGGGCACAAATTACAACTGTTAGGCAGTTTTAATTGCAACGTTCAGTTCAGAAATGTCGACCTTTCATTGGAATGTTGGGTAGCAGACACAGATGCTCCAAGCATCATGGGGTTGGAGTGGATCCGTCCCTTTGAACAGGCAACGCAGCAACCCGTCGCAACTACACTGGCAATGCAGTCAGCGCCGACGGTGCTCGCAATTCAATCGACGGAGGACCCACAGGATCTGGCCAGTCAAATCGAAAAGGCATTCCCGCAGGTTTTCGAGCCAGGATTGGGGCTGTGCACGAAAACAAAGGCGACGCTCCACCTCAAGCCATATGCACGGCCCGTTTTTTGTCGTGCGCGGCCGGTGCCGCACGGAGTTCAAGATTGGACGAGCAATCCAAACCGTTAGTGGGGATTAACACTCATCGGGGGCTTTTTCAGTACCAAAGACTCCCCTTCGGAGTCAAGTCCGCCCCGTCAATTTTCCAGAAGGTGATGGACCAGATGACGGCTGGCTTGCCCGGCGTTTTTGCGTATCTGGACGATATCATCATCGCTTCAGCAAATTTGGCGGAACATATGTCAATTCTTTTTAAATTATTTTCCAAAATTCAGGATTATGGTTTCCGCATCCAATTGGAAAAATGTCATTTTTTGCGCACCGACTTGAAATTTTTGGGCCACGTGGTCTCGGCACAGGGAATCCGCCCGGACCCGGACAGGTCAGCGGCTATCCGAGAGATGCCGCCTCCGCACGATGTCAGCACATTGCGGTCATTCTTGGGCGCAATCAATTATTATGGACGGTTCATCAAGCAGATGAGTGAATTGCGGGCCCCATTAGATTCCCTCCTCAAAAAGGACAGCCCCTGGGCATGGGGAAAGGAACAGCAAAGTGCATTTGACAGGGCAAAGCAGATTCTGCTGTCGGATTTGCTATTGACGCATTATGATCCGACAAAGCCGATAGTGGTCGCAGCGGATGCGAGTCAGCACGGCATCGGTGCAACCCTCAGCCACAAAGCGCCAGACGGTTCCGAGCGGGTAGTGGAGCACGCCTGTCGAACGCTCACCGCCAGCGAGCGCAACTACGCCCAGATCGAACGGGAAGCGTTGGCTCTGATCTTCGCATGTCAAAAATTCCATCGAATGATCTACGGGCGAAAATTTGTCCTGCTGACGGACCATAAACCCCTTTTAGCCATTTTTGGGAGTAAAAAGGGAATTCCAATTTACACAGCAGCTCGTCTGCAACGATGGGCACTGACACTGGCTAATTATGACTTCACGATTCAATATGTTAAGTCAGAGAACTTCGGACAGGCGGATGTCCTTTCTCGTCTCGTGGCGTCGCATCGCTCAGACGAAGATCACATTGTTGCTCATGCGCACGTAGACGAAGAGCCCTACAATGGCGACGACGTAACCGAATACGTCTACATGGCAACTCTGGAGTCATTGCCGGTCAGCTCTGAAGAGGTGGCCGAACACACAGGCACGGACGAACTACTACAGCAAGTGGTAGGGTACGTTCGATCAGGTTGGCCAGACAAGTGTCCGGCGAATGAGTTGATGCCCTTTTTCCAAAAGCGTAATACCCTCACCACGGTGGGCGGGTCCCTACTTACAGGAAACCGAGTGGTCATTCCACAACAACTGCGACGACGCGTGTTGGTTTCCATTCATTTTTCACATCCCGGAGTGGTTCGAATGAAAGCACTGGCTCGCAGCCACGTGTATTGGCCAGGATTGGATCACGACATTGAGCACATGGTGAAGCAGTGTTCCGAGTGTCAGTCCGCGGCGAAGTTACCGCCCAAAGCACCGTTGAGACCCTGGCCCACACCGAACGAAATTTTTGGTAGGATCCATGTCGATTTCGCAGGTCCCTGTATGGACGGTCGAACATACTTGATTCTCGTCGACGCGTTATCGAAATGGCCCGAAATCACCGAAATGACCTCCACCACTGCTCGTAGCACCATCACAGCGCTAAGTCGAATTTTCCATCGCTATGGTACACCAGTGGAGCTTGTAAGTGACAACGGTCCGCCATTTTCGTCGTATGAATTTCAACAATTTTGCAATCAAAATGGGATTAAGCACAGCTTTTCTCCGCCATACCAGCCGCATTGCAACGGACAAGCGGAGCGGATGGTCGACACATTCAAGAGACAAGCCAAGAAAAACGCTTCGTCCCCCGGGCAGAACTGGATTTCTAATTTTCTTTTTGCATACAGGACTACCCCCAGTCAACTGTTGCAGGGCTTGTCCCCCGCCGAACTTTTCTTAGGTCGGAAACTGCGCACGCCGTTGTCCAGACTGCAGCCGTCGCGTGAGAAGAACGCCGAGGCACACCGCGACCAATACCAAGAGCAGATGCGGAAGCAGTACGACAGAAGAAATGGCACAGTGGACCGTCACTTCAAAGTCGGCAACCCGGTTCTGACGCTGAACTACGGGCGAATGGGAAGGCCAGCCTGGCTGGAAGGAAAAATTGTGGACGGGAAGGGGTTGGTTTGGAAGGTTAGGCTTCCAACATTAGGCATTACGGTAACGATACACAGCAACCAAATGCGCCCGTTCACCCCTTGCCAAACAGAAAATGCCGCGGGGTTCAACAACCCGCAAGTCCCATCCCCGGCGCGCGTACAGCCACAAGATGGAAGTCCGCGCCCGCCTGGGGCTCAGCGAGAGGTTCAGTCGCCGATGGCGCCAATTCCGATTCCGCGCACTCCGCGCCCTCAACGTTACCGGAAGCCACCGGTCCGCTTCTCGCCGGGCCGACATTGAAAATTAACGGGGGAGATGTTGGATAGGGATTTGAATATTGATATCGAAGCGAATTATTATTCGCGCCATATTTTCCCGCCCTTTTCCTTCCCACCCTTTTCCCCCGCTCATGGACCGAGGGCAGTCGTTCGCGATTGTCCGTACTTGTTGTTTGCACCTATTTTGGACTCCCCTCCTCCGACCCCTCTATTTGTTCATTTCTTACTTATTTATTCACATTCGATTTGATTAAGTAGTTCAAAGTAAAGTCCTAAGTTCTATTTGTTGTCACGCGGACACAACAGGTTCAAAGACCATCTCACGGTCTCTGGCAAAAATTTCACGGATCAAGAGAAAGTGACCCGGTTCAAATTGTGCTTGAAGGATGCCCATCGGGCACTGTTTAAGGAACTGTCTCCGGCGCAAACCACAACGCTGGACTTGGTCATGACTGCTTTGAGAGCCAAGCTGGATTCTCCCCAGCGGAGGGAAATCGCCAAAAGGACGCTGACGCTGTGCAGACAACGCGAAGACGAGTCCGCGGCACAATTTCTGAGGCGATTGACGTTGTTAGTGGAGGCGACAAATCACTCCCTCACCGAAGCACAACGAAAAGAGAAGGTTTATGAAGAATCTAGATCGCCTCAAGCCAAGCATGAGCTTTCTGATCCGGCTGATTGGATTAACCCAGGCTAATAGCTTGGATGTTGTTAAGGCCCAGGCAGAGGAGTTGGAAGCGTTGCTGATGGTCAACAAGGGAAATGAGGTCAGCCGACTGTCACAAGCAGTCAATGTGATCAACGGTCGACCCTCCCAACCTCAAGGGAACAAGCTGATTTCGAGGACGATGAAGGCAGGGCTTTAGGACGGGAGGAATGGGGTGATCAGCAACCGTGCCAACCGCAGATTAGATGGCGAAATTCACCAACAACATGCTCTCCAGCGGATTGTCGGCGATTTCAAACCTAGAAATGTTTGGGGAAGAATCGGCAGTTGAATTTGATGAATGGGCGGATCGGTTAAAAGACCATCTCACAGTTCCGGAAGCAACAGGCAAAGTTTCGGACCATTTTCCGCGCCAAACGTGCAAAGGCAGCCGCCTTCATTTGGAGGAGCTCGTGGCGGCTCTCGAAACTGGGTACAGGGACGGCAGGAGCAGTTCAGCCAAAGCAGTTGGTCGAGCGACCGCTATGCCATTATGCGGGCGAATTGGCCACCTCGCCTATGCCTGGCAGGAGCGGTAAGCTGATTTTGAGGACGATGAAGGCAGGGCTTTAGGACGGGAGGAATGGGGTGATCAGCAACCGTGTCAACCGCAGATTGGATGGCGAAATTCTTCAAACTCGGCTGGCATTCCCCTTCCCCCGACGACATCCGAAGGGTTTATGGAAGATTTGGTAAGGTCCCTGATCGAAATGAATGTCCGGAGCAACACCGGTCGCTCTGCTCCGGAAGAAGGCAGCGATCAGAGACGCTGAACACAATTTCCATGGTGCACAATCCTGGCTTGCGAGCCAGAAGCAGCAAAAACTCAGTCAAAGAAAATTGGAAAGGAACCGGCCATGCACAGAATGGCGCCATTTTTTGAGGCAAATCAGTCATAAAGGAAAAGCAAAAAAACATAAATGAGCGGGCAGCCTAAAGTGTGTTTCGGCCCTTATACGTGGACACACTTGACTCAAAAGTCGAGCTGTGGTGACTGTGGTCGAAGTTCGCAGGTTCATCCAAGCGTTTTGAAGAAATGCACCTGGCTCGAGGGCCAGGGCCTCCGGACAATCCGTCAGAGGACAATCCGTCAGTTCCCAATCAGTCAGAGGACAATCCGTCAGTGAAGGACAATCCGTCAGTGGACATCCGTCAGAGGATAATCCGTCAGAAAATTTTCTTTTTAAAAAACGATTTAAATAATTATTTGGAGGAAAAATCGTGCCTACGTTTGGCGAGGGTTAAAAAAGATCCTATATAATTAAGATAATAACATTAATATTAAATTTTGTGCGAAAAATTCCTTGGAAAGTTGGCACTAAAATGTTGGAATAACTACTTTAATGGGAGTGATCCAGATCCGAATGAACATACTTCCAATCGATTCCTCTCGTCGAGCTGAGTACGAATCGCAAAAATTTTGCGCCGAAACCCAAAGTGAATAAAGTTGCTAGCAAATTAAGTTGGCCAAAAACTATAGGGGGGACCCTTTTGGTTAAAAATTGTTCTAAAAATTGTCTGAAAATATGTTATTTGATGCGCTGATTACAAATTCATAAATAGAAAATTAAAATTGAGCATTTAAAACGGTTTTTGAACCGGCTTAAAGGTTCCCCCCATGGTTTTCGGCCAACAAACCGCAATACAGTCAACCCCGATCAACTTGAGACCCCGGAATTCCGATGCAATTTATAAGCCTAGAAATTCCGATTTGTCAAAATCTCTGAGCCTGCGGGCCAGAAGCAGCAAAAATCACCTGGCGGCGACAAACAAGAATTAAACAAAAAAAAAAGAAGGAATCCAAAGGTTCCAAAACTTCAAAACAAGGAAAGCAATTCAGTCAAAAAAAAAGTTTGAAACTATGGGAATTTTGAAGGGTCCACTATTGTTGTGTGGCAAACCTGGTCTCAGAAGAAGTCGATCTGTTAGACGCCTGCCTCAGAGGGGCGTGCCGCACTTGAATTTTTTTATGCTCAGCTTGACGAGAGTAGTCGATTGAATGCAATTTTAGCATATACATCGAACAGTAATATTAGCAAGGCTGCTACTTCTAGGCTTGAAAAATCTCGAAATAGACGAGCGCAAAATTTTTTTGTACCTCTCATGATGTTGCAAAAATTTTTTCAAATATTCGCCCGATATTCGGATTTTTTCAGAAATCCGGGCTAAAGCCCGGTATTTGACCAAAAATCAAAAAAAAAAAGCCCGCCCGGCCCCAAGCCGATTATCCCAACCTTATTTTGCAGTAATATTGACCCATAATTAGTGCGTTATAATAACAACACGTGACAGTGAAAACCCATAAATTTAAATCAGCAGTTAGACAAAATTATACGTTTTTTAAAATTGATTTTACGAAACAGGTGGTAATTGTTGTACGGAACTGTTAAAACTGGTCTGCAATGGATGCCCGATTGTTCTTCCCACTGTCAGCCAATTATTGTTTCGGTTCTGTAATTGATGGCCTTGCACTGCACCGACACGAATGTTTGCGCGATTTGTTAACCGAATGATGCCAAAATCGTTGAAAAGCTGTTGTCGAAACGTGCCGCTGGCCCACAACAGTAACCAACTGGACAGCACTACCGTACCTGTTAGTAATGTTTGAGTGTTTCAGTTTGCGTTTTTAGTGGGCATGAGAACTATCTCAAGAATTGAGGACGAGATTTAAATCCATCAACCCCGGGAACCGAAGTTTTTCGGGTAGATCCAATCCGAACTACCTGTGTCCATAACCACTGGGTAGTAGACGAATATTATTCCCATGATTTTTGGGTCAGTCATGTTAACGGCACTCTTTGATGTTAAAAAGTAACTTTAATATTCATTAAACTTTTATTTACCAAAAACAGGCTTGCGACAAGTAAATGACCCAAAAATGTTGCAAATGCATAAATTAACAGTTTTCGTTCAATGTCGTCGAAGGTGTTCTCGTTTATGGCAGCTTTCATCATATGTAATTTGTATGCCAAGAAAGAGGCAATGTTTAGCAAAACGCATAGAATCATAAAAATTACAGAGAAGGCGGCACAAATATAAGAAATATAGGTCAGGTACGGAGCCTCAATAAAGATTTAGTGGGTGTTAAATTTTATTAATTTATTTTGAATATGAATGCCACTAATTTGTAAGCTTAATCTAATATACCCAATAAGTAGGGCTGGGATTTATATGTGCTAAAAACCCCAAAATATGTATGTTTTTATGTGCTAAAAATCCCAAAAAAGCCAAAATATGTGCTTAAATATGTGCCAAAAATGGCCAAAATCTAGTCAGTTTATGCATAAAAACCTTCAAAATTCATCTATTTTTATTAATTTTGCTCCTACAGTTGTAAATTTAATATTTCATTTGGAAAATTTTTTAAAAAATATCAAAAATAAAAAATTTTAGGGGAAATGTCGATCTTTGTGGGTGGATTTTTGGTCCAAGAAAAAGTCATTTTTTAGGGGTGCATTTTTGAAAATTTTTAAAAAGTCGATCCTTAGGGGTGGATTTTTCGTTTTTATTGCATTTTTGTTAAGGAATTTTGGAAAAAATGGCGAAATATGTGCTAAAACTCTGAAAAAGCTTAAAATATGTCAGTAAATATGTGCTAAAAAATACCCCCAAAATATGTTTTAATATGTGCTAAAAAGTCGCCCTAATTCAAAAATTTTTCAAAACAAATGCTATTTTTGGGCTTCTCTCATGGTAAGGAATCCACGAAAAAAATATGTTATAACATAAAAATCCCAGCCCTACCAATAAGGAATATTCTTACATCTCCAGCTTCAGAGATAGCAAAATTGCGGTCTGTGGTTGAATTTGGATCGTACAATTCAATGATTCCATTCTCTTTGAATGCCGGCCAACACGTGAGTATTGGCACACAGAAAACAAAAATTGTTAAAAGCGGAAGCAATTTACGCCACATCTAAAAATAATAATAAATTATAATAAACAAAAAAATAATAATAAACGACCTTCTCATGTTTTGTTGGCATTAAAATTGCGGTCAATCGATTGAACAATATTAAAATAGTGATTAAATTATTTGTTTGGAATGTGTGTGCAAAAAGGAACAAGTCCATTGCGAGCATCCAATTTGGGAACTTTAAATAAATAGGGTAAAGCACGGCACCGATTATGGAGGGTAGCCGATAGCTGTAGAAAGAGTCCAATACGCCCAACCAATCCTTAAACATTTTTTAGAAAAAGTTGTTTAATTTTAATGGTTATTTAATTATAAAATCGGAATTCTGACACTTTTTAATCATTTTTAATTTATTACCGGAATTGCCCGCATAACAAAAAGGGCGTAGAATGAGTTGTGAAGCTTTTTGTGCCGAACGATGGTGACAATTTCAGCGACATATAGTGCCATTGACGGAATGGTTATACAAATGGTTAAGTAGATGATTGGAATTTGAACAGAGTTGGACCATTCGACAAAATCCATCATAAATTCAATAAAGACCAATATGAATAATGCTGAAATAAGAATGCAACAATTTATTACTTTTTCTTAAATAAAATTTTACGAATATTTGAATTGAATTGCTGACACTCAATCAATCGCTTTGCTTTTAACATTGTTTGTCTAACCCTCTACAATTTTTGTTTTAACGATATTCATGCGTGCAACTACAAACAATGAATAAGCGGTGCGATACCTTAAAAATTAATTTAAATAATATTTTAATCAGAATTTTTTTTATTGAATTTCTTTAAACAAAAATCTGTGACCAGGCAAGTGAGGAGAAGTGGCCAATGAAGTGGCAAATTTTCAGGCATTTGCCATAATCTGCTTCTCGATAACATGTTTGTGAGCAGTAATTGCACGAAATAACATGCTTAATTGCTTCCAGATTTGACTCAAAAGATAACATTGCCATATTTTAATTTTTGTATTTGCCTAACAAAAGGTCCGCCGGCATTTTTCAAGGCTTGGGCATAGCGTGTTTTGTGCACAAATTTCTGCCCTTTCAAAAAAAAAAATTGGTTCTTAATTGTTGCATTATAATAAAAAAAAGTGACAATGAAACCATAAAATGAACCAGTTGATTTATTTTTAAGAAAGGTCTTTGCCAGGGATGGTCGCCTACATAACTAAGGCGCTATTATTAGTAAAATATTGATTTTCGGGTTGTTGGCTTGGGTCGTCAAGTGTGCACATCACCGGTCTAAACTCCTTTCTTTTTCAATGCTCAACCTGAGACAAAATTTAAGCCACTCCACAATGAAACTATTACTTTTTTGTACAAAAGATCCGGCCGGCATTCTTCAAGGCTTGGGGCCTATCATGTTTTGTGTACACATTTCTGACTTTGCGCAGGGTTCGGATTGTTTACCAATTCCTCATTTTGTTTACACGATATTAATGAGTGCAACTACAAATGTAAATAAAAAACTAATGGGTTCATCAGTTTCCATGAAGCATTTTAATCGTGTAATCGTGCTTTAAGCAAAATTTGGTAGGTATTATTTTATAGTTTCATTGCTTAATTATTGTATAGGAAATTAAATGAGGCCCTTCAAAACATAATGAGTCTCATGAATGCTATGAAACTTCAAATGCATCAATGCTCAACCCGGGATAAAAGACAAGCCTTCCGTCAAGGCTTGGGCCTATCGTGTTTCACACATTTCTGCCCTTCCAAAAGTTGACACCTTGGAGTAAAAACAAAACGATAAATAAATGCCTGCACTAAACATTAAACGGCGAAATAAATTATTTGATTGGCAACGAAGAACCGGGGCCTTTCGGTCGGACCGAACAGGAACCGAGAACCGAACCGATTTTACAAATAATTTGGCAAAATCATTTTATTTAATTCAAATTTCTTTGAAATTATTAGTTTTTAATAACCAAAAGTTAATTTTCCGTTTTTGTAAGGTTTGTTATTAATTTAATAAAGGAGTATTGTGTCCTATAAGAGTTCTGCGAGGGGTTTGGAAATAAATTGTATGGGCTTTGAAGTTTTAACGTAATTATTCGGGGGGCTTAACCAATAATTAGAGAAAATAGCCAGGTAAGTTGGGTTTCATGCAGCCCGCCCTGAATGAACTTAATAATTTAAGGAAACAAATATATTGGTTAATTTCTTAAGTACCGTTAAGCGCGGGTACTGAGCCATCTTTCATAAAGTCTTCATTTTGTTTAACCATTACGTCAATGGCACTTTACATTGCCAAAATTTCACCATCGTTCGCCATAAAACATTCTATGATTTTTGTTGTGTAAGAATAAATCTCTACAAATCGCCCTTTGACTAGGGGTGTCGGTTCCGAACCGAACCGAACCAGACCGAACCGATCCGTAGAACCGGGATTTTTTCAGAAGCAAAGTTAACAACTTTTTTGGATGAGCAGGGGTGCCAATTTGCTTCGAGGACGATGAAGGCAGGGCGTTGGGACGGGAGGAATGGGGTGATCAGCAACCGTGCCAACCGCAGATTGGATGGCGAAATTCTTCAAACTCGGCTGACATTCCCCTTCCCCCGACGACATCCGAAGGGTTTATGGAAGATTTGGTAAGGTCCCTGATCGAAATGAATGTCCGGAGCAACACCGGTCGCTCTGCTCCGGAAGAAGGCAGCGATCAGAGACGCTGAACACAATTTCCATGGTGCACAATCCTGGCTTGCGAGCCAGAAGCAGCAAAAACTCAGTCAAAGAAAATTGGAAAGGAACCGGCCATGCACAGAATGGCGCCATTTTTTGAGGCAAATCAGTCATAAAGGAAAAGCAAAAAAAACATAAATGAGCGGGCAGCCTAAAGTGTGTTTCGGCCCTTATACGTGGACACACTTGACTCAAAAGTCGAGCTGTGGTGACTGTGGTCGAAGTTCGCAGGTTCATCCAAGCGTTTTGAAGAAATGAACCTGGCTCGAGGGCCAGGGCCTCCGGACAATCCGTCAGAGGACAATCCGTCAGTTCCCAATCAGTCAGAGGACAATCCGTCAGTGAAGGACAATCCGTCAGTGGGACAATCCGTCAGAGGATAATCCGTCAGAAATTTTCTTTTTAAAAAACGATTTAAATAATTATTTGGAGGAAAAATCGTGCCTACGTTTGGCGAGGGTTAAAAAAGATCCTATATAATTAAGATAATAACATTAATATTAAATTTTGTGCGAAATCCTTGGAAAGTTGGCACTAAAATGTTGGAATAACTACTTTAATGGGAGTGATCCAGATCCGAATGAACATACTTCCAATCGATTCCTCTCGTCGAGCTGAGTACGAATCGCAAAAATTTTGCGCCGAAACCCAAAGTGAATAAAGTTGCTAGCAAATTAAGTTGGCCAAAAACTATAGGGGGGACCCTTTGGTTAAAATTTGTGGGAAATACTTGTTTGTTCTAAAAATTGTCTGAAAATATGTTATTTGATGCGCTGATTACAAATTCATAAATAGAAAATTAAAATTGAGCATTTAAAACGGTTTTTGAACCGGTTTAAAGGTTCCCCCCATGGTTTTTGGCCAACAAACCCCAATACAGTCAACCCCGATCAACTTGAGACCCCGGAATTCCGATGCAATTTATAAGCCTAGAAATTCCGATTTGTCAAAATCTCTGAGCCTGCGGGCCAGAAGCAGCAAAAATCACCTGGCGGCGACAAACAAGAGAAACAAAAAAAAAGAAGGAATCCAAAGGTTCCAAAACTTCAAAACAAGGAAAGCAATTCAGTCAAAAAAAAAGTTTGAAACTATGGGAATTTTGAAGGGTCCACTATTGTTGTGTTGCAAACCTGGTCTCAGAAGAAGTCAATCTGTTAGACGCTTGAAAAATCTCGAAATAAACGAGCGCAAATTTTTTTTGTACCTCTCATGCTGTTGCAAAATTTTTTTCAAATATTCGCCCGATATTCGGATTTTTTCAGAAATCCGGGCTAAAGCCCGGTATTTGACCAAAAATCAAAAAAAAAAGCCCGCCCTGGCCCCAAGCCGATTATCCGAACCTTATTTTGCAGTAATATTGACCCATAATTAGTGCGTTATAATAACAACACGTGACAGTGAAAACCCATAAATTTAAATCAGCAGTTAGACAAAATTATACGTTTTTTAAAATTGATTTTTACGAAACAGGTGGTAATTGTTGTACGGAACTGTTAAAACTGGTCTGCAATGGATGCCCGATTGTTCTTCCCACTGTCAGCCAATTATTGTTTCGGTTCTGTAATTGATGGCCTTGCACTGCACCGACACGAATGTTTGCGCGATTTAGTAAACCGAATGATGCCAAAATCGTTGAAAAGCTGTTGTCGAAACGTGCCGCTGGCCCACAACAGTAACCAACTGGACAGCACTACCGTACCTGTTAGTAATGTTTGAGTGTTTCAGTTTGCGTTTTTAGTGGGCATGAGAACTATCTCAAGAATTGAGGACGAGATTTAAATCCATCAACCCCGGGAACCGAAGTTTTTCGGGTAGATCCAATCCGAACTACCTGTGTCCATAACCACTGGGTAGTAGACGAATATTATTCCCATGATTTTTGGGTCAGTCATGTTAACGGCACTCTTTGATGTTAAAAAGTAACTTTAATATTCATAAAACTTAATTTACCAAAAACAGGCTTGCGACAAGTAAATGACCCAAAAATGTTGCAAATGCATAAATTAACAGTTTTCGTTCAATGTCGTCGAAGGTGTTCTCGTTTATGGCAGCTTTCATCATATGTAATTTGTATGCCAAGAAAGAGGCAATGTTTAGCAAAACGCATAGAATCATAAAAATTACAGAGAAGGCGGCACAAATATAAGAAATATAGGTCAGGTACGGAGCCTCAATAAAGATTTAGTGGGTGTTAAATTTTATTAATTTATTTTGAATATGAATGCCACTAATTTGTAAGCTTAATCTAATATACCCAATAAGTAGGGCTGGGATTTATATGTGCTAAAAACCCCAAAATATGTATGTTTTTATGTGCTAAAAAATGCCAAAATATGTGCTAAAAATCCCAAAAAAGCCAAAATATGTGCTTAAATATGTGCCAAAAATGGCCAAAATCTAGTCAGTTTATGCATAAAAACCTTCAAAATTCATCTATTTTTATTAATTTTGCTCCTACAGTTGTAAATTTAATATTTCACATGTTTGGAAAATTTTTTAAAAAATATCAAAAATAAAAAATTTTAGGGGAAATGTCGATCTTTGTGGGTGGATTTTTGGTCCAAGAAAAAGTCATTTTTTAGGGGTGCATTTTTGAAAATTTTTAAAAAGTCGATCCATAGGGGTGTATTTTTCGTTTTTATTGCATTTTTGTTAAGGAATTTTGGAAAAATGGCGAAATATGTGCTAAAACTCTGAAAAGGCTTAAAATATGTCAGTAAATATGTGCTAAAAAATACCCCCAAAATATGTTTTAATATGTGCTAAAAAGTCGCCCTAATTCAAAAATTTTTCAAAACAAATGCTATTTTTGGGCTTCTCTCATGGTAAGGAATCCACGAAAAAAATATGTTATAACATAAAAATCCCAGCCCTACCAATAAGGAATATTCTTACATCTCCAGCTTCAGAGATAGAGAAATTGCGGTCTGTGGTTGAATTTGGATCGTACAATTCAATGATTCCATTCTCTTTGAATGCCGGCCAACACGTCAGTATTGGCACACAGAAAACAAAAATTGTTAAAAGCGGAAGCAATTTACGCCACATCTAAAAATAATAAAAAATTATAATTTACAAAAAAAATACTAATCAAACGACCTTCTCATGTTTTATTGGCAGTATAATTGCGGTCAATCGATTGAACAATATTAAAATAGTGATTAAATTATTCGTTTGGAATGTGTGTGCAAAAAGGAACAAGTCCATTGCGAGCATCCAATTTGGGAACTTTAAATAAATAGGGTAAAGCACGGCACCGATTATGGAGGGTAGCCGATAGCTGTAGAAAGAGTCCAATACGCCCAACCAATCCTTAAACATTTTTTAGAAAAAGCTGTTTAATTTTAATGGTTATTTAATTATAAAATCGGAATTCTGACACTTTTTGATCATTTTTAATTTATTACCGGAATTGCCCGCATAAGCAAAAAGGGCGTAGAATGAGTTGTGAAACTTTTTGTGCCGAACGATGGTGACAATTTCGGCAATATAAAGTGCCATTGACGGAATGGTTATACAAATGGTTATGTAGATGATTGGGATTTGAACAGAGTTGGACCATTCGACAAAATCCATCATAAATTCAATAAAGACCAATATGAATAATGCTGAAATAAGAATGCAACAACTTATTACTTTTTCTTAAATAAAATTTTACAAATATTTGAATTGAATTGCTGTCACTCAAACAATCGCTTTGCTTTTAACATGGGTTGTCTAACCCTCTACAATTTTTGTTTTAACGATATTCATTCGTGCAACTACAAACAATGAATAAGCGGTGTGTTACATTAAAATTAATTATTTTAATCAGAATTTTTTATTATTGCATTTCTTTAAACAAAAATCTGTGACCAGGCAAGTGAGGAGAAGTGGCAAATTTTCAAAATAATGGCATTTGCCATCATATTATGACCTTCGATCATTTTTAATTTATTACCGGAATTGCCCGCATAACAAAAAGGGAATAGAATGAGTTGTGAAACTTTTTGTGCCGAACGATGGTGATAATTTCGGCAATATAAAGTGTCAATGACGGGAATGGTTATACAAATGGTTATGTAGATGATTGGAATTTGAATCAAGAGTAGGACCCAATTCGACAAAGTCCATTTCAATTAAGATTTTTGATGTAATATAATGCAACAAATAAATCTTTTTTTTTCTAAAATCTCACTTGGTATTGAATTTCTGACATTCAAACGGGCAAATAAATGTATTCGATTTTTGCCAAAATTCTTTGTTTAACAATTCCTCATTTTGTTTTACACGATATTAAAGAGTGCAACTACAAATGTAACTAAAAAACTAATCAGTTCATCAGTTTCCAAGAAGCATTTTAATCATGTAATCGTGCTTTAAGCAAAATTTGTTTAGGTATTATTTTATAGTTTCATTGCTTAATTGTTGTATAGGAAATTAAATGAGGCCCGGATTCAAAACATAATTAGTCTCATGAATGTTATGAAACTTCAAATGCATCAATGCTCAACCCGGGATAAAAGACAAGCCTTCCGTCAAGGCTTGGGCCTATCGTGTTTGTGCACACATTTCTGCCCTTCCAAAGGTTGACACCTTGGAGTAAAAGGCAAAACGATAAATACTGTAAATGCCTGCACTAAACATTAAACGGCGAAATAAATGTATTCGTCTTTCTTTTCGACAATTCTTTGTCTAAACTCACGTTTAATAAAATTGAGAAAAAACCCCATGGGTACTATGAATGGGCGCATTTTCTGGCTAGGGTTCTCTCGAGAAGGCATTTTTATCATTATAAAAAAAATCAATTTTCCATTTTAATGCTACCATTGAAAAGTGATTAAACCTTTGAATTATCTGTGATTTTAAAATATCGACAACCTCTCAAACAGAGTGATCTAAAATTCAAAAACCGGTTTAAAGGTCGAGCGCGCTAAAATTTCTGCTTGTTCCATCGTTTTCAGCACATAAGAAACCCTATAAAACCGGTTTTTGGGTGATTAATTTTGAAAAAATCAAAAAAAAAAAATCATAGATTTTCAAAATCTTAGATGTTGTCAGATAGGTCTGGGGGAAAATGTTTTTCTCAACAAAAAGTCCACAAGGATCGCAGACATCACCAAAATTGGCATTATGATTGCAAAATATTTGAATTGGCAACGAATATTTTTGGACCTCGTACCGAACCGGAACCGTAAACCGAACCGAACCGAAAAAATCCCGGTTCTACGGTTCGGTTCGGCCCGGTCTGGTTCGGTTCGGACCCGACAACCCAAGTCAGAGGGCGATTTGTAGAGATTTATTCTTACACAACTAAAAGCATAGAATGTTTTATGGCGAACGATGGTGAAATTTTGGCAATGTAAAGTGCCATTGACGTAATGGTTAAACAAAATGAAGACTTTATGAAAGATGGCTCAGTACCCGCGCATAACGGTATTTAAGAAATTAACCAATATATTTGTTTCCTTAAATTATTAAGTTCATTCAGGGCGGGCTGCATGAAACCCAACTTACCTGGCTATTTTATCTAATTATTGGTTAAGCCCCCCGAATAATTACGTTAAAACTTCAAAACCCATACAATTTATTTCCAAACCCCTCGCAGAACTCTTAGACACAATACTCCTTTATTAAATTAATAACAAACCTTACAAAAACGGAAAATTAACTTTTGGTTATTAAAAACTAATAATTCAAAGAAATTTGAATTAAATAAAATGATGTTTGCCAAATTATTTGTAAAATTCAATAAAGTGTCATTTTTGTTATTCTTACTAGATTCACATACACATCATATATCGATCCTTGCTAAGCTTTTTTCAATAAATGCTAAGTAAAAAAAAAAAATCCATTTATGCATTAATTTACTATTATATGAATTAAAATTATTATTACTTTTCAATCCAATAAAATTGCATAATTTTAAAAAAATTAAAAAACAATATTTATTTTTTTCCAACCATTAAATTTCATAAATGAAGTTTTATTTGGGTAATTTAATTGAAATCAAACATTTAATATAACATCTTTAGAGTCAATTAATATTGTTTGATATATTTTTTAAAAATTTGCATTCAAAAACGTTTCATTTTGTTTTCTTACTACATTCATCACATTATATTATCGACTCTCTTAAGCTTTTTCTAATGATATACTAAGTATCAATTTATGTTATGTTTAAAGTTAGTATACGTCATTTTCATAAAAATTTTAATCAAAATAAAACAACATTGTATAATTTCTTTACTACAATAATAGTTTCAGAGCCTATTAATACTCAAGTAAATGAATTTGTTGCTTATATTATTTTTATTTTTAACTACAGCACATTTGATTTTGGCGGTTAACAAACCAAAAGATGGAAAAATTCGACCAACTTTTGATGAAATATATGGGAAAGGATGGGACAAAGATGACCATCAACAAATAAAAGTGGAAACATCGCCGTTAAACTCGGGAGAAAATGCTCTAAATGAACAAGCTGATCATGATGACAATATAGATCAGGATGTTGAAGCTTATAATTCGGATTCGACTGATCAGAATCTTACACAGGAAGACCCGGAATGCATTGATCAAAGTGATGATGAAACAATTAAAGGAATTAATGATGAAAATGAATTCAATGAGCAAGAAAAACGGGAAATTATTTCCAAATTTCACGCAATGAGAGAGAAGTATAAAAAAAAAGGAAATTTTCAAAGAACAGAAAAAGTTAAAATTGAGTGTAAAATTGGAATCAAATTGGGAGTAAATCGCAAGAAAATTTATAAATGGAAAAAAGAATTTGGCTTAAGTCGCAAAATGAGAATAAACAAAAAAAGTTTTTATGAAAAGAAAAAGCGCGAATTTGTTGCACGAATTGATGACATCAAAAAGTGCCAATATGGAGAACAGAATAAACTTATTAAAGATTTGGGCATTTCTCGAGACACATTTCGTTGTTGGAAAAAAGAACATTGGACTTCCCATTAAAAGTAAACTTTGCATATTAATTTACAAAATTTTGTTAACAAATTTCTTCCAGTATATTCTGAAAGCGAAAAATTGGAATTGATGGGAAAATATTACAAAATAAAACAAAGAAATCCTGAAATTGGTGACGGTGTTATTGTCAATAAGCTGAATATTAGTGCAAAAACACTATATAGATGGAAAAAACAATTTGTAAATTCCGTTGATGAACATTCATTGCCGGAGAACCGCCCAACTTTTGCGGATAACGAGTATTTAAATTTAAATATTTCATTTTTGTCAAATTTAATATTAAAGATTTAATTAAATTTTTTTATTGTAGCACTTCTGAAAATCCGATGCCCTCGTCGTCGGATGACAATTTGTGGGCCTGGAATTTCGCAAAGAAAAAAAGAACAGAAAGAATCGAAGTGGAACACTCCGTGAAAAAATAAAGACATTTTTTGAAAAAAGGGATAAAAACGACTGCCGCCCTTTTCCCAAATTTTTTTGAGCCTAAATAATGAAATTTCAAAAATGTTCATATTTAAAAAGTTAGGCTGAATTGATTTTACCTACATATTGTTTTGGCAAATAAAAAAAGTGATTTTTATGTGTATAAAATGTGTTGATATTTATGCTAATTTCGGTACTCTTTAAAATATTCTTTGTTTCTTTATTTTGGGAAAATTTATGTATTTTTCGGAAAAAAAAAATAAAAGTCCCGAATAATTGGGAAATATATTCAAACCTTTTTATAATGCGTCGATTTTCTTACTGTTTAGGAATTGTGCCAACAATTTTAAATCATTTTTACATTCAATTCAAAACTATATATTTAGTGGGACGCTAAACGGCATAATTGAAATGTCAAAATTAGTTAAAATTTAAAGTTTTATGAAAATTGGTCAGCTTTTGTGTTCAAAATGAATAGAATCATCCAATTGAATAAAGCTGTCGGTTAACCGAAATCTTTTGGTTAACCGAACCGAAACCGGTAACCGAACCGAACAGATAACCGAACCGAAATCTTTTGGTTAACCGAAACCAAAACCGATAAACGAACCAAACAGATAACCGAACCGAACAGATAACCGAACCGAAATCTTTTGGTTAACCGAAACCAAAACCGATAAACGAACCAAACAGATAACCGAACCGAACAGATAACCGAACCGAAATCTTTTGGTTAACCGAACCGAAACCGGTAACCGAACCGAACAGATAACCGAACCAAAATTTTTCGGTTAACCGAAACCAAAACCGATAAACGAACCAAAAAAATACCGGTTTTTGGTCTCGGTTCGGTTCGGCTTGGTTTGAAACCGACAGCCTTGCTCAGATCATTGATTTTTGTAATATGAGTTTTGATTTGTTCAAAAAGGCGACGCTTATCAGCACCACCGGACCCATCCTATTTCTTAAAAAACTTCAAAAAAATCACATTTTTTGAAAAATTCTTTTTCTCGACGGCGTCTGACGGCACCGCTGGTCCTTTCCAAAAACCCCTAATAAAAATTGCAAAAATTGAACCTAAAAATTAAAAATTTTAAAAAATCTCAGTTCGGACTCAAACCGAGTAATTTCTCGGGGTTTTTTGGGTCTCGAGTCTCGATTCTCGGTAAATGCCTTTTAGCCAGAGGTTGCCCATACGTCCGTAAATGGCAACGACAGTCTTTGAAAACCGTCCTTCTTGGAAATTTTATCTTCATTTTGCCACCACAATACCCTTCTTTACAATGAAATTAACGATTCGGAGTATTTTCTAACGGACAACGATTAGCAGGGATGCTACTTTTAGGTTTTTACCTATTTTTTATGCAGCTTTGTTTTGGCGAGTTATGCCGAAAAACATGTTTTTAGCCTAAAATATCGTCGTTTTTAACTCACCTATACCTAAAAAACCCTATTTGGGGATTTTTGTACCTAAAATAAGGGCAAACCTATTTCAAGTAAAAGACTTTTTGCCCCTATTTTTGCTACTATTTGGGCGTTTTTACCATGATCACTAATTTTTTTGAAAAATTAATCATAAAAAATATACGAATTTTTTCTTCTTAGAATTTCTTGCCTTTTAGGCGCCCATTTTACTTCTTTTTTTTCTTGCCAAGTAAGCCTTACTGATTGATAATTTTACCATGTAACAACAAGTTTTTAATGCTTTTATTGTTATTTTACCCACATTTTTTTGCCCTATTTTTGCTTATAAACTCGGCTTTTAGTAACTATTTTGGCACTTTAGGTACCTGTTTCGAGATTTTTTGAATAAAAGTATCATATCCCTGACGATTAGCGTTGAGTTTATGAAAAAGGTATTAGTAAATTATAACAAAAGATTAAAATTACATAAACAAAATGTAAAAGTAAATGCTTTTTTATTCGTTCCACAATTGCTGAAGCGTTTTAAATGTTCCGTCGTTTCGTTCGTCCCATCTCTGCAATTGTTAGCCAACTGCACGGAATGTGGCGCAACGTCTATTCGGTTGCTGCGCCGCAAATAAAAAATTTTTTTAAAAATTCGGGCAACGCGTCTTTTCAGCAACGGATGGTGTCTAAAAAATGTTTTAGAAATTTCAAAATTTATAATAGAAAAATAAATAAATTTTTTACGTTATCACAGAGATTTCAATTGCGCCAGCAAGAATTGTGCCGATCAAAAAGAAGAATGAATAAATCAAACTGCGATATTCGTCTTTGGCCACATTGGTCGTAATGATTATGCAGAAAATAACCAATGACAAATTGGACAATAAAAAGCACAAAAAAGTGGGAAAAAGTTGTTTGGCAGTTTTCACATTTTCCAATACCTTTTTAATAAATAAATTAATATTTATAAACAAATTGGAATTGAATTACTTGATAATCGCTGGCCAATGTGATAATTGTTTGGAGATGCTTCTTCAATTTGACTAACATATTTTCGTCGATTGTAACGCCCAATTTTGATTATAATCTGTCAAAAAATAAAATATATTTAATTCTTAGTATTTTAATAAAATTTTTACCATAAATTCCACAAAGCTCACTACGGCAGAAAAAATAGATGTAAATAAATTGAATTTTGTAATTGTCCACGAGTAATCAAAGGTTAGCATGTTGACAAAAGCAATAATGAACTTAAATTTTTAATTGTTAAAAAATTGAATTTTTCTTAAATTAAATAATTTAAATCTATGACTTACCGTAATGCTAAACCAAGCCAAGTTAAAATGAATTTTTTGGTAATTTTCATATGAAGTTATGCGTATGGTGGCCATAAATCGTTCAATGATCAATGCGTGGCCAATCATTCGGCGATAAAACACGTCGAAACTCATTAAATCCTAAAGATATTTCATAAATTTTAAGATTGAATTTTCACAACACTTATTAATAGATCGCGGATTTTAATGTTTTAACATGTTTTTTTTGTTGTTGCAGAATAGGGGATCGTAAGAGAAGCCCAAAAATAGCATTCATTTCAAAAAATTTTAGAATTAGAGCGACTTTTTAGTCCATAATAAATCAATATTTTGGCCTTTTTGGTCAAAAATTCAAAAAAAATTCGGACTTTTTCCAAAAATTTCTTAAGAAAAATGCATTAAAAACGAAAATGTACCCCGAAAATCAAACCAAAAATGCACCCCTAAAAATGACTTTTTTTTTGACAAAAGATCGACATTTTCCCTAAAATTTTTTTATTTGATATTTTTTATGAAATTTTCCAAACCATGTGAAAAATATTATATTTACAACTGTAAAAGGAAAATTGATAGAGTTTTACGCCTAAATTTTTTTTGTTGACAAAAACCCACATGAAGATGGAAAAATTATAAACGAAAATTTTATTAATTTAGGAAAGGGTCGATGATGGTTTTGTTATTGAACGCGGCTTTTAATTTTTTTAATTTTAATATTTTTCAAATAACATTAATTAAGGCACCATAAAAAAGGGTTTATTTTTGCACCTATTCTGAAGTCTTGCTAAAAATCCCATCCCAAATTACCAAACGCTGTAACCTGGGTTTATGTAACCCGGGTTAACGCCCAAGCTTAACCGCTTTGCTCGTCTTTAACCCGGGTCCAGAAAAATCTACAAAAAAAATTTGATAGGCGAATCAAATATTGTATCGAATATTATTATATTGTATACTTTTTGTACATCACAATAAACTTTCATTTACTTGTAGAATCAGGTTGGAAGGTGTAGAAAGGTCGTCGTTGGAAATAAATTTGATGAGAAGCATCGCTGACCGGACCAACACGAAGAAAACGACGGCCACACTCTGAGTGATCAGAATAAACTTCAGATTTGGGTGCAACAGTTTGGTGGTCCCGATCACGGCCAAGTTCAGACAGGCGACGGCCAACACGACAATGTCAATCAGCAATTCGATTGAGTAAAATGTCACGACGGTGCCAGACGGTAATGACATTTTCTAAAATTGTGACACAAATAATGAAAATTTTAATTATATAATTGCTATTTGGTGTTAATGTTTCAGACATGGGAAAAGCAATGTGAATGAACAAAGCAAAAAAGTGTGGGAATAATAAAAATTTTGTATTTCTCGGCATTTTCGTTTGGAATTTTGTTAACATTTGTAAATTAATTAAAGCGGTAACAATGTTTAAGTCGGTTTTCTCACATCATTAATTAAAAGGTGACATTATTTGAAATTCATTAAAGTACAAAAAATTATTTTCAAGACCCTTTCATAGGAAATCGGATTTTTTTTTTGTTGCGTATTCGTTAAATTTATCATAAAAAGTGGGCTGGCTGTACGGCTTAGCAATGTTTTGCAATGTTGTAGAAGAGCTCGCAGCGCACACAAACATTGCGGTCGCAAGGGTACTTTTGTGGCAAAATTTTCCACAAAAGTGATCTGAGTTTTGATCAGTCACTTTTTGATAGGTTGTTGCGCAGATGGAATTCTTGGATTTTTAGAAGCTTTAAGGCATTAATGAAAATTTTAAAATTTAACAATTTTTGAATTTTGGCATAATGTTACTTAAATATGAACATAAACTGTTTTGATTTTCCGAACAAAATTGTTCAACAAAAATGCAGTAAAATTGAATTTTATATATTATTTAACAGTTTCAAAGATTATTTCGGGATTAAAAGGATCTTGTAGATGGAAATCTTGGTTTTTCAATAAGGATTGGCACTCAAATCCACTAACCCCGAATCCTAAGCTCAATGTTTGGTGTAAAACCCTGACTGGTTGACCTCCTAAAAACCTTGTTATCATCTCTGAACAGAAGCTAAGAACGGGCGTTAACAAGTTATTAATTAAATATAAAATACCTTTAATTCAGGGCTCCGATATCTGCTGCATTAGCAGCTTTTTTTGTGAGGTTTCAGAAGCCTTCAAGCTTTTGCCGTTTTTTGTGGTTTTTTGAAAGATTAATGAAAAATTTTAAAAAAATGTTTAACAATTTTTGAATTTTGGCATAATGTTCTTAAAATGAACATACACTGTGATTTTACGACAAAATTGTTCAACAAAAATGCATTAAAATTGAATTTGATATATTATTTAACAGTTTCAAAGATGTTCAACACAAGAAAATTTATTTATTTATATGAAACTAAAAATGTTGACAAGTAAATTGGTGAACAAGTTAGGTCTATTAGGAATGTAATCCTATTATGTCGCTAGACATGCTCAGTTTTTGCCTTGAATTTAATAAAGATAGGTTTTTAAAGCACTTGATCAACACAGGAGTTTTATTGGCTTTGTAGGGCAGGGCAAAAATATTCCATATTCTTTTTGCAATCTCTTCCTCACATTCTTTCTTTCCAAACTTTTTTGCACTAAATTCTTTCCAAATTTACCTGTCTTTTCTTACTTTAATTTTAAAAACTTTTCACATGTCTTCGAAACCGCGCATCTCGACTGCAGTTCCGGCAGGCCGGGCCCAGCTTCAGGAAAGGGCAGCTGCAATGAATAAGAAACTCAACACCTCCTCGGCTGTCACGGAGGAGCGTTCGTGGGTGTCCAAACCTAAGCCAAATTCGGGACCCCAAACCCCAATGATCGCAGGTAGGAGTGCGGGACCCCACTCGCAGACAGCCTTCGCGAGGCGTGGGCGTAAGTACCCGTTCAGTTTTCTGAACGGGAAAACCAATGGTCTGTTTTCCATTCGCTCAACAAATTTATAAAAATAGGACACTAACGAGTTTTGAGTAGATAATTGGAAATGGTTTTGAAAATGAATTCTGCCGAAATTTTCTAGCAATTCTACTCAACTGCTCTTAGCAATGTCGATAAGGGTTTCGTGTGAAGCGATATTCGGACTCCGTCAAATGGCTCGGCCTCACAACACGACAGATCACGAAGAAGTTTTGGATTTGTCGGCCCAATACGCACCCGAGCTGCACGGACTCAATGTTTGACAAAATAACACAATTGAACCAGATTCTGTAATTCCCGAAATAGAGTATTTCCGACTCACCGCAGAAGATAACAAATGGCAGCAAATATTTCAGGCAATAGTGAATCGAGGGGGCATTTTCCCCTAGTTTAACGGCGATGTTTCCAATTTTATTTGTTGATGGTCATCTTCGTCCCATCCTTTTCCATATATTTCATCAAAAGTTGGTCGAATTTTTTCAAATTGCCTTTCATTGACCGAATGCAAATTAAATGTGAAGCATTTACAATTAGAAAGAATATAAGCAATAAATTCATTTTGTTGGGTTCTGAAAGATTATTTGTGTAAAAAATCATTTATAAAATTTTTTTAAGCATTCAGAGCGGTTTCAAAATCGTAATCCTGTTTAAAAATAAATTAATTAAAGAATTGAAAACTAATAAAATATTTCATTCATATCATGTAAATATTGAATAAATTGATTTTTACACAATATTTCATTGAACATAGCTTAAGAAAGTCGATAATATGATGCGTATGAATGTAATAAGAAAACATAAAATGACTTGAATGCCAATTTTTCTTTAAATCATTTTAATTTATATTGCCGCCCAATTTATTGTAATTAGATTAATAAAAAATAAATGGAAATAAATAAATTATAACTATTACGTGTAGGGGCACCATCGATTTAACTTTATTCAGCAGTTTGTAATTCAGCTATGCCCCGAAGGCAAAATGTCATCGTACCGGGGGAAGGGGGTCGGGAGTTTTGGGCAAAAACGCAGATGCAAAATTGTGCACTTTTTCCAGAAATTATTTGACCCAAATTCAAATGTTTTTAGGCGGGGATTCGTAGACCATTTTTCGCATTTTTTTTTCACTTCCGCTTTCAATTTGAACCCAAATTCATTTTCGTCAAATTTGACCCTAATTAATTTTGGTGCGTTTTTCAAATCTGGCACTTTACAAATATTGTGCCAATTTTTATTTTTTATGCTTACTTTTTACTGTCTTAGTGAGCTCGTTGAATTATTTCTTAAAAATAAATAAATGACTTGAAATCTAAGCTTATATTGTTATGGTCGTAAATTTGTCACAACTTTTCTTAGTCATTAAAACGCACCCGACACGCCATCAACTCGTTTCTCACCAAATCGTTTTTTAATAAAATGAAATAAAAACTTGTGAATTGTCATCTAAAATATTTAAAGAAAAAATTTTTAAAAATTTCTAGAACTGTTTACACCACCGTAAATGTTCAGAGAAAGTCGGGAAAAATCATTATCGGGGACTTGAACCCCGCACCCAAAGTTTCTACCCCCCACCACTCTCCATTATACCAGCATCAAAATGCTCCATCCCTCTTTAGATTATTTAAATTGTAATAAATTAGTTATTGCTAACTTAAAAATTAAATTTTAACGGAAATGCTGTGTATAATAATAATTGATACCGTGGCCAAGGTGGAAAAGAATACGCTTGAATTTGCTCTCTTTTTGACAGATTAAAACAAAATATTTTAATTTCAAATTTAAACAACAAAACTTGGACAATTTTTGCAGAGTTTAGTTCATTGATTGTGTCGCAATAATTTACTTTTTTCCGGCGTGTTCCACTTCAATTCTTTCTGTTCTTTTTTTCTTTGCGAGATTCCAGGCCCACAAATTAGTCATCCGACGAGGGCCATCGGATGTTGGGAAGTGCTACAATAAGAAATAAATCTATTATTAATCTTCTGACCATTAAATTTGATAAAAATGAAATATTTTAAATTGAAATACTCGGTATCCGTGAAAGTTGGGACGATTCCGTCAATGACTGTTCATCAACGGAATTTTCAAGTTGTTTTTTCCATTTATATAGTGTTGTTCTCTCAATGTTTAGAATATTAGCAATATCACCTTCACCAGTTTTAGGATTTCTTTGCTTAATTTTGTAATATTTTCTCATCACTTCCAATTTCTCGCTTTCGGAAGGTTTAATTTTCGCTAAATTAAATTTAATAATTTTTGAAAAATAAATTCAAAAAAATACATTTGACCGGAAGTCCAAATTCGTTTTTCCAACAACGAAATGTTTCTGCAGAAATGCCCAAATCTTTAGCAAGTTTATTCTGTTCTCCATGTTGACTCATTTTTATCTCATCGATTCGCTTAATAAATTCGCGCTTTTTCTTCTCATAAAAATCATTTTTATTTCTTTTCATTTTGCGACTTAAGCCAATTTGTTTTTTCCATTTATAAATTTTCTCGCGATAGACTCCCAATTTGTTTCCAATTTTACGCTCAATTTTAACCCTTTCTATTTTTGTAACTTTTCCCTTTTTCTTATATTCTTCTTTCAACGCGTGAAATTTGCAAATAATTTCTCGTTTTTCATTCTCAGAGAATTCATTTTCTTTATTAATTCCTTCAATTGTTCCATTATCATTTTGATCAATGCTTTCCGGGGCTTCCTGTGTAAGATTCTGATCAGTCGAATCCGGGTCTTCCTGTGTAAGATTCTGATCAATGCAATCCGGGTCTTTCTGTGTAAGATTCTGATCAGTCGAATCCGAATTATAAGCTTCAACATCCTGATCTATATTGTCATCATGATCAGCTTGTTCATTTAGTGCATTTTCTCCCGAGTTTAACGGCGATGTTTCCACTTTTATTTTTTCACGGTCATTTTCTTCCCATCCTTTCCCAAATATTTCATCAAAAGTTGGTCGAATTTTCCCGATTTCTGGTTCATTAACCGCCAAAATTAAATGTGCTGCATTTATAAATAGAAATAATATAAGCAACAAATTCATAATTGACTCTGAAAGTATTAGTGGAGTAAAATTAGATAAAAGTTTTCCTAACGATTTTGAATTCATAATAAATAAAATTCATATTTGTTTCAAAGAATAATAAAAAATAGAACTATAACTCATTTGAACAGTCTTTTTGCTTACTTATTTATTACAACTAATGGAAAATTTTGAATTTCCTGTTTTTAATGTCCTGCAGTTGCCCAAATTGATTAATATAAATTTTTGGATGTTTTGAAGACGATAAGTTGACGTGGCTAAGATGGGGGGGGGGCATACCAAATTTCCCAATTTTCATTGGCTGATGATTAGGGTTGTTGGCGGTCGGTTTTAAACCGGGGCTCCCGTTAAGATCACTAACTTTGAACAAAGTTATTCAATTTTAAAAAATATTCAGTGAATTCGTCCAAAATATGAAATGAAAAACTTGTGAATTGTATCTAATTAAAAAAATTGGGAAATTTAAAAAACTTTGGGTCATGGGACTCGAACCCATGGCTTCACCAAGGCCGTAGTCGAATGCGGTGTTTGGGCTAATATACACTGGTTATAAATTATAATTGGTTTCCATTTCAGTACCATGGTTCACAAACGGTTCAAATGATATTCGTACTCAACTGAAAGTGAGGAATCGATTGGTGTATGATTTAATAGTTCTTAGAAAGCAAGTTTTTAAAAATTTAAATTCCAAATAAATTTTCTACTATTTGTTCCATAATTGATTAAGCATTTTGAAGTGTTCCGTCGCTTGGTATGGACCATCTCTGCAATTGTTAGCTAATTCTGCGGATTGTGACGCGTCGTCAATTTGATTATGTTTGAAATAACAAATTCGAAACACCCTTTTCAGAACATCGATAGCGCGTTTTTTCAGCAATGGATGGTGCCTAAATTATTTGAAATATTTAGAATTTATAACAAAATATAAAAATGTTTTTCATCTATAATGCGCCGGTCTATTTTCCCTCGTGTTTGTGAAGACAGATTCTCTTTCTCTAATAGTGAGGGACGGAGAGGACTTACAAGGGTTGTCATTCGTAGCTTAATGGTTAGAGCTGTCCACGGGAGAGGGTCGAGTCCCAACAGGGGTTCAAATCTTTTGCACGTCCACCCCACCAGAACACGCGTATAACCATCTTCCCACCCAGGGTTGGACAAGGACGGGTATCCGGTGGGACCGGTATCCGGGTATTTTGGGCAAATTATCCGGGACCGGTATCCGGGTGTTTTGGGCAAATTATCCGGGACCGGTTTCCGGGTGTTTTGGGCAAATTATCCGGGACCGGTATCCGGGTGTTTTGGGCATTTATCCGGGACCGGTATCCGGGTGTTTTGGGCAAATTATCCGGGACCGGTATCCGGGTGTCCAGGATCCGGGATACCCGGTATCCGGGGGTTGGATCCGGACGGGTTAAGCACCCCTAATGGTGGTATCTTTTCGGAGAGAAGATATCCGGGCATAAATTACTATCCGGCACCGGTATCCGGGCGAATGTCCGGGCATAAATTACTATCCGGTGCCGGTATCCGGGTGTCAAGGAACCGGTGGAATCGCTATCAGGGGGACCCGGATCGGTTTTGTCCAACCCTATTCCCACCCATGCCAAATCTTGCAAAAAACGGACATAGGATAGAGAACATTAAATTAATAGAATCGTGTCGATAAACGGAATTTTGATTTATTTTTTTTTCAGTTAAAATTTGACAAGCACTTAGTACGCTTAACTTCATTTGTATACGGCGGATCCTTCTTAAATTTTCACCAATCCTAAAAAACAAAATATGCTATAGCTCTTTTTTTTATTAGATTAATTTTGCTACTAAAATCAATGCTTAGAAATTAATTCTTATGCTTTCCTTACGAGTTATAGTCAAAAACGTTTAATTATTAAAACCAATTTTTTCAAAATTCTCCAAGCTCCAACAAATTTCAATGGTGAGGAGTGTCTAACCTTAATGGTGAGGAGTGTCTAACCATACGTCAGCCACTCGGGTTTTCTTAAAAACAATAAATTTCAGCAATTATCGAAACGATTTCTCTGTATTATGTCTTATCTCTAACTACAGGCTTTGTCTGACATTTGGCATAGGTGTTCCAGGTGTCGGGGGATGTGATGCAGACTATTTTATTCATGTTGTGGGATATAGATCTATTTTTTGGGTCAATTCATCCGTAAAAGGACTTCAAACACCACACATCAATTTTGCTGTTTTAAAACAATTCGTAAATTAATGTTACGTTATAACAGTGAGTTCAATTGCAGCACTGAGAATTGCGGTGGTCCAATTTGTTAATCCGTAAGCAAAAGTCATTTCATATGGTCCAGTGGCCAAATCCAATGTTAGTGCCATGTACAAAATGTTCATGCACAAATTTGAGAGGAAAAAGTATAAAAATGCTGGGGAAAGTTGCTTGGCCGTCTTCACATTATGCGACACCTTTTTTGTGATTATAAATTAAAATATAACAAAAAACAAATTGTTTACAACATATCGCTGTCCAATGTGATAATTGTTTGGAGATGCTTCTTCAATTTGACTATTATATTTTCTTCGATTGTAACGCCAAATTATGATTATCATCTGTTGAAAAATTATTTAAATATTAAACAAAATTTGTCACCAAAAATTCCACAAAGCTCAATATGGTTGACAAAATGCTGGTAATCAAATTGAACGAAGTGACTGTCCACGATTGTTCTTTGGTTGCCATGTTAACAAAAGCGATGATAAACTTCAATTTTTTTTAAATATACAAAAAAAAAGATTTTTTTTTGTTAAATTATGCAAATCTTTTAACAAACTTACCGTAATGCCTAACCAAGACAAATTAAAATAAATTTTTCTCCAGTTTTCATATGAATTTGTGTACAAGGTGGCAATAAATCGTTCAATAATCAGCACATGGCCAAGCATTCGGCGAAAAATCGCGTTGAAATTCATCAAGGACTGCGCAAAAATTGCATTTTAAAATCTTTAAATTGAAGTACCTGTAAAATCATGTTGGGTGGTGTAAAAAGGTCATCGTTGGAAATGAATTTGGGGAAAAATATCGCTGATCGATTCAACACGGAGAAAACGGCGGCGATACTCTGAGTGATCAGAATGCATTTCAGATTTGGGTGAAGCAGTTTGGTGGGCCCGATCACAGCCAAGTTCAGACAAGCGATGACCAACACGACAATTTCGGTGAGGAATTCGAACGAGAAAAGCGTGTAGGCCAAAAGGACGACGGTGCCGGACGGAGATGCCATTTTCAAATAAATAAATCAAAGAATTATTAATACAAATCTAAAACATATAAAAAAAATTATATTGAAAGGAAGAAAATTATTATGGGGATTTTGTCGTTCATAGGCTTTAATTATCATTATTATACGCTTTCATATTTTCGTGGGAATATTTTCTTTCAAATTACACCTAAGCAGATGAAAATTATATACATAAAGCCAGCGGGCGCCAAAATGATTAGGGTTAAATGTCTGCTTATTTCACAATTTTCTTTGTATAAAATTTTTTAAACAAATGTAATTATAAGTTATTACCAATAATTAAAGTTTGTAACACTTTGTTGAGTTAATAAGTACGTTCAATTTGACTTTTTAAATTTATAAAATCATTGGTGCTAAAAGTTTTCAACAATAAAAATGATAAATATAATTAAAAATGTATTTTATGTATTTGAACAAATAATATATTTATTCAATGTATAGCGAAATAAATATTCGATTAGATGTAATGTGATCATGATCAAATTACTTCATATTATGTTCTAATCAGAGCTGTGTGCTTAAGATTGAACTAATTTCAATATTTAGAATCGATCTGAAGATTTGCTGTTTAATAAACAGAACAAAATAGATAATTTATGAGCATTTCATTTAATTTTAACTATTATTGAGTCCGGACCCAAAACCAAAAAATTTTTTTGGGGTTTTTGTACAAAAAATTGGACCAAAAGTTTTTTGGTTTTGGGTTTTGTTTGGAGTGAGAGGGGGTTCGGCGGTGCCGATAGGCGCCGCCGAGAAAAATTTGAATTTTTCCAGCCAATATGGAGTATGTCCAGCGGTGCCGACAGGCGCCGCGGGGGGGATTTTTTTACAAAAATTGGCAATCTTTGTTAAGAAAAGCACTGTTTTCATGGAAAGTTTTTGGAGTCGAGATTGAGAATCTCGAGCTTCTTTTGAGCGAGACTCGAGACGAGATTCTCGGAAAAAAAATCTCGGATCTCGAAAAATCTCGAAATTCAGTTTTATTCGAGACGAGATGACGAGACGAGATTTCTCGAGATATCTCGTCGAGATTTTTCGAGATCTTGTGACGAGATCTCGTCTCGACCGGGCTCAAACTTGAACTGTGTGTGGGAGGAGGTTCACGTTAATTGTTTTTTCAAACGTTTTCTGAACTTTACGGTGTGTAAACACTTCCAAAAGGTTTTTAAATTTCCCAATTTTTTTAAAATTAGATACAATTCACAAGTTTTTCTTTTCATTTTTTTGCTTGGACGAATTCACTGAATATTTAAAAAATAAAAAATTTGGTTCAAAGTTGATTGACCCCACACCGACTGCGTAATTTATTTTTTATCACTTTCGGTGAGCATCTATGGTGGACGAAACAAATATTAAAAATTGTTTCAATTTTTTTCTTTGTAAAATTTGTAATTATTGGACAAATTTTCTTAATAAATCCCTCCAATAATTCAAAAAATTTACCCGGTGGTGCCTTTCGGCGCCGATGAGCCACTCTTTTTCCTAAAAAGCTTACAAGAATTGTCGTATTAAAATTGCCAACCTCCCTGCCTCAGAAGCTTAAAATAGGTTTAAAAAAGGCAACTGGCAGAACCGTAGCCAAAAAAACTTTTTGAAGGGGGGGGGGGAGGGAGGAAAAGTCGATTCTTAGGTGTGCATGCATCTTTTTTGGTTGCATTTTTCTTTGGCAATTTTTTTAATTTCGATCAAATTTTTCAGAATTTTTAATAAAGATGCGTAGAATCGGAAATTTTGCTGATTTTTAAATTTTTAAAAATACAAGTTTTTGAGCATTAGTTTCACTTCTGCTGAGGAGAGAATCTAGGCGGTACCGAGAAAATTTTGAATTTTTTGACGGAATTTCATAAGAAAATTGGTCTAAAAGTTATTAATTGCTAAACAAAAGAGTCCTCCTTTCCAAAATGGGTAATTATTTACATCGTTAATTTTAATCGGCCGGCACGTATTTAGGGTTTTGCTTTGGGGGAGTTTTTAGGGGGTGCATTTTTCTTTATTTGTTGAGAGATTTGTAATAAAAAAAAAGGTAATTTTTTCAAGTTTTAGCAATGGGAGGAGGGAGTCCTAGCCGGGAAAAAATTTTAAAATTTGAACGATAATTGCTAAGAAAATTCATCCAAAAATTTAGCATTTGAAAATCAAAGGAGTCCCCCCTATTGTTTGCCAAAAACCGGTTTCGGTTTTTGGTTTTTAAAATGATTTCCGCGACATTGCAATTCAACACTTGGATAAAGAAATTAAGTTTGAATCACCAATAATACTTAAATAAAGACCTCGAAACAAATTTTTTTGGTTGATATGTTGTGAAAATTACGGGCGACAAGTTCGAAAATGTACTATTTTTCGAATAAAATTTTCATTTTTCTTTTTTGCGTAGAGTGTGTTCCACTTCCATTCTTTCTGTTCTTTTTTTCTTTGCAAGATTCCAGGCCCACAAATAATCATCCGAAGAGGCCATCGAATGTTCAGAAGTGCTACAATAAAAAAATAAAATTTTAAACATTAATTGTATTTAAACATTTTTAAATTTGAATACTCTTTAGTCGCAAAAGATTGGCGATTCTCCGGCAATGAATGTTCATCAACTGAATTTTTCAGTTGTTTTTTCCATCTATATATAGTGGTTCTCGAAATATTTAGCATATTGGCAATATCACGTTCACTAAATTCAGGGTTTCTTTGCTTAATTTTGTAATATTTTACTATCAATTCCATTTTCTCGCTATCGGAGTATATAATATTCGCTGAATAAATTTAATATATTGTCAGTTAATATTGAAAGTTTACTTTTTGTGATGGGAATTCTGTGTTCTTTTTTCCAATTAATAAATGTTCCCTCAGAAATGCCCAAATCTTTAACAAGTTTTTTTTGTTCTCCCGGTTGGCACATTTTTATTTCCTCCATTCGCTTAATAAATTCGCGCTTTTTCTTTTCATAAAAACTACTTTTGTTTATTTTTATTTTGCGGCTTAAGCCAAATTCATTTTTTCCATTTATAAATTTTCCTGCGATTGGCTCCCAATTTGATCCCAATTTTATACTCAATTTTAAGCCATTCTGCAGTTGGATATTTGCCTTTTTGTTTATATTCTTTTCTCATCGCGTGAAATTTGCAAATAATCTCTCGTTTTTGTTGTTCAGAAAATTTTTCTTTCTCGTTGAATTCATTTTCTTCATTAATTCCTTCATTTGTTTCATCATCACTTTGATCAATGCGATCCGGGGGTCTTCCTGTGTAAAATTATGATCAGTCGAATCCGAATTATAAGCTTCAACATCCTGATCTATATTGTCATCATGATCAGCTTGTTCATTTAGTGCATTTTCTCCCGAGTTTAACGGCGATGTTTCCACTTTTATTTTTTCATGGCCATCTTTTGTCCCATCCTTTCCCGTAATATTTCATCAAAAGTTGGTCGAATTTCCCCGACTTTTGGTTCATTAACCGTCAAAATTAAATGTGTTGCATTTGAAAATAAAAATAATATAAGCAATAAATTCATTCTTGAGAAATTATTGGCTCTGAAATACAAAAATATAATTGAATTGAAAACCAATAAAAATATTTTTCATATAATGTAAATGCATAAATTGATTTTTTTATATTTTACTTAGCATTTCATTGGGCATAGCTTAGGTATGTCGATAATATGATATGTATGAATGTAGTAAGAAAACATAAAATGTCACGTTATTGAATAATACAAAAAAGTGGTTTGTGGACAACACTCAGCAGAGGGTAACAATTTTCAAAAGGCCGCTTGAAGCAAAATAGCGGATCGCGTGTTGTGGGTCGTCTCATAATTAAGTTACCTTTTTGTTTTGTTAAACATGAATAAAGGTTAATTGAATCTGATTTCTTAGATTGTTTTCTACATTTTGATACCAAATATTTGTCAAGTTAACTGATTTAAAAAAAGTTTGTGCCCCAGAGAATGGCCAAAGACAAGAAGAACGCGCAACTTGTGCCGAAAGCTACATCTGTTACGACGGCACAGTGCAGAAAATCACGTGGCGCAAGCGCGGCGAAAACCCCCCATTTTGATCTTCAGACTAAGGCTGCTGTCGGTTAACCGAAAAATGCCGGTTTTCGGTTCGGTTTGAAACCGACAGCCTTACTCCCGACCCAATCCACATCAAAAAAAAAAGGCGAAGGTTGTGCATTTTTGATCGTCCATAGTCCACTGTACTGGGAAGTCCTGCCTCCCAATGCCATTTTAGCGATCAATCGATACATAAGCCAACTGTGGGCGGTAGATATCGGTCCGACCAGCACCAACACATCAAACACCACACATCAATTTTGCTGTTTTAAAACAATTCGTAAATTAATGTTATGTTATAACAGTGAGTTCAATTGCAGCACTGAGAATTGCGGTGATCCAATTTGTTAATCCGTAAGCAAAAGTCATTTCATATGGTCCAGTGGCCAAATCCAATGTTAGTGCCATGTACAAAATGTTCATGCACAAATTTGAGAGGAAAAAGCATAAAAATGCTGGGGAAAGTTGCTTGGCCATCTAATTTTTTAACCTTTTTAATTTAAAAATTATGCGACAGATTCTTGTTCAAAAAGCATTAAACAATGTCAATATGAAATATCAAACTTTGCACTAAAAGTATAATTAAATAAATGCTATAAAACAAATCGGGTTTATAAGATCTAAAAATAGAAATTTAACTATAAATAAACGATCATCAAATTGAATGAATTTCATTTAAAATTGTTACTCAAATAATTCTCCAACGCGCTTTCCGTGCCGAATTGCCACAGATGTCCAAGTGTTTTGGCAAACGCGGCCCGAAAAACTTTCGAGCGGCCAACACTTCCGTAAATGTGCTCCATAGACAGCCAAACATTTGAATCATCGTTCTTGGCCTGTTGGGCAGTGGCACAAAGCTGAGGCCATGCCGGGTCATTTGGTTCAACGGATGTGCCACTTTCGTCAGAGCCAGAACAGTAGCGGCACCACAGGGCGCAAACCTAAACAAAACATAGGGTTTTAATCAAATCTATGTTCTAAAACAAAATCAATAATAAATTTTAAAAAACAAAAATCTATATTTACTATTTACCAAAGCCAATCCCCAAATGTTTTGGCCCCTGTTTAGGCGATGTTCAATTGTCGGGATTATAAATTTTGGCTGCCGATTCGTCCCGTCATAGCAAAGCCGTCGAATTGTGTCCTCATTTTTTGGGTTGCCAAAGCGTTGCTGGATCAGTCTACAGTAGTCGTGCAAATCAATGCCCGGCACGGACGGTACTGTAGACATAATTTCTTCAGTCTGCAAATAATAAAAAATAAAACAATTAAAGAATTTAACCATTTAAACATTCATGCTTATTCAATGATTTAAAAATAAATACTAATTAGTTTTTAGATGGACCTGCAATTTGTGCAAAAATGCGTTGATCAGTTTGTGTTGCATTGCGTCATGGGCAAATTTGAGGCCGAGCAATGCCGCCGGGTAGGCAATGGCGGCATGGCCTCCGTTGAGCAGGCGCAACTTCATGATTTCATAGGGCGTCACGTCGGGCACAAATTGAACGCCGACCTTTCAAAAAAAAATTTATTAAAATTTTTAAAAATTAAGCCGCCTCATTTAGCTTCACTTTTTCAAGTGCCGGCCGTCCGGCACAGAAATTGTCCTCCAACACCCACTGTTTGAAGCTTTCACAATACACGGGCCACCCGTCCTCAATGCCGTAGTGTTGCAGGCACGCAACGCGCTCGCGCTCGCCCGTAACCGGAGTGATCCGGTCGACCATTCCGTTCGGAAATGACACATTCTTTGCAATCCAATTGGCTAACTCCTAAAATGTTTATTAATATTTTTTTTTATTAAATACAAAAAAAGAATAATAAATACCGGCTGCGCGAGTGCCCGTGCGGTGCCAACACACGCGTTGCGCGCCATGTCGCCGTTTTTTGTGATGTTGTCGCAAGAAAGCACGGTGAACGGCTGCGTGCCGTTCTCACGACGCCGCCGCAATGCAGTGACAATTAGACCGAATACAGTGCGGGGATTGTCTGAAATAAAGCGATGAAATTGATTTGGTCAGATTACTGATCATAACACTTTGAATAACAAGACATCGATCAGATTATTTTGGAACGCTGATCAGCTTCATTTCAAGCTCAAATCTACGAGTTTGATCATTTTGGATATCAAATTTCCGATCAGAACATTTTGATATCAAATTTCCGATCAGATCATTATAGATACCAAATTCCCGATCAGATTGTTTTGAATATCAAATTTCCGATCAGATGTGGATACCAAATTTCCAATCCTATCTTTTTGGATATCAAATCTCTGACCAACCATATTTAAAATCAAATCTCAGATCATTTTATTCAAATCGCCAAGTCTGATCATTTTTGATCAGATCAGAACCTGATATCGATAAATGATGTCCCGTAACACTGATCATGTATTAATTTCGAGAATTTTATGAATCATATCGAGACTGGTCTTGATTAAAAAAAACTTTTAATTGGACCTGGGTTTTTGGCGTCAGCCATAATGCCCGAATGTGACGGGTCAAATTCACCGGTGGCCGAATTGAGAAAGTAACCGCCCTCTGTAACGGTTAACGACACAATTCGGATGGCCGGAAGTGTAAGTTGGGCAATAATCACATCGGAACTGCCTGCGGGGATATAGTCGAGCATGCATCCAATAATCTAGGCAATTTTGATTAAAATTCCAATTACATGAATTTATTTACTCTAAATTTTTAATAAAATTTGTCATTTTGTATACTTGTGCAGACTGTCCAATGCCGTCCTGCTCCACTACGGTTGTCAGATAATCATTTGCTTGCAAACATTTTCTTTTTGCATTTGCCGACGATGTGACACCAACTCCGATGATGGCCCAGTCCAGGTCTTGGCCCATGTTGAACAGCTCGTTGAGATACACAGCCTAAAACAATTAAATTTATAATTATTGCCTTAATAAAAATGTGTAATAATCTTTATTTATCTAATGTGTTAGTGATTTAAAACTCGAGTTTTTCTATGGATATCCGGGGTCGTAGAACTCAAAGCTGACCTCTATTTTGGCCGATTTCAAGCCCCGAATTTCTAATAATTTTTGGAAAATTCAAAATTTTCCAAAAATCAATTTTTAGCTAAAAACCTACAAAAAGCATGAATGCAATCATTTTGTTTATATTAATCAACAACTTGCCTGATGGGCTCGATGGAAATTGCCGACCCCGAAGTGTACAATGCCGGCAGAAAGTGTTGCTCGAGCATATTTTGGCACGTCAACCTCCGGATGTGCCGATGCGATGGCGTCCAATGTTCGAATGGATAATTTGTGCGTTTTTGGCGTCGTGTTCAGCAGAATTTGATGATTGTAAAAACCATTTTTGTGGGGATGAGTAACGTAATTTTGGGCTGGCATTTGTAAGAGCGCGTTGAGAGAATATTTTTGAGAAATAAATCAATCTAAATAATCATCATAGTTTTATGCCCGTTTAAAGTTACGCCAAATGAGGTGTAAATGGAACAGGAACATTTTCGAATGTTCCAAAAAATAAAAAATAAATTGTTAAACAAATGACATTTTATGAGAAATAATTAAACTGGTCCTATAAATTTTTTGTCGTTAGTTTTCGTACTGAAGGTAATTATTTTAATTTTTTATATTAAAAAAACAGCCCACCGCCCTCTATTAGAACCCGTCTCCCTAATTAAAGCGCCCTTTTGAAGGGCATTGAACACCCGAGGCCCTAATTATATAATTCAATCCAAAGCTGACGTTGATCAAATTAAAATAATTGTCAAATTAAGCTAAAATTCAAAAGCTGATTAGCGATCAGATTAAAATTCAAAATTTTATTACATATATGCAAACAATGTTGACCAGTAATAATAAACTTCCCTATCAACTGTTCAGCAAAATTCGTCGAATTCATTTACATTTATAGAAATTAATAACAGATAAAACATCAGAAATCAAGGTTAAATGTGGAGGATGTTATTAATTTGTTTGATCACTTTGATCTTTAACTCTTCTAATTTGGTCGACCTCCATTAAAAGACTATTATGATTGTGTAACAAGCAAAGTTTGCCCAAAATGATGATTTGATTAATTATTAAATGAAATTCCGCAATAATGACTAATAAATATAATTTTAGCAAGATGCAAAAAGGCAATTTTAAAGAAGAAAAATATTTTGGTGTGTGCTCTGATCAGATCAGTATACGCAATATGAGATTGATCAATATGAGTGATTATGTTGAATTTTAGTTATGCCTTATTTAACTTTGCAATAAGATGCCATACATTTTTTTTTGAATGACTTTACACGATTTCATTATAAATTTAAATTATTTTTTTGGCAATAAAAAATGATTTATTAAAAATAATTATTATAGTAATTATGATTAATTTGATTATTTTATTATGTCTTTTCCGTTAAATTAGTTTATTCATGATCTTCAAAGGTTGTTGATTGAAAGTGTCATGTGAATTTTGCATGATTTCTTTTTATGGAACAGCGAGCGACCTTTGAAGACGAGTTTTGGAGGTTGCACCAATTGATGAAGGTTCTGCTTAATTTGGGAAATTTCAAGAATATTCTATAAAGAAATGATCATAAAAAAAATGAAAAGCAAATGTTTTTTAGTGCAATTTATTATTCAAAAAATATCCTAAAAATTACTCGCAACTTTATTCGATTGCAAAAAAAAATTATAAAATAATATAATGATTGTTTTTTTTAAGTTTTCGAATTATTTTTACGATTTCCAGAGTTATGAATTTTCTTTACTCGTAATTCACGGTATCTCGTTGCGAATTTTTTAATTTTTGCTTTTCATTTGACTGATGACACCTTCAATATTAGCACAAACCAGGATGTTGAAGCTTATTCTCTCTTTTTATAAAATTCGACGGTATTAAAATTTTATTTTTATTTTCTGAAGGCATAAAATTTTTAGATTGTTTCATTAAATATTTAAAAAAATCATAGGGGGACACTTTTGTTTTGTAATTTTAAAAAATTTAACAATTCAATCGAAAATCTTCAAAAAATTCCCCGGGCCTCTCCCATTTCTAAAAAGCTTCAAAAAATGGTTGCAAATCCCTTAACAAATTAAGTCAAAAATTCAAAATTTTCTCAGCGACGCCTATCAGCACCGCCGACCCCCACTCCTGCATGATGTAAAGCAGAATTCTCAAAAAAATTATTTAATTTTTGCATTAGGGCTGCTCCCCGAGCTCCAAAATTGGGTAGTCCCCGACCCTCGACATGGCTAATCCTGACCTCCCCGCTCCCAGGGGTCGGGGAGCAACCCTATTTTGAACATAAATTAAATAATTTTCGTAAAAGTCTTGGATTTTTTTGGGGGTTAATTCTCGAGTCTCGGGGTCAAGTCTCAGTAAATTTAGGTCTCGAAAAATCACTAGGAAGTGATTGAACAGCTTTGTCCAATGCATCATCAATTAAAATTTCAGACCGAATTTCACTCGGAAAATTTTGATTTGGAACAGTCTAAGAACAGTTTACACTGTTCTGTTCTTCAGAGATGACATCTAGCCAAAAAGATGCGTTTAATTTTAAGAAAGTTAATAAAGAAAATTCGAGTTAGCCCAGTAGCCAGAACAAAAAAACAATTGCCATATAAATAGTTTAAAATATATAATATTTATTTTTAATTGGTATTCAATAACATGTAATTTTATGCTTTCTTATACATTCATACACATCATATTATCGACATAAGCTATGCCCAATGAAATGCTAAGTAGAAATTAAAAAAAATCAATTTATACATTTATTTACATTATATGAATTAAATATTTTTATTGATTTTTAATTCAATTAAAATTGAAGAAAAAAATTTTAAACAAAATTCCTACTCAAGAAAATGAATTTATTGCTTATATTATTTTTATTTTTAAATGCAGCACATTTCATTTTTACGGTTAATGAAAGACAATTTGAAAAAATTCGACCAACTTTTGATGAAATATATGGGAAAGGATGGGACAAAGATGGCCATCAACAAATAAAAGTGGAAACATCGCCGTTAAACTCGGGAGAAAATGCACTAAATGAACAAGCTGATCATGATGACAATATAGATCAGGATGTTGAAGCTTATAATTCGGATTCGACTGATCAGAATCTTACACAGGAAGACCCGGATTCGACTGATCAGAATCTTACACAGGAAGATCCGGATCGCATTGATCAGAATCTTACACAGGAAGACCCGGATCGCATTGATCAAGGCGATGATGAAACAATTGAAAGAATTGATGATGAAAATAAATTCTCTGAGCAAGAAAAACGAGAAATTATTTGCAAATTTCACGCGATGAAAGAAGAATATAAGAAAAAAGGAAAATTCCCAATTGCAGAAAGGGTTAAAACTGAAGGTAAAATTGGAAAAGATTTGGGAGTCTATCGCGAGAAAATTTATAAATGGAAAAAAGAATTCGGCCTAAATAAAAAAAGTTTTTATGAAAAGAAAAAGCGCGAATTTATTGCAAAGATAGAACAGATCAAAATGTGCCAATATGGAGAACAGAATAAACGTTCAAAAGATTTGGGCGTTTCTAAAGAAACATTTTGTTGTTGGAAAAAAGAATTTGGACTTCCCGTCAATTGTAATGAATTTGAATTTATTTTTCAAAAATTATTAAATTTAATTTAGCGCAAATTATATACTCCGAAAGCGAGAAATTGGAATTGATGGGAAAATATTACAAAATTAAACAAAGAAATCCTAAACTAAATGTCACTGCTATTGCCTAAAAAGCTGAACATTGCACGAGCAACACTATATAGATGGAAACAACAATTTGGTCCAAAATTTGATAAAAATTCCGTTAATGAACATTTATTGCCGGAGAATCGCCAAACTTTTGCGGCTAACGAGTAATCAAATTTTAATATTCAAAATACTGGAAATTAAAAGATAAAATTTAATGTTTAAAAGATTTATATAAAGACTTATTTTCTTATTGCAGCACTTCTGAACATCCAATGGACTCGCCAGATGATAATTTGTAGGCGCCTGGAATCTCGCAAAGAAAAAAAAGAACAGAAGTGGAACACTCCGTAAGAAATAAAGACAAACTGGATGGTACTTTTTAAAGCATTGAAAAAACATACAAAAAGATTAAATCAAAATCCCGAATTTTTTTTATGTACTTAAAATCCGAATCTGACCCCCATTTCGACCAATTCCGAACCCCTAACCCAGATTAAAACAATTAAAAAATAATTAAAATAGGTTTTCTAGGAGCTTTCTGGGCCGTAGAATTCGAATATGAACTCCTCGCCTAATTCTGAATTTTGAACCCTAACTCGAACGTTTTTGAATTTCAAAATTCACTTCGAATCCCGACTGTTTAAATGATTTTTCTCGTGAAATAATTTCTAAAATTTTTAAAATATTTTAATTGTAAGCAATTTAGCTGATTCCTTCCTCTTTCGTCGCTTTTCCTCCCTTTCCTGCGCCCGAATTTTGCATTTTTTACTCATTTTAGCGCAATATATATTTTTTTCAGTTTTTTTGCTGAAAAGTGTTAGGAAAAAAGTTGCTTCGGGTTTAAAGCAAGTTGCTTTTGGATAGACAATCAGTTGGCAAGCTCTGTGCAAAAAATTAGGAAAATCTGCACCTTTAAAAAAAATTCCCCACATACGAAGCGCGACCAACGCGATTTTCAGTGAAATTTCTTTTTTTCAAATAACAGAACGCCAAAGATTTATTATTACCAACAATTTGTTCAAACATTATGTCGTTTTTTTCATAAATAATTGTTTAATGCCTGACAATTCTTTATTATTGAATGGCACCCGGTTCGATGACTATATATTTGTAAAAAAGGTGCCAAAAAGTCTATAACTTTTTTATACTCAAATCAAACAAACAAGTTTCCGGGAAACATGCAATGGTTATGTAGCAGTGGGAAGGATGGGAGAATTTGGAGTGTTCGGATTAGGTTAAACAAAGTTTTAAGCCTGCCAGTGATTTCTCGTTAATACCAGATTGATGGATGGTGGGAAAGTCGGGAAGCATTTATGTGGGAAATGCCAGTTCGGGTCGATTTGTGACCGGAAAATTGAGGGAACGGGAAGAAGTGATGGATTTTGGGAAGGGATTGGGGGGGGGGGGAGGGAGGAGCAAGAAAAACTTACGTGTATTTTTGAAATCTTATTACATTCATTACTAGGATTTATATGGATTAAAAAAGCCAAAAATATGGATGAAAAATTGAAAAATATGGGCAAAAATAGCAAAATATGGTGCAAATTAAAGGCATGTCAGAGTTTCATTTTTTGGGTAGCAAAATTTTTAGTTGCAAAAAAGTCAATTTTTAGGGGTGAATTTTTTGAAAATTTTGAAAAAGTCGATCCTTAAAGATGTGTTTTTATTGAATTTTTGTTAACGGATCCGGACCAGGGCTGGACGTCATGACGCTGACGCGTGACGCGGACTCAGGGACCGGTGACGTCCAGCCCTGATCCGGACAGTTTGGCGCTGCCGTTTTGGCGCGGGCCGTTTTGGCGCGGCCGTTTTGGCGCCGTGCCGTTTTGGCGCGGGCCGTTTTGGCGCCGTGCCGTTTTGGCGCGGTCAGTTTGGCGCCAACACTAAAAAATCTATTTTGGCACCAACAAATCTTAATAACAAAATGATTTTAATCAACATTATTTACTTCATTTCTATTTCATAATGTTTTAGCATGCGCCCTCAAGACTTAAAGCTAATTTTTGCTAACGGAGTTTGGCCAAATGCGTCTCCTCATTAAAATTTTATTGTAAATTTTGAAAAAAATGATACTACTAAAATTGTTCGAATTTGGGTCCGGTGTACGAAATTTGGTCGAAGTAGAGTCAGATTTGGATCTACAACGCCGAAACCTTCTAGAAATATCTTTTTAACGACTTTAAATGTGATTTTTTCGACCAATTGTTTGAATTCGGGTTAGGGTTCTATGTAAGTCAAATCCAAGCCCTGATTCGTGTTCTACGCATACTTTTACCGTAGAAAACATGTATTTGAAATTAAAAAATTTTTTCCCATTGGGACCGCAATTCTTAATAATTGCCGATTATCCGTTAATAGAATAGCTTTAGACTATGCCTAAGCTTAGGCCTAAGCTAGCTTAGGTTTAGCCTAAGCCTAAGCTTATTTAGGGTTTTGCAATTAAAAAGTACATACGGCGCCAAAATTTCTAAATTACCAGCGGCGCCAAACCGGCCGCGCCAAACTGTCCCCGACCGTTTGTTAAGGAATTTTTAAAAATAGCGAAATATGGATAAAGTCGAGAAATATAGAATAGTTTATAAAGTTTTAACCAAAGCTAAAAACTCTATTTATTGCCTTTATACGCTGTGCCAAATGCGCAAAAAATATGCATTTCCATATAAATCGTGGCCCTATTCATTACACAACATATGCGCGACTTGCTTAAGCTTTTTACAATAAAATGCTAAGTAAAAAAATATAAAAAATCAATTTATGCATTTATGTATGTGTACATTATATGAATAAAAATTTTTTTATTAGTTTTATGTTCAATTAATTTTAAAGAATTCCGCTCTTGTAAATCACTTAAATGTTTAAAACTCTTTTTAGGGTGTTAAATTTAAATGATTCCATGTCGCTAATAATTCTTTTAGAGTCAATTACTCAAGAAAATGAATTTGTTGCTTATATTATTTCTATTTATAAATGCAGCACATTTAATTTTATCGGTCAATGAACTAAAAGGTGGGAAAATTCGACCAACTTTTGATGAAATATATGGGAAAGGATGGGATAAAGATGACCATCAACAAATAAAAGTGGAAACATCGCCGTTAAACTCGGGAGAAAATGCACTAAATGAACAAGCTGATCATGATGACAATATAGATCAGGATGTTGAAGCTTATAATTCGGATTCGACTGATCAGAATCTTACACAGCAAGACCCGGAGAGCATTGATCAGAATCTTACACAGCAAGACCCGGAATGCATTGATCAAAGTGATGATGAAACAATTAAAGGAATTAATGAAGAAAATGAATTCAGTGAGAAAGAAAAACGAGAAATTATTTGCAAATTTCACGCGTTAAAAGAAGAATATAAGAAAAAAGGAAAATTCCCGGCAACAGAAAGGGTTAATATTGAGTGTAAAATTGGAAACAAATTAGGAATTTATCGGGAGAAAATTTATAAATGGAAAAAAGAACTTGGCTTAAGCCGCAAAACGAAAAAAAATACAAATTGTTTTTATGAGAAGAAAAAGCGCGAATTTATTAAGCGAATGGATGAGATAAAAATGAGTCAACGAGGAGAACAGAATAAATTTATTAAAGATTTGGGTATTTCGACAGAGACATTTTGCAATTGGAAAAAAGAATTTGGACTTCCAGTCAATTGTAGGAATTTAAATATCTTTTTTCAAAAATTATTCAATTTAATTTAGCGAAATACTCCGATAGCAAGAAATTGGAATTGATTCGAAAATATTACCAAATAAAGCGTAGAAATCCTAAAATTAGTGAAAGTGATATTGCCAATATTCTAAACATTGAGAGAACAACACTATATAAATGGAAAAAACAATTTAACAATTCCGTTGATAAACAACATTCATTGCCTGAGAATCGACCAACTTTTGTGGATAACGAGTAATCAAATTTAAATATTTTATATTTAGGCAATTTAAAAATAATTAATGCATTTATTTATTTTTTAATATAGCACTTCTGAACACCCAATGGCCTCGTCGGATGATAATTTGTGGGCCTGGAATTCCGTAAAGAAAAATAGAACAGAAAGAATTGCAGTGGAAGACACCGCGAATAAATAATATACTGAGTGATATTTGTAACACATTCCGTGAACTAAATTTTGCAAAAATTCGTTCAAATTTTGTTGAAATTTTGATATTTAAATGCAGCAATTTTGAGATTCTTTAAAATTTTGTAGTTTTATGCAAAAATTCTGTTTTGGGCACCAGAATTCTGTTTTCTGATTTCTGGTTTTTAAAAAGGCGACCAGAATTCTGTTTTCTGATTTCTGATTTTTTAGAGAAAAAACCAGAAAAAATCAGAATTTTATACATTTCATTATCAAATTTGGCATAAACATTATGCCATTTTTTGACCAAATTTTCTTAGTTTTGGAAGAAATTGTTTGATTTTTTTTTAATATTTTCAGACTTTTTCAATGGAAAACCGGCCAAATTACGAAATTTTGGACCAATTTTTTTAACTAATCTTGTTAAATTTTCAAAAAAAATTTTCGCCGCCGGCCCCTCCCATTCCTAAAAACCTTCAAAAAAAAAAGTACCATATTTAGTAAATTTTGGTTGCAAATCTTTTAACAAATTGAGTCTAAAATTTCAAAATTTGCCAGCAGAAGTGAAGCAGTTTTTCAAAAAATTCGAAAATCGAAAGAAAAAAACACTAAAAATCGACATTTTTGGCTTACCCTCCCACCACAAATTTTTTTTTTGTTAAGATATTTATTATTGCTTCAAACTTTAAGATTTTGAAAAAAAAATTTTTGTAGAATTTAAAAAAAATTTCTGTTCTGATTTTCTGATTTACCAGAATTTCTGGTCGTTTTGGGCACCAGAATTCTGTTTTCTGGTTTCTGATTTTTAAAAAGGCGACCAGAGCACATCCCTGGTGTAAACAATTCTAAAAATTCTATTAATTTTTGCAATTTTTAAAAAAATTTCCGGCGGCGCCTATCGGCACCTCCGACCCCACCCTCCCCCCCCCCCCCCCCTAAAAGTTTAGGAAATGAGAAAAATATTTTTAATAATAATAAAAAAAATTATGTCTTACCATCGACCATAACAAACAAAAAATTTTGCTGTTGTCAATCCCGATTAATCCCGATCCCGGTTTTTGAAAAGTCGAAATCCCGATCCCGGTCCCCGAATACCAACCGAGCCATCACAAAACCGATTTTTGAGAATTTCTTAAAGCGGCGTTTCCGTGTACAGTATCTTTTTGGTCCGAATTCTGTGTTATATATTTTTTTGGCATTCCGTAGAATAAAAAATTGGCCATATAAATAGTTTAAAAATTTAATTATATATTAAATTGGTATTCAATAACGTGTAATTCATGCTATCTTACTACAGTCATACACATCATATTATCGACATAAGCTTTGTGCAATGAAATGTTAAGTAAAAAACAAAAATCAATTTATGCATTTATTTACATTATATGAATTAAATCTTTTTATTAGTTATCAATTCAATTAAAATTTTAAATTTTAAACCCAATTCCTAGTCAAGAAAATGAATTTGTTGCTTTTATTATTTCTATTTTTTTATGTAATTGACAAAGTTTTGACGGTTAATGAAAAGCAATTTGAAAAAATTAGACCAACTTTTTATGAAATATATGGGAAAGAATGGGACGAAGATGACCATGAAAAAATAAAAGTGGAACCATCGCCGTTAAACTCGGGAGAAAATGCTCTAAATGAACAAGCTGATCATGATGACAATATAGATCAGGATGTTGAAGCTTATAATTCGGATTCGATTGATCAGAATCTTACACAGGAAGCCCCGGATCGCATTGATCAGAATCTTACAAAGGAAGACCTGGATCGCATTGATCAAAGTGATGAGGGAACAATTAAAAGAATTAATGATGAAAATGAATTCTCTGAGAAAGAAAAACGAGAAATTATTTCCAAATTTCACGCGTTGAAAGAAGAATTTAAGAAAAAGGGGAAAGTTACAAAAATAGAAAGGGTTAAAATTGAGCGTAAAATTGGAAACAAATTGGGAGTCTATCGCGAGAAAATTTATAAATGGAAAAAAGAATTTGGCTTAATTCGCAAAATGAAAAAAAATAATAAAGATTTTTATGAAAAGAAAAAGCGCGAATTTATTAAGCGAACGGAGGAAATAAAAAGGTGCCAATATGGAGAACAGAATAACCTTATTAAAGATTTGGGCATTTCTCGAGACACATTTCGTTGTTGGAAAAACGAATTTGGAATTTCCGTCAATTGTAAGAATTTAAATAATTAATTTTAAAATTTTATTAAATGTAATTTAGCACAAATTAAATACTCCGAAAGCGAGAAGTTGGAATTGATAAAAAAATATTACAACATTAAGCAAAGAAATCCTAAAATTAGTGAAAGTGATATTGCCAATATTCTAAACATTGAGAGAACAACACTATATAAATGGAAAAAACAACTTAAAAATTCTGTTGATGAACATTCATTGTATTTTGTTAACAAATTTATTCCAGCGTTTTCTGAAAGCGAAAAATTTGAATTGATGGAAAAATATTACAAAATTAAACAAAAAAATCCTAAACTAAATGTCACTGATATTGCCAAAAAGCTAAACATTGGGAAAGCAACACTATATAGATGGAAAAAACAATTTGGTCAAAAATTTAATAAAAATTCCGTTGATGAACATTCATTGACGGAGAATCACCCAACTTTTGCAGATAACGGGTAATCAATTTTATATTCAATATCGGAAATTAAAAGATAAAATTTAATATTTAAAAGATTAATAAATAGATTTATTTTTTTATTGCAGCACTTCTGAACATCAGATGCCCTCGTCGGATTATAATTTGTGGGCCTGGAATCTCGCAAAGAAAAAAAGAACAGAAAGAATCGAAGTGGGACACTCCGTGAAGAAATGAAGTTGAAATGATAATAAAAATTGTTTTATATTTTTTTGATCGAGAATTATTGTTAGCCAGCAATTTCAGACCGGATTTATGAATTTTCGATTTTGAGAGTGCAATTTTGAAATTTATTTGAGAAAAATTGGCATTCTGTCGCGACTAAGACCAAAATTCCTCGTTGGGCAAAATGGGTTAGCCAGAATGGAGGTGGAATGCCGAACCTGCAGTTCAAAGCAATCGGACACCGATTTTTCACCTCTTTATTTCTTCAATGTTCCGTGCAAACATGCAATGGTTAGATTGAAGGATGGTGGGCAAGTCGGCAAGCATTTATGTGGGAAATTCCAGTGATTGCTGAAGGGAAAATCGATGGAAATGATAGGCACTGTTTTATGGCAAAATGTTTCCGGTCGATTTGTGATCGGAAAATTGAGGGAACGGGGAGAAGTGATGGATTTTGGGAAGGGATTGGGGGGGGGGAGGGAGGAGCAAGAAAAACTTACTTGAAGATTTCCTAATAGAAAGTAATAAGACCAATAAATATTTTTTATTTGCAAATTAAAGGCATTTCAGAGTTTCATTTTTGGGTAGCAAAATTTTTAGTTGCAAAAAAGTCAGGGGTGCCGTTTTAAATTTTGAAAAAGTCGATCCTTAGAGATGTATTTTTCGTTTTTATTGACTTTTGTTAAGGAATTTTTGAAAAATAGCGAAATATATGGCATATGGATAAAAATGGCGAAATATAGAAAATATGGTTTATAAAATGGGCTCTACAGTAGAAGCTCTAACCAATGCTAAAAACTCTATTTATGGCCTTTATACCAGGGCTGTCGATATCGTCTCCTCAAAATACGATACACGATATACGATGTTTACAATACACCAAAATACGATACGATTTTTTTTACGATACCCGATACGGCCAAAATTACGATATTTACGATTACGATACGATACGATACGATATTTGTTCTAGGCCGTGTTCAAAATTCAAAAAAAAAATTTTTTTGTCGGTAGAAATTTCCAGTTTTTTTATTTAATTCTAAAAAATTCCCAATGAAAGTGCAATTTTTTAGAATTCTGCTTTACTTCGGGGAAGGGGTCGGCGGTGCCGATAGGCGCCGTCGAGAAAATTTTGACTAATTTGATAAGAGATTTTTAACTGAAATTTTGAAAAATACGGTAGTTTTTATGGGTTTTAGGCAGGCGCGTATGCAGGGGGCAGGGGTAGGGGCATGCCCTCCCTTCCGAAAAGTTTTTTTAGCAAAAAGATAGGGGGACCCTTTGCCAAATTCGTAATTTTTGGACAAATTCTTTCAACAGATTTCGGCAAAATCTTCGATTTTTCCCCGGCGGCGCCTATCGGCACCGCCGGGCCCTCGCATTCGTCACCGCCGACACCCCTCCCAAATCTGGGGTCTCAAAAATTACGATACGGGTGATTTTTACCGAAAATCCGATACGATACGATAAACAGCCCTGCAATGCACTAAGTGAACAAGCTAATCATGATGACAATATAGATCAGGATGTTGAAGCTTATAATTCGGATACGACTGATCAGAATCTTACACAGGAAGACCCGGATCGCATTGATCAAAGTGATGATGAAACAAATGAAGGAATTAATGAAGAAAATGAATTCTCTGAGCAAGAAAAACGAGAAATTATTTCCAAATTTCACGCGATGAGAAAAGAATATAAGAAAAAGGAAAAAATTACAAAAAAAGAAATGGCCAAAAATGAGTGTAAAATTGGAAACAAATTGGGAGTCAATCGCAACAAAATTTATAAATGGAAAAAAGAATTTGGCTTAATTCGCAAAACAAAAAGAAATAAAAATGATTTTTATGAAAAGAAAAAGCGCGAATTTGTTGAGCGAATAGACGAAATCAAAATGAGTCAATTTGGAGAACAGAATAAACTTATTAAAGATTTGGGCGTTTCTGAAAGGACATTTATTCAATGGAAAAAAGAATTTGGGCTTCCCATCGATTGTAAGAATTTAAATAATAATTTCAAAAATTTTATTAAATTTATTTTAGCGCAAATTATATACTCCGAAAGCGAGAAATTGGAATTGATTCGAAAATATTACCAAATAAAGCGTAGAAATCCTAAAATTAGTGAAAGTGATATTGCCAATATTCTAAACATTGAGAGAACAACACTATATAAATGGAAAAAACAATTTAACAATTCCGTTGATAAACAACATTCATTGCCTGAGAATCGACCAACTTTTGTGGATAACGAGTAATCAAATTTAAATATTTTATATTTAGGCAATTTAAAAATAATTAATGCATTTATTTATTTTTTAATATAGCACTTCTGAACACCCAATGGCCTCGTCGGATGATAATTTGTGGGCCTGGAATTCCGTAAAGAAAAATAGAACAGAAAGAAAAGAAGTGGAAGACACCGCGAATAAATAATATACTGAGTGATATTTGTAACACATTCCGTGAACTAAATTTTGCAAAAATTCGTTCAAATTTTGTTGAAATTTTGATATTTAAATGCAGCAATTTTGAGATTCTTTAAAATTTTGTAGTTTTATGCAAAAATTCTGTCAAAAGCGAGCAAATCAAGCTTATTCTTTGCTCAGGGCTTTGTTCTAAGCATTATGACAAAAATTAAAAAAATCCGTAATTAATATATTTGCACAGTTTCCATCCACTGCTCTTATAGGTCAGTGGCTAAATGTTTTATCCTAATGTGTACGTATGAGGTTCTAATCCCCCTAGTGAAACATTTTTTTAAAATTTAATAATTACTTTTTATACTGATTTTAGTCGAAAAACAAAAAACATTACTCTGAGGTTGTCGGCTCCCATCCCTGTCGAGCATCAACTAGTATTATTCCTAAAATTTCACTTTCTTGTTCACACTGATCACTTCAAAAAATACGAATATTTCAATATTGTTTATTATGTTTTATAAAATTAAATGCATAATCTATTTTATTTCGTTTGATTGGATGGATTGGAACTTTTTTTTAGCCAATAATTGCGCATTCGCAAAGTTGCGCAAAATAATGCTAACTCAGCATAGCCAGAACCAAATCGAATGTGCGACTATAATTAATGTTTTCCATGGAACAAATTGCTTTAACAACAAAAATAACCCTTGAATTTTTCAAAAATGTTTTATTAAAAAATCTGTCATAAGAATTTCTAAAAATTATATTTACAGGACACATCCCTGAAACGCCAATAGTCGACCTAAGCACCCTGCACTAAATTTCTACAAAATTATATTCATTTAGTTATATTTCTTTATTTTATAATAAATTTGTGTTTAAAGCTATTGAGTTAAATAAATTTAATAAATACAAATAATTTTATAAATATGAACTATTCGTGGAATTTTGTTTTATTCTGTGCCTGTTGCCTAATTTCGTCTGTTATATTTTCTGTCCATGGAAGAAATTCTGCTGCCTCAGGCAATCAATCAATAAGTTTATTTAATATACATAAATAATTGTTGATGTTTTGTTGTTCCAAACTTATTAAAAAAAAATCTCTTAAAAAAATGCATTATAATCCCATAAGGTATCGCAAATTGCCCGATGAACTGTTATCAAACACATTATTGTACGGACAACTGAATTTGTGAGTAATGAAGATGCACCCCTACAAATGCAGGTCAATTAAAATTTAAAAACGTTTACATCAATTTGAAATGTCGAAATAAAAATTTTTTTAAGATTATCCGTCGTATAATGGAAGATATTTACGGCGGAAATTGGGGCGTTTTGATCATCAAAGAGCCTGAGCTGATTTCAACCGTAATCCATTGGACCTTTCCCGACCATCGGTATGTGGCAGGGATGTAACGGATGCCAAAAAAAAAGTCCGGAATTCGGAATTCACTCCCAAAAAATGTTCAGAAATTTCGAAATTTTAAAAAATTTAATCTTTTCATTTTTATGATAATTTTTTCGCCCGGCAATGCAAACCCATTTTCCTCAACAAATTCTGTTAAAAAATTCGAAATTTTCTTAGCCATTTTTAATTAGTATATTTTATAAAATTGTTAATAAATTATTTATACAAATTTTTTAGCCATCGCGACGGTTCTGCCGCATTTTGTCTTCATGTCGAGCGGGGATGGCAATACAATGTTTTTAAAACAGGAGACATTGACACTGACGACCGACTAACCGTGGAAAAAGTGATGGAACAAATAAATCGGTTTAAAAGCAAAAAATAATTACCTAAAAAAATTATTTTTTTAAATTTAGACGAAATTTAATCCATTCCATCGGCGAATGAAGAAAGCAGCAGCGGCTCAAGTAAAAGTTGGGAATGTTGTGAAGAATAATGCATTCACAAATTCTTTATTTATTGAGCGAAATTAGTCGTAAAATTTCAATTTAGAATTGTCATAATTATCTTTTTTTAATTAATTTGATAAAGTTTAATGGATATTTTAGCAATTTTAATTGATCGTGCAGCTGCACATTGTTTTGTACTGAATAATACTCATATTCCGTTAATATTTTAATGCTTATTTAGGTTTATGTGAAAATTTATGGTAACGAGTTCGGAAAAGTGTAGAAAACCCTAATAAAGAGTTACCACTTTATTTAGTTTCTAAAGTGTTTCACTTCAATTCTTTCTGTTCTTTTTTTCTTTACGGAATTCCAGGCCAACAAAGCATCACCGGACAAGGGCATCGGGTGTTCAGAAGTGCTACAAAAAACAATAATATTTTTAAACATTATATTTTATCTATAAATTGACGAAAATATTTTAAATTTGAATACCCGTTATGCGTAAAAGTTTGGTTATTCGCCGGCAATGAATGTGAATTTATAAATTGTTTTTTCCATCCGAATAGTGTTGCTCTCGGAATATTTAGAATATTGGCAATATCACTTTCACTAATTTTAGGATTTCTTCGCTTAATTTTGTAATATTTTTTCATCAATTCCAATTTCTCGCTTTCGGAGTATATAATGGGCGAAATTAAATTTAATAAGTTTTGAAATAATTATTTAAATTCTTACAATCGATGGGAAGTCCAAATTCTTTTTTCCAATAACGAAATGTGTTTTCAGAAATTCTCAAATCTTTAATTATTTTTTTTTGTTCTCCCAGCTGGCACATTTTGATCTCTTCTATTCTTGCAATAAATTCGCGCTTTTTCTTTTCATAAAAATCACTTTTATTTCTTTTTATTTTGCGGCATAAGCCAAAATCAGTCGAATCCGAATTATAAGCTTCAACATCCTGATCTATATTGTCATCATGATCAGCTTGTTCATTTAGTGCATTTTCTCCCGAGTTTAACGGCGATGTTTCCACTTTTATTTTTTGATGGCCATCTTCGTCCCATCCTTTCCCATATATTTCATCAAAAGTTGGTCGAATTTTTCCAACTTTTGGTTTGTAGTAATTGTGTTAAGTTGACTTTTTCCTGTGGACTTTTCCCTTTAAAAATTGTTCTCACTGTGGCATTTTGTTAGGATCTTTTGTCTCCCCAAAATTGGTTGTAATGTTTTCCTTCGCCTTTTTGACACACTTCTTCCCCCCTTCTCTGGTCTCAGGACAATTTGATATCTTTTTATAAGTGGAGGAATAAATAAGCTAAGGTTGTGGAGGCAATTCTGTGTTAAAGTGCGCCGGATGATCCGCGGAAGGTCCAAAGTCTGAGAGACACGTGTCACAGATATGCCCTTTTGGATGGATTACTCTATTTGTGCGAAGCGAACGGCAAGTTGAGACTATTCGTCCCAGAAAATTTTCGCGAGAATTTGGTCAAACAGCGGCACGAAGGAAAATGCGCGGGCCACATGAGCAGCAAGAAGATTTATCTTCAGTTAACGGAGCAGTATTTTTGGCCAAATATGCTAAAGAATTGCGTGAAAGTACACGAAAGTTGCAGAATTTGTGCCCACACAAAAGACGCAAGGGCCAACGAACCACCCTTGAAAGTTGTCCAAACATCGGAACCATTTGAGATGCTTTGCATCGACATTTTGGACATCGGGCCAAGTCAGTCCGACTTCAAATACATCTGCGTTATGGTTGATCACTTTACGAAGTACATGATAGCGGAACCAATTCGGGACAAATCGGCGGAATCGGTGGCAAAAGTGCTGGTCGCAAAGATGATATTGATCTACGGCACACCGAAGAAAATACACTCGGACAGAGGAAAAGAATTCGTCAATGCAACGATAGAGGAAATCACAAAAATTCTGGGAATGAGCGATCTGTAACGGCAGGTTACGATCCGCAAGCAAACGGCTTGGTTGAAAGAATGAACCGAATTATAATTGGAATGCTCAAAAAGTCGACGGCCAGCTGTTGTACGTGGGATGAAAGACTACCGTATATCGTCTTTTCGTATAATTTAACACCGACAAAATCGACCCAATTTTCGCCATTCTCACTGGTATTTGGAAAATTGGCCAGATTCCCGTTGGACGGCAAAGTGCCAATGCCAGTCAACCCAGTCTATACGATTGATTCCGACGCATACATCCAATTATTCCGGGAAAATTTTCTTAACATGCTAAATGAGGCGAGAGAGAATTCGAATAAAGAAAGGGAGAGAAGCAAAAAGTGGTACGATTCGCAACCAAAAGTCACAGCCAACAAATTTAGTGTGGGGGAACGAGTTATGGTTGCATTCCCGGGATTAAACCGGAAATCGCGGCACAAAAAGTTGATGTGGACACATTTCGGCCCGTACCTCATTTTGGAAATTGGAGAATCATCGGCATTCCTAGTGCCAATCGATAAGCAGCAAGCCGAACCGATCAAAGTTCCAATAGAACGTCTGATAAAAGTCCCTCCCGGAATTCCCGATATTTCGACGGTACCTCGGGGAAAAAATCCGTTTAAAAACGTGTTAAACACTTTGATCACAATGACGTTGGACGAAGGAAAATGGGAAAGAATTGAAAAGAATTCGGCACGAGTTATGCAATTAGGGACAATTGCACAAGTAAAGGGGGGTGACGAAAGGGAAAGGGACGGAAAAATGTCGGATTTGGTTGGGAAATTGGGAAAAATGGCAATTCAGTCTTTTACAGAGACAATGGACATCGACAAACCAGAGGACAGCGTTTTTGGCTGGAATTTGACGTGCACGGAAGGCCATGGGGAGCACGAATTTTGCGGGGCGCTCAGCATGTTGGAACTCGACGCGGCGCTTGGGAATGCGGGACTGGGGACAATGGCGGTCAAAACTCCGCTCCAGGCACTTTTGTCGGTATTTTTGCTGAAGGCGGGGACCGTGAAATCGATGACGGCAGCCCGGAATTTGGCCCAAACGATCGTTGAAGGAGACTCAAAGGAAGAGATTAGGCTATTCGTGGCTAAAAGAGGGGATTTTGTTGGCACGGGACGGTATCCGACAGAAGAGGACCAAATGAAGGCGTTAGAGAGCTGGTTTGAGAAGTGTGCCGTCGCGCGGAGGGCGTTAGAAGAGAGCGAATTTGGACGAATTGGTATGAAGGAACCGGAAGGAATTGATGTGCTGGCGGAGTCCGAAAAGAAGAAGTGGAAGGAACTGCTGGACGAAACGCCATGGGTGCTGGAAAGGATGAGGGCGAAAATTGTCCACCGGGCCACGAGATTTATCGCGCACCCGCGCGTAATCATCGGCGATTTCTCGGCCCATCAGCTGGGCGAAGCGCTGGACCAGACAGCGATTGTCGGGCCGGAAGAAGGGACGCTGGCCGAAGTCGTCCGAAGTTTGAAGCCGACAGTGCTGTCGAGCAAAGTGAAGGCAGCTCTGATAATGGCCGGGCGGGACTCTCTGTTGGCGGGGGAACCGGGAGAAGTGATGGCCGAACAGTTCGAGATGATTGCCAAGTGGTGCCGGCGGTTCCCGCATGTGCAGTTCCATTGGACCTGCCCGCCCTATGTGCACAACAAACAGGCCGAATATGAAGAATTGGTCGCCCGGCTGAAGCCGATGATGAGCCAGCCGCCATTCCATCCTGTCTGGGTGACAGAGAACGGACGATCGATTGGCGAAGTGTTCCGCTTCGGCAACTCGTTTGACAATTTGCGAGTGACGGCCGACGGACTGATGAAGGACGCTGGCGTACGAGCGTTGAAGGCCTGGTTGTTCACGCAAACCGAGTTTCCTGGCGATCAGCAGCTGAAAATTCGGGCCGTCCATTCGGTTGTGCGCGTAATTCCCTCGGCCGGTCTGGGTGACCGCCGACGGGCTGACAATTTGGGCGGGACCGGCTCGGGAGGTCTGGGGGACCCCCGTCGCCACAGCTTCGGTTCGGCCGGGCTGGAGGACTTTCGGCACCGAAATCAGGGCTCGGGAGGCCTGGGCGGCCCCCGACGGCACACATTCGATGGTTCGACCGGCGCGGGCCGCTTCCACCCGTACGGACGATGGCAGCCTCGTGGCGGGACCGATCAGCGCGGACAGGGTCAGCAGCACCGGCGATGACGCTTTGTTCTGCGGACCACCACCTTGAGGGCAGCTGAGGACTTTGACGGCAGGGACGCCTTTCGTTTTGGGATGGGGATGTAGTAATTGTGTTAAGTTGACTTTTTCCTGTGGACTTTTCCCTTTAAAAATTGTTCTCACTGTGGCATTTTGTTAGGATCTTTTGTCTCCCCAAAATTGGTTGTAATGTTTTCCTTCGCCTTTTTGACACACTTCTTCCCCCCTTCTCTGGTCTCAGGACAATTTGATATCTTTTTATAAGTGGAGGAATAAATAAGCTAAGGTTGTGGAGGCAATTCTGTGTTAAAGTGCGAACCCGAACCGGCAAAGTCCTACCCCCGCTTATTCTGACCCGACAGCAAGAGTATTTTTATTTACTATTGGTTCGTTGACCGACAAAACTATGCAAATTAAATGTGAAGCATTTACAATTAGAAATAATAAAAGCCAGAGCTTCATTTATAGAAATGTTGATACTTTTTTTCTAAATAAAATAATAAACATGTAATGGAATTAACGTTTTTTAAACATATAGAATATTTACAAAACAAAACTCGATGCATTTATAAATTATTTAATTTTATGCCAATACTAATATTATAATTCATATAATGTAAAAAATTGCAAAATTGATTATAATATTTTTTTTAATATTTTATAAAAAATGTATAAATATCGATAATTTGATTTTTATGAATGTAGTAAGAGACATAAAATGGTAAGTTTTATTCGTTTATAAATATTTCATAGTTCCTAAATATGTATTAAAATATAATTTTATGACAAACTTGTCCAAAGCAATCTGTTCGGAACCAGAGACAGGGGCCCGGAAGGAATTATGTACCCAGTTTAGACAGCGTTTTAATTTAATATACCTAATTTGCACTTTCCCGGAATGAATGACAGCAATTAATTTTCTTTAGTTTGAGTTCAATTTAAACATTTAATAATTTGATTTGATATAGAACCAAGTTAAATTTTGTGTATTAATCAGAAATTGAATTAAGTTAAATTAATTTGAAATGGCAAAAATTCTGTCCATTTTTTATAGCAAACTCCAGCTCAAATATATCAATATATTTTTTTACACTTGTATATTTCTGAATTTATAATTTATATTATGTTTAAATAATTAGAAAAGAATGTGCATAAACCAGAGGTCGCATATAAGGACATAAAAGACCAAAAATAAGATTTAGGGGTCTGAAATAAGGACAAGCTTGTAAAAACCTGTAACATTGATATGTAGCAGGGATGGGAGCTGACGACCTCAAAAATATCGGGAATCAAAATTCCCGACACTAAAAATGATTTATTATAATAAAAGGCACGATATTGTGAATAAATAATAAATACCCATTCTTCAATGAATTCAGTTTTTGTAATTAAATCAATTATGGTAATATTTTACAAGCGAATTTATTGTATTTGTCAATATATTTTAGATATTTATTTTTTATAATTGTTATTTCATTTTAGTTTAAATATGAGATGTTCTGAGATATTATTTTTTGAAGTTTCCTGCGCAGTGATTTTTCAACAAAATATGTAATAATTTCAATTGCATTTTTCGACCCTTCAATGGTTGGGTAACTCATAGATAGCGAATAATTTTTGTTGTTCAGTAATAACATTTCTATTCTGTCATTGATTTTGCCTGAAAAAATGGTCAAAAGTGTCCAAATTTTGCCAAAATTTTGTGCAAAAATTGCAAATTTTGTTAATATTTTCTGAAAAAAGAGGTTGAAAAATAAACCCCCCCCCCCCCCCCCTCTAATAGAACCCCCCTTTTTAAGGGGGTTAAAAAATAGAACCCCCGGGGGTTCTATTTTAGGTTGGTATGTATGTATATATAAATAATTTTATATTAGTTTTAAGTCAATTAAAATTGTATATTTTAAAGAATTACGGCTCAGGGCTTCTAAGCATTCCTAATCAGAAAGAAAAATGTAAATAAAAATTTTTTGATAAGATAGATTAGAATTACAAATTCTTGGCATTTTTACCTTTTGGCATTTTTCCTGAATTCATTCTCAAATGGCCGGAAGTCTGACAAATGAACAACAACAACGAGCTTCTTCAACAATAAAAGTATATTATTCATCATTTATCGGTTTGGAGTCCCAGAAAAAAAAGTGTCAGAAATGTGACACATTTAGCTCTGCGGAGAGACCAACTCGTTAAAATGACACTTTTAAATTAAATTTTACAAAATTATATCTGGCCATGAAATTCCTCACCCAATTGTGGTGCCTCAAGAGGCGAAATTGTTTGGGCATTGTAGGGCCAAATCAAATAAATTATGTTATTTAAAAAAGATTCAGAATTTCTTTAAAATCGCAACAAAACAAAAAAAAACATCAAGGATGAGAGAAAAGCTATAAAATAATCATTTATATAAGTGCAGAAGAACATTTAAAAAACTGTTTGCTGAATAAAGTCTTTATTTATTCGCGGAGTGCTCCACTTCAATTCTTTTTGTTCTTTTTTTCTTTGCGAGATTCCAGGCCCACAAATTATCATCCGACGAGGGCATTGGATTTTCAGAAGTGCTACTAAAGAAATTTAGTATTGCGTCCCTCCATACGGAGAAAAAGTGCCCATAGAAGTAGAGTAAACAGCAAAGTTCCATACGGGCAAAAAGACCAAACGGGAAAAGTGCCAAAAAGTAAAAAGTGGTAATTCCAAAAATCACAAAATGCTGCTAAATGGCCAATTGATTAGCTTTCTGTTCGTAGATAGCTCTACTAACGAGAAGGTATTCTAACTGAATCGGTTGTTTTTGAAAAAAATTAATAATGAAAATTTGACTTAGACCGGTAGCCGGAAGGCGAAATATAGTTTGAAATTTATTTGTAAAAAAAATGGCATTCAATAACGTGTCATTTTATGTTTTCTTACTATATTTTACACGTCATATGAGACCATACTTAAGCTTTTCCCAATAAATAGTAAGAAAAAGATCGAAAAATTTCATTTACTTTAATTATGTATATGGATTAAGTTTTTATATTAGTTTTAAATTCTTTCAGAGCCAATAATTTACACAAAAAAATGAACTTGTTGCTTATATTATTTCTATTTTTAAATGCAACACATTTAATTTTGTCGGTTAACGAACCAAAAGATGGGAAAATTCGACCACCAACTTTTGATGAAATATATGGGAAAGGATGGGACAAAGATGACCATCAAAAAATAAAAGTGGAAACATCGCCGTTAAACTCGGGAGAAAATGCACTAAATGAACAAGCTGATCATGATGACAATATAGATCAGGATGTTGAAGCTTATAATTCGGATTCGACTGATCAGAATCTTACACAGGAAGACCCGGATTCGACTGATCAGAATCTTACACAGGAAGACCCGGATCGCATTGATCAAAGTGATGAGGAAACAATTAATAGAATTAATGATGAAAATGAATTCAATGAAAAAGAAAAACGAGAAATTATTTCCAAATTTCACGCGATGAGAAAAGAATATAAGAAAACGGAAAAAATTACAAAAAAAGAAATGGCCAAAAATGAGTGTAAAATTGGAAACAAATTGGGAGTCAATCGCAACAAAATTTATAAATGGAAAAAAGAATTTGGCTTAATTCGCAAAACAAAAAGAAATAAAAATGATTTTTATGAAAAGAAAAAGCGCGAATTTGTTGAGCGAATAGACGAAATCAAAATGAGTCAATTTGGAGAACAGAATAAACTTATTAAAGATTTGGGCGTTTCTGAAAGGACATTTATTCAATGGAAAAAAGAATTTGCACTTCCCGTCAATTGTAAAGTTTGAATTTTAATTATATTGGTTCACAAATTTCTTTCAGCGTATTCCAATAAAAAGAAATTAAAATTGATGGGAAAATATTACAAAATTAAACAAGGAAATCCTCAAATTAGTGACTGTGTTATTGCCAAAAAGCTGAACATTGCACAAGCTACACTATACAATTGGAAAAAACAATTTGATCTAAATAAAAATTTTGTGGATGAACATTTATTGCCGGAGAATCGCCCAACTTTTGCGGCTAACGAGTAATCAAATTTTAATGTTCAAAATATCGGAAATTACAAGATAAAATTTAAGGATTTAAATTAGGTGGCACGGGACCGGGACGTGATTTCCCGGTTTTTTAGGTCCCGGTACCAGTCCCAGTTTTTTGAAAAATGATAGTCCTGGTCCCGGTTTTTTAGTCATGCCGGGTCCAGGGGTGGGCGAAACTTCGGCTTTGAGCTTCGCGAAACTTCGGATATTTTGAGTTTTGTGCTTCGGGTAAATACCCAAACTTTCGGGTAAAATGCACCTCTAAAGATTGCTGTGAGAATTTATTACAGAATTCTAGTTTTTCGGGTATTTTGGGCTTTGAACTTCAAGCTTCGTGCTTCAAAAAAATTAAACTTCGTTTCGAGCTTCGGCTTCGGGTAGCGCCGAGCTTTATCAACTCCTGGCCGGGACCGGGACCGACCGGGACTAAATTTACACCCCCTAGTGAAGCACTTATTTATTTTATTTTTTCTCTAGTGCATACACTCTTCTCCCATTAATAAAAATATTTTAATAAACTTTTAAATATTATTTAATTAAAATGCGCGCAAAATAAGAATTTTTGAAATAATTCCTCACTCTTTCGGAATCTTTGCTCCAAATTTCTTAACAAAGATTGCCAATTTTTGTAAAAATTTGTCCGGGCATCTTCCACTCTCATGTAATCCCGGTCCCGATTGTTCCCAAAAGTTCCGGTCCCGTGCCACACTAATTTAAATAGATTTATTTTCTTATTATAGCACTTCTGAACATCCGATGCCCTCGTCGGATGATAATTTGTGGACCTGGAATCTCGCAAAGAAAAAAAGAACAGAAAGAATAAAAGTGGAACAGCCCGTGAAGAAATAAAGTTGAAATGATAATAAAAGTTTTTTTATATTTTTTTTGATTGAGAATTACTGTTAGCCAGCAATTGAATTCTTCTATATTTGAAAATTCAAAAAGTTTATACAAAAAATTCTGTAAGCCAGCAAACTCAAGCTTATTCTTTGCTCGATGCCTTAGATATTTTTATTTCATAATCATTGCTTAAATATGGTAAACAGACAGGCGCACCAACGAAACACTCAAGCCACGAAATACCCAAACCACAAATACCACATTTTTTGTAGAAGTCTAGAAAAAGGAGTTTCTAGGGGTTTTCGGTGGGGTAGAAGACGAATCCGTCTCCATTCGACCACCCCGGAGGTATGACATCATAAAAACCCCGGCATTTTCCGACATCCGACATTTTCAAAAATCAAAATTGAATACCTTTTTTTTAAAAATCAAATTTTTTATAAACTAAAAAACGCACCTTTAAAAACGGACTTGTTTTTGGACCAGGTAAATTGTGTAAAAATTCCGAAATTTTGACGATTCTTTCAATTGCCGAAAAGTATTAAACATTTTTAATTTGAATACTCATTATCTGTAAAACTTGGGCCATTCTCCATCAACAAAATTTTGATTTAAAATTGGATCAAATTGGTTTTTCCATTTGTATAATGTAACTGAACCAATATTCAGCCTTTTGACAATATCAGTGAGATTTAGTTTAGGATTTATTTTTTTAATTTTGTAATATTTTCCCATCAATTCGAATTTTTCGCTTTCGGAGTATTTAAGTACAAATAAATTTCAGACTATATTTTCTTACCCGGGTTAACCATTTATTTTCCTAAAATTATAGTAAAATTAAATTCATTAATTTAAACCCGGGCTAACTTAACCAGGGGTGCGATCTCAAAATTTTTAAAAGCATCATCAGAACGTGAAAAAAGCATCATTAAGCACCAAAAAGCATCACATTTGCCATTTCTTCATTAAACCCAAAAATTTAAGTAATATACTAAACCCCAAGACGAGCAAAGGGCCCCAGATTTGGGTGCAGCAGTTTGGTGGGCCTTATCACGGCCAAGTTAAGGTAAGAATAGCGTCAACACAAAAATGTTGAAAGCTTAAAAATATTTTATATGCTTTTGACTTTGTACTGGTTTATTAGCATTTAATTTTATGTTTGGACATTGTGTGATAATTTTTTTTGATTGAACTTAAGCTTCAAAAATTTGATTACCTTCATCTAACGCAACAAGTTATTTAATTGTACGGTCCTTTTGCTTTTTTTTTAATTATAAAATCTTTTTGAAACGCTATAACTATTTTGAATTTGGGAGCTATAGAAATTTTACCTCACATTTGTCATGATTTTTTGAATATCACAAAAAATATGGGGACAAAACTTATGACACACGCAAAGAAAATAAACTAAATTATTTTAATAATGTTTTTGGTTTATTAAAAACAGTTTGGGAATTACTAATCAAATTAGTGGCTAATTGATTTTAACGCTATATATAATTAAGTTTTCATCCCTTTTGTCAACATGATAACTACAAAATTCGCATCTATTTTTTCTACCGTAGTGACTTTGTGGGATTTTGGTAAAAATTTTATTAAGAATTAAATTTATTTTAACCAGAAATGATCAACACTAAATTTGATGTGCTGAACATGAATTTAAAACTTTGTTTTTGATTTAAGCTGAAACGGGTTATAGCTGGCATGATTGTGGGTTGTACCTGTTCTTCTTGGAGTAATTGACGTGACACTGGTCAAAAAATGCTTTGAATAAAATTTATTTAAAAGAAAATCGAAATTTAGGCTTTTTTATGTTTTACTAAAATTTGTTGGGTTTTGTACAAATTTAAATTTAAAGTTTTTGAATTTTGATATATGTTAGAAGAATTTCAAATTGCTGGCTAACAAATAATTTTGAATAATCAAAAAATTTTAAAGGTTTTATTTTTTTATGGATTGTTCCACTTCTGTTCTTTCTGTTCTTTTTTTCTTTGCGAGATTCCAGGCCCACAAATTAGCATCCGACGAGGGCATCGGATGTTCAGAACTGCTGCAATAAGAAAATAAATATATTTTCAACTCTTTTAAAAATAAATTATCTTTTAGTTACCGTTATTATATTTAGATACTATTTATCCGCAAAAGATAAAAACTAGGGTTGGTCCCCATCCCCGAACCGCGAGTCGGAGTTTTGTCCCCGATCCCCCAGACCCAGACTTTTTTGAATTTTTCGGGGGTTTTTGCTGGGAAAAACCCCGACCCCCGATCGCGATATGCTTTTCGAGCTGGCCAACCCAGCCGCCTCACTATTATTTAAGCGGCGCTCTTATAAGGGAAATCTAGGGGTTTTAGGGCGTTTTTTGAATATATTTTTTAAGAGTGCGCTAAAAAAATGCTCTCCGGTAGCCATTAGGTTACTTATTCTGCATCAATGGCATCGCCGCATTAGTCCAACACAACGCTAAAGGTGCAAAAGTTGGGAAACCCGGCTTTTTCGACCTTTTTTTGACTACCCAACACTTTTCGAGCTGTATCTGCGCGCGGAGTATGGTATTCAAAGTTTTTGTTAAAGAAAGTTTGGAGCTTCACACTTAGAGCTTCACAATGAGCTATAATATATACAGTTACGATGAGTTATTGAGTTATGCTCGTGAGACTGAGCACAAATTTAAAGATTTTGGGTAAAAAAAAATTTGAATTGACCATATATCGGTAGCTATTGCTGCTAACGGAAAGGATTCATTTGCCGCTTTTAAGAGCTTTCGAATGTTGTAAATATATTTGAGGGTCGCGCGGGAAAAATGTGAAGGTACTGAAATGATGCGTGCTGCGATTAGAAAGGGGCGGCTGTGGGTTCGGATCCCGACTGTATAAATTAGGGTTGGTCCCCGACCCCTCGGGGGCGGAAAAGTCGGGGTCGGGGTTGGCCGGGGTCGGCCATGTCGGGGGTCGGGGTCGGGGACGACCAAATTGTCGGGGTCGGGGGTCGGGGTCGGGGATCGGGGGTCGGGGTTGAAGAAAATTTTTCATCAAATTTTTTTTTCATAAAAAATTCAGCATTTTTTTCATAAAGATTTCAGCAATGTCTTCACTAGGCAAGCATAAAATAATTTTATTTTTAAATCCGTTCGTCATCTTTAAAATCTCGTGAGTAAAGGGAATTTTGTAATTTCTGAAATGGAGTTCACGTCATGTTTGACTTGGCCAAACAACTCAGAATAATAGAAAATCATTAAATTGTTTCGAAAGGCGAAAACTCGTTCAAAAATCTTGTTGTGGCCAAGTTTTGCTTTGATCAATTTTGGTCAGCGATTTTTCTAAAAAAATTTGAGGGGGGGGGGGGATTGGCGCCAGAGAATTTTAGAAATTTTGTTGGGATTTGCAATTAAAGAGTTAAAAAAATGGTGGTGTTTTAGAAGTTTTTTAGAAATGGGAGGAGTCGGCGGCGGTGCCGATAGGCGCCGCCGGGAAAAATTTTTTTTGAAGATTAACAATGTTTGTTAAGAAAAATTGCTTCTAAATTAACGAAATTTGTCTAACACTTCTTAAATTTTGGAAATTTTCAGTGAAAAATTTTGACTATAACTTGTTGAATTTTCAAAATTTTAAAGAAATAGATGGAATAAAAAATTGCGCTATTTTTTTCTAGAACCTATGACACTAAATACTTATGATCATTCAACTTTGAACAAAGTAATAACTACATTTTTTAAATACAGGATGACCCAAGAGTCCTGCACCTATTTTTAAAAACGGAAACAATTTCAAAAAATTTTTACGAATTGTTTAATCCACTATTGATGTTCATATTAAGTGGCAAAAAATCATTGACTCAATCGGGATCCGAACCAACGCTAGACCAAACCCACAGACAAAAGCATTCACCACTACACCACCACATAATACAAATAATTAATTTTCAAAAATACTTATTTCTCTCAAAAAAAAGTCGATCTTTAGGGGTGTTTGTTCACCCCCGACCCCCGACGGGGTTCGGACGTCGGGGGTCGGGGAGGCCGGGGTTGACCATGTCGGGGGTCGGGGAGGCCGGGGTTGACCATGTCGGGGGTCGGGGTCGGGGACGACCCCCTTTTTGGGCTCGGGGTCGGGGTTCGGGGGTCGGGGTCGGGGACCAACCCTAGTATAAATCATTTTTTCAGCATTTTTATGATCTTCTATGGTGTAGGAGGGGTAGGAAACAATATGAATAAATCTAAAAAATATTCCCGAATTTTTAAAAATATTTTTATTTGTTTTTTAGACGGAAGGAATGATGTAGAGCGTTAGAGTGGGGGGGAGGGGGCGCGGAGCACGTAGCGCCTAACATTTTGATGATTTTTCACCTAAACCTCAAGGATCACTGAAACCCCGAAGAAAATTTTGGCCCAGTGTTGAAAAAGGGGGGTTTGCCGTTTAACGCAGAGCCCTTCAGGCTCTGGTTCAATAATAATATAATTCTAAATCCGGTTGTTTTAAGATAAAAGCAACGACGTTCTCGAACAAAAATCAGTCATTAACTACTCTGACGAACTTGAATTCCGCGAAACGTACCAGAGGTATCAAAAAACTGTTAACATCTTCTCTGGTTTTACAATATAGTTTTATGTCCAATTTTAATTAATTTAAAAAAATTACTCGCCCGGCCTTTTCTGAAAATGGATGTTCATCAACGGGAGTTACAAATTGCTTCGAGAGCATCGGATGTTCAGAAGTGCTACAGTTTGTAAATAAAAATCTATTTATAAATCTTTAAATTTTATCTTTTAATTCAAGTAAGATATTAAACATTTTAAATTTGAATACTCGTTATCCACAAAAGATTTGCGATTCTCCGGCAATGAATGTTTAACAACGGAATTTTTCGTCAAAATTGGATCAAACTGTTTTTTCCAGGCGTATAATGTTTTTACACTAATATTCAGCATATTGGCAATATCACTGTTACTTATTTTAGGATTTATTTGTTTAATTTTGCAATATTTTCTCATTAATTCTAATTTCTTGCCATCGGAGTATATAATTTGCGCTAAATTAAATTTAATTATTTTTGAAAAATAAATTTAAAAAAATACAATTGACGGGAAGTCCAAATTCTTTTTTCCAACAACAAAATGTTTCTTTAGAAACGCCAAAATCTTTAGCAAGTTTATTCTGTTCTCCCGGTTGGCACTTTTTGATTTCTTCTATTCGCTCAATAAATTCACGCTTTTTCTTCTCATAAAAATCTTTATTATTTCTTTTTGTTTTGCGAATTAATCTAAATTCTTTTTTCCATTTATAAATTTTCTCGCGATAGACTCCCAAATCTTTGCCAATTTTACGCTCAATTTTAACCCTTTCTGCAATTGGGAATTTTCCTTTTTTCTTATATTCTTTTTTCATCGCAGTGAAATTTGCAAATAATTTCTCGTTTTTCTTGTTCAGAGAATTCATTTTCATCATAATCCTTCAATTGTTTCATCATCACTTTGATCAATGCGATCCGGGTCTTCCTGTGTAAGATTCTGATCAGTCGAATCCGAATTATAAGCTTCAACATCCTGATCTATATTGTCATTATGATCAGCTTGTTCATTTAGTGCATTTTCTCCCGAGTTTAACGGCGATGTTTCCACTTTTATTTGTTGATGGTCATTTTTGTCCCATCCTTTCCCATATATTTCATCAAAAGTTGGTAGAATTTTCCCGATTTCTGGTTCATTAACCGCCAAAATTAAATGTGCTGCATTTAAAAAAAGAAATAATAAAATCAAAAAATTCATTTTTTGTGTAATTGTCGCTGAAAGCATTATTGACAAAATCAATAATATAAATTTACTACCCTAAAAAGATTAACGATTTCCAAAAATTGTTTTTTAAACATTTAAGTGATTTACAAGAGCTTAAGTCTTTAAAAATTGTACAATATTAATTGACTTGAAACTAATATAAATTTATTCATATATACGTACAAAAATTCATAAATTGATTTTTTATATTTTTTACTTAGCATTTAATTGTAAAAAGCGTAAGCAACTCGCATATTTTGTGTAATGAATAGGGCCACGATTTATATGGAAATCCATATTTTTTGCGCATTTGGCACCAGGGGTGCTCGTAATTACGAGTTACGAATACTTACTATAACGGCGTTTTGGCTGTTTAGAATTACGGATTACTTATTACGAATTTTGCAAAAATTTGTAATTTTTCGTAATTTGCTCTTTACTGGGGCGGAGGGAGGGTCGGCGGTGCCGATAGGCGCCGCCGAAAATTTTGAATTTTGACTCAATTTTAAAGATTTAAAGTATTTGTCCACAAAATTGTTAAATTTACAAAACAAAGGGTCCCGTTGTGGTTTTTTAAAAGCATTTGGGGGTGGGGCCAGGGTGGCCATAATACTTTATGTATCAGGGTTTCCTAATTTTATAAAAATTTGGAAAAATTCTCAGGATATAAGAAATATTGACCAAATTTCACACCGCCGACCCCTCCCATCTCGACTGCCGGATTGATGATTACCGATCTGAGAAAGAAATTGTTGCCCGGAAATTCTCTTTTGCATCTACAATATCCTACGTTTTAATTTTAATTATGATATGAAGTAAATTTTGAGATTCAATGTATTAAAAAAAATTTGAAAATTACGACTTACTAATTTCCCACATAAATGCTTCCCGACTTGCCCACCATCCCAGGGTGGCCATCGGCAAAACCAAAAAGCAGGATTAGCAACTGAAAAAGCAGGAATATTTTTTGGGCGTGTTAATATACGAATTTAGTGTCAAAACTTCATTAAACCTGCTAAAGCAGGTATTATAGCCAGCTTGGACTAGGGATGGGCGCCGATGATCTCAATAAATTTCGGAAATCGGAAATCAGAATTCCGAGGCCTTAAAAAAATTACGGAAATCGGAATTCCGGGGTTTCAAAATTTTTCGGAAATCGAAAATCGGAATTCCGACCCAAAAAAAGTCGGAAAATCGGAATTCCGACTTCGAAAGCACCCAAAATCAGGGGGGAGGGCCCTTTTGTTTTGTAAGATTGGTAATTATTAGGGATGCTACTTTTAGGTTTTTATATTTTTCTGCTATCACTAATTTTGAAAAATTTTCATAAAACTACAATAAATTCGAATTTTTTTCGTCAAATCCTTGTAGAAATTCGTGCCTTTTTAGGGGCCTATTTTTTTTCTTCCCGCTGGTTCTCCGGAGTGATTTTTTTTTAGCTATTAGGCCTATGCAATTTTTCTCACTTAAAACTAGCAGCCCTATTTTAAAATGTTGGTTGCAAATCTTGTAATAAAAAAGAGTCAAAAATTCAATTTTCTTGGCGGCGCCTATCGGCACCGCCGACCCCCCCCCCCCCCCTCTCCCTGCTCCCCTGAAAGGAAGCAGAAATCGCAAAAAAATTGCATTTGAAAATTCCGCCAAAACTGAAAATGCGCCCCTAAAAATCGTCTGGGAAATGGAGTTTTCGAATATTGAGCCCGGAAAACCGAAAATTTTGGTCGGTTTGGTTAAACCGAAAGCTTCGGCTCGGTCGGTATCTGCTTGAACTTCCGAAACTCCATGATGAAATAATGCGAGTGATGACGTGGATTGCATGGATTCTCTGTTTAAAATTAAATGATTCAATATTTGATTTAATTGCACTATTTTAAATAGAGACCGGAAACTTGGACCAAACAAAATTTGGTCAAAACTTTTGGGTTTATTTTGGTTTTGGGTTTATTTTGGGTTGTGCTCCAATTTGACCCAAACAAAATTTGGTCAAAACTTTTGGGTTTATTTTGGTTTTGGTTTTTTTTGGTCCTGGCTAAACCCAAAATTTGTACAAAACCCAAAAGTTTTTTAGTAAAACATAACAAAAAGCCTAAATTTACGATTTTTTTAATAAAATTTTATTCAACGCTTTTTCTTACCAGTGTCAACGTCAATCACGCCAACTATAAACCGTCCCCCCCCCCACCCCATACATGACGAACCCCAAAAACTTGGCAAATTTTCAAAACGGTAATTTTTTGAAGTTTTTTAGGAATGAAAGATGTTGGGAAATTTTTACAAAATTGGCAATCTTTGTTAAGAAATTTGAAGCAGAATTTCAGAAAAATGTGATGAATTTTTTTCAAAAATTTCTTTTTTTGCGTGAGGAAAAATGATAAATAAGTGCTCGCACTAAAGCCGGTTCGAACCCAACACATAACGTAAGAGTTATCGAAAAGACAAACCACTTAGCCATCACTTATTTTGGAGATTCTTGTAAAAAAGATTGAAAAATCATTCGATGATGCCATCTTTAGGGGTGTAAATTCAACTAGAAGACACCCAAAAGTTTTGTACAAAAATGGGCTTGGACCAAACAAAATTTGGTCAAAACTTTTGGGTTTATTTTGGTTTTGTTTTGGTTTTTTCCCAATTTGGACCAAACAAAATTTGGTCAAAACTTTTGGTCAAAAATTTTGTACAAAACAACCCAAAAATGTTTTGGTTTTGGGTTTTGGTCCGGACTCTAATTTTAAACAATATTGCATTTGTGAAATATGACGTATTTGTAAGCAAATTAAATAGGCAAAATAATTTGAAAGTTTGGTGAAATCAGACAAGTCCGAATTCCATATTCCTCAAACTTTCAACAGTTAGCTTGTTTTTGAAATTTTTCTTTTGATACTGCACATTTTAGATTTTAAGTGAAGTAATGTAATTGCCCCTTTATTTGTGTTGCCATATTACATAAAATAAATGAAAAAGGTTATTATTATTCATGCTGAGAAAAAACCATTTTTTTGTTAAAATGTTACCCGTGTGAACATTTAGGCGGTGTTATTGATCTCACAAATTTGTAAATTTATTAGTTTATGATTATGTTTATGAATCGGAATACCTGCTATAAAATAGACAAAAATATGTCTTATTTTTTGAGCTTGATCCTAATTTTTTTTTCTTTAAGAAAATGTTCACTTAAAGATTAAAAATGGGCTAAAATTTGTGTTTTATTGCATTATTCTTAAGAGATCTTTGGGGAAATTTTAAAATATTGGCTATCTTGAGCAAAAATGCACTCCTAAAGATTAAAATTTTTTTTTTCAAAATTGGCAACTATTTGATCGATTATTTAGCACTTAATTTGGTACGTTAAACAAATTTTTTAGCACCTAAAATTTTTTCATATTTAGTCCACATTTTTAACATTCTTATCCACCAAAATAATGAATTCCAAATTGCTGAACAATGTCTTTATTTCTTCACTGAGTGTCCACTTCTGTTCTTTTTTTCTTTGCAAGATTCCAGGCCCACAAATTATCATCCGATGAGGCCATTGAATGTTCAGAAGTGCTACAATAAAAAAACTATTTATAAATTTCTAAAATTTATCTTTTAATTTGCGAAAAACATTAAAATTTTTAAATTTGAATACTCGTTATCCGCAAAAGTTGGACGATTCTCAGACAATGAATGTTCATCAACGGAATTTTTATTTAAAATTGGATCAAATTGTTTTTTCCATTTGTATAGTGTTTTTGCACTAATATTCAGCTTATTGGCAATATCGGTGACATTAAGTTTAGAATTTGTTCTTTTAATTTTGTAATATTTTTCCATCAATTCCAATTTTTCGCTTTCGGAGTATTTAATTTGAGCTAAATTAAATTTATCAAATTTTTGAATAATTATTTAAATTCATACAATCAATGGAAAGTCCAAATTCTTTTTTCCAACAACGAAATGTGTCTCGACAAATGCCCAAATCATTAGCAAGTTTATTCTGTTCTCCATATTGACTCATTTTTATTTCGTCTATTCGCTTAATAAACTCGCGCTTTTTCTTCTTATAAAAACAATTTTTATTTATTTTTATTTTGCGGCTTAAGCCAAATTCTTTTTTCCATTTATAAATTTTGTTGCGATAGACTCCCAATTTGTTTCCAATTTTACACTCATTTTTGGCCCTTTCTTTTGTTGTAACTTTTCCCTTTTTCTTGAATTCTTCTTTCATCGCGTGAAATTTAGAAATAATTTCTCGCTTTTCTTGCTCAGAGAATTCATTTTCATTATTAATTCTTTTAATTGGTTGTTCATTTAGTGCATTTTCTCCCGAGTTTAACGGCGATGTTTCCACTTTTATTTGTTGATGGTCATCTTCGTCCCATCCTTTCCCATATATTTCATCAAAAGTTGGTCGAATTTTTCCAACTTTTGGTTCATTAACAGACAAAATTAAATGTGCTGCATTTATAAATAGAAATAATATAAGCAACAAATTCATTTTTGTTGCGTAAGTTTAAAAATTTTATGCAAATCAAATATTTAATTCATATAATGTAAATAAATGCATACATTGATTTTTTATATTTTTTACTTAGCGTTTTATTGAAAAAAGCTAAAGTGGGGTCGATAATATGATGTGTATGAATGTAGTAAGAAAACATAAAATTACAGGTTTTAGACGCATTCTTTTTGGCTAGATGTCATCTCTGAACAGAAGCTAATCGCTCGGACAAATCTACAAAAAGTTACGGAAAACGTAAAACTGGAAAAAGATTATTTTGAGTTTCCTGTACAATCTTTTTGTTTGAAATTTATTTTTTCGCATTTATTTGCTTAAAAATAGTCACTTAGCGAAAGCTTTAATTCTGTGATTTGGAGTTTGCAGAGGTGAGCGGGTTTTTTTTAACAAGTCGTATTTAAAAATAATTAAAATTGGGGAAAATATTTACAACACCTCCGATTCCCAGGACGTCTCCGTTTTAAGTAGAGACCGGACGGATTTTCAAAATACACGGGCAAGAGCAGCACGGGCTAAAAAAAAAAAATCCCGTGTACCCTTCGTGTAAACCGTGCCGGAAAATACACGGTACCCGTAAACGGGCAAGGGTTTTTTTAGATTAATTTTTTTCACGCTCAGATATTGAAATTCGAAGTATTTGTGAATTTAATAAAATATTAAACAATGTTAAAATTAATTCAATAAATTTATTATAGACATTTGTCAACAAATTTAACAATTATTCTACATATTCAAATATATCTTGACTAGAGCCTGGTAAAATAAAAATTCCGGAGCGGGAACTTAAAATTTAACGGGACAGGAATCCCGTTTCCATTTCCGTAAATCCAGTCGAGAGGTGCCGTCAGACAAAATTTTTGTTTTTTAATTTTTAACATTCTATAAAAAAAAACGCAAAAATTTCAAAAATTTTTGACAATTGTCAAAAAATTGGTCCAATAAGTAATTTTACCAATTTCATTTGGCAAAGTTATCAATTGTTTAAATAATTAGTAAGTTCGACTCTGTCATTAACAATTAATTATTAAAAGTATTTTTATGTCAAAATTATTGTTTTTAGGCATGAATCATTAAATACGCTTAAATGCAAAAAACATATTCTTGCTTTTTTATTCTAACGATACAGCTTTAAAAAAGGCTTCCAAATTTGGAAGAAAAAATAAAAAGCAAAAAAACAATTCCTGATCTAACAAATGACCTTATCTTATAAGCAATATGAAGACTCTTTTGGGATTATCCCATCATATAATCCATAAGGCATGGATGGACTTAATGGATTACTGAAATTATTTTTCTTTGAAATGCCAAATGGTAAACACCTTTTGAATTTTGCTAAGGGAATTCCGATTCTGCCAAACTCATTGAATTGACAATTTTAAGGGTGAAGATGAGTGTACATAAAATTGGGCGACGGCTTCGTTCATGATTTGCCACTTTTAATGTTATTATTCTTGTGATGAAAGTGATTACTGTGATGGAAAGTGATCACCTCACAATTTTTTTTTGGGATCGTAATTCTTTTTCTAAATATTTAACGGCCATTCTATTAAGGGAACAATCCACATCAACAGTGACAACGGCATTCGTGGACAAATTTCTTTGATTATTTGGAGGTTTGGATTAAGTGTGCCTTGCCGACGATTTTCAGCTTGACAAAGTGCCACAAATTTTCAATTGGGTTAAGATCAGAAGACAGAGAAGGGGTACGGAGTAGGGGAACATTGTTCAGGCGGAACCATCCCGTAAACGCAAGCGACGCCTCCAAGAAGCCGTCGAAGTGGTCCCATCCGGAGCTAGCCAGTGTAACAGCAGCGCCATCCTGCTGGAAAGTCCATCCGGGTGCGAGCCGTTCTCGCGTAAACGGCAGCATGCGGTTCTCCAGGATGTCGCGGTACCCTGCAGACGTCAAATTGCCCTCAATTTGCACCAGCGGCCCCGAGTCGGACGAACTGACGCTGCTGTGTTTCGGTTGTTTTTGGAGAGCAGCCGGATTTTGGACGCCGATGGAGCTCTTCACTTTCCGATGTGGCTTCATATCATTTATAAAACAAAAAAAATCGTTTGGGTTTACCTTAAGCGCACGTAAGTAGTTTGTGCCCCCCCCCTTTTTTGAAAAAATACAAATATTTTTAAAAGCCATATAAAACACGTTTCCGGGGGTTTTCGGGTTCGCTGATTCACGATTCTGACATTTAATTTGAAAAATTCCGAACCGCTGGACCCGAATTCGAACAATTTTTCGAAAAACATTTTATTTTTAATTAACATTTTTTTGCCCAAAATCGACACGGATTGAATGCATTCTCTCCATCCGTTCGCTGCTGAAATGTTAATCATTGGGCGGTCCCATCGAATCTGCTCATTTTGGCCGTCTTTTGTGTTTCCGGCACGGCACATTTTTTGAGGGCTCACACTTGACCACAAAGGATGTGTTTTACTGAGTTATTTATGGGCACGCAAACTTAGCACTTTCGACGACATTTAAAAGGACGTTGGGGTTAGACCAACATGGCTTAGTCCCATATGTTTTAATCATCAAGGCGTAATTGTCGAGGTGGACGAAACGTGCATCGTCCGCAGTGTGGGGCAATGTGCATGAGTGGCTTTTTGGCGGGGTTGCGCGGGGAACAAATGGAGCTGAGGCATTTATGGTACCGGTCCGACGACGGAACACAGGAGCTCATGCCATTGATCCAGCAATACATCGCCCCTGGGTCCACCAATCACAGTGGCATGGGCGGCATACAGAGGATCCCCAACCTTCCCCAGGGCTATACTCACTTCACTGTCAACCATAGCTAAAATTTCCTTAATCCCAATGACCCTAATGTACCTACCCAAAATGTTGAATCTACGTGGTCCAATTACAAACGCAAATTTCGCTTCGAATCGATTTTGAGCAATAAATGTTAATTTCAAAAAAAAAATTTTGTTCGGAATTGGTTGAAATGAAGGTCCGATTCGAATTCTACACCCCCCCCCTTCCAAATACCCCTAGAAACTTCTTTTAATCGACTCTGAAAAATATTTTTATTTTTTCAAAAAAAGGGGGGGGGCACAAACTACACTATTACCGTGGTCCGTCCGGTGGTGCCGATAGGCGCCGACGAGGGAAAAATGAAAGTTTGTGAATTTAATTAGGAAAATGTGCTTAAAATTTGCAACAAAAAATGGGCATTTTATAAGGTTTTCTGAGTTGTTTTTCTTTTTTGACTAAGAATCAGTAAAATGAGTAATTTATTAGATGAATAAAAAGGATTTTCAATCGGGGAGTAGAAACTCCGATAAATAAGTTAAAAAATAAAGAGTTTAACCACTGAGCATACTTGCATTGAGTGCGATGAAAATTAAAAATAGTTTAAAATTAACCAAAAAAATCCAATACTAAACCGCCGGTCTGGGTACTTGTTTGAAGATAACCGGTTAACAGATACTGTGCTACCCTAGTTAAAATTCTAAATTGCCGAATAAAGTCTTTATTTCTTCAAGGAGTGTTCCACTTCTGTTCTTTCAGTCCTTTTTTTCTTTGCGAGATTCCAGGCCCACAAATTATCATCCGATGAGAAAATAAATCTATTTATTAATATTTTAAAAATTAAAGTTTATCTTTTAATTTCCGATATTGAATATAAAATTGATTACTCGTTATCTGCAAAAGTTGGGTGATTCTCCGTCAATGACTGTTCATCAACGGAATTTTTAAGTTGTTTTTTCCATTTATATAGTGTTGTTCTCTCAATTTTCAGAATATTGGCAATATCACTTTCACTAATTTTAGGATTTCTTCGTTTTATTTGGTAATATTTTCCCATCAATTCCAATTTCTTGCTTTCGGAGTATTTAATTTGCACTAAATTAAATTTATAATTTCTGAAAAATGAATTCAAAAAATACAATTGACGGGAAGTCCAAATTCTTTTTTCCAATGACAAAATGTGACTCGAGAAATACCCAATTCTTTAGCAAGTCTATTCTGTTCTCCATATTGACTCATTTTGATCTCATCCATTCGCTTAATAAATTCGCGCTTTTTCTTCTCATAAAAATCATTTCTATTTCTTTTTATTTTGCGGCTTAATCCAAATTCCTTTTTCCATTTATAAATTTTTTCGCGATTGACTCCCAATTTGTTTCCAATTTTACACTCAATTTTGACCCATTCTGCAATTGGGAATTTTCCTTTTTTCTTATATTCTTCTTTCATCGCGTGAAATTTGCAAATAATTTCTCGTTTTTCTTTCTCAGAGAATTCATTTTCTTTATTAATTCCTTTAATTGTTTCATCATCACTTTGATCAATGCAATCCGGGTCTTCCTGTGTAAGATTCTGATCAGTCGAATTCGGGTCTTCTTGTGTTAGATTCTGATCAGTCGAATCCGAATTATAAGCTTCAACATCCTGATCTATATTGTCATCATGATCAGCTTGTTCATTTAGTGCATTTTCTTCCGAGTTTAACGGCGATGTTTCCACTTTTATTTTTTCATGGCCATCTTTGTCCCATTCCTTTCCCATATATTTCATCAAAAGTTGGTCGAATTTTTTCAAATTGCTTTTCATTGACCGACAAAACTATGCTAATTAAATGTAAAGCATTTACAATTAGAAAGAATAAAACCCAGAATTTCATTTAAAGAAATGTTGATACTTTTTTTCTAAATAAAATAATAAACATTGTAATGGAAATAAACGTTTTTTACACATAGAGCTATTTACAAAACTTGTATCAGTAATTTTTATGTTTGTAAGCCAATACTAACAATATAATTCATATTAAGATAAAAAATTGCATAATTGATTATTTATTTTTACTTTGGCATTATTGGAAAAAGCTAAAGTGGGATCGATAATATGATGTGTGTGAATGAAATCAGAAAATATAAAATGACACGTTTTTGAATGTCCATTTTTACAACAACAAAAAACAAATTATGCTGAACACGGTGCCAAAAACGCACAAATTGTCCATTCGAACATTGGACGCCATCGCATTGGCACACCGGAGGTTGACGTGTCAAAATATGCTTGAGCAACACTTTCTGCCGGCATTGTGCACTTCGGCGTTGGCAATTTTCATCGAGCCCATCAGACATGCTCACGGAAAATGCTTCATCAATTATTAAAAGTCGAGAAAAAGTGTTTACAGGGGTATTCGGAGGCTTAGACCCAAAGTTGACGCCACCTTTTAATTAATGATGTGTGAAACTGACGGCTTAAAATATTTAAGGCTGTAATTAATTTCCAAATGTTAACAAAATTCCAACCAAAAATGACGCGAAATACAAATTTTTTATTATTCTCACACTTTTTTGCTTTGTTCATTTCACATTGCTTATGCCATGTTCTGAAACATTAAGACTAAATGGAGATTATATATAAAATTATTTTTATTTTTTACAATTTTAGAAAATGTCATTACCGTCCGATACCGTCGTCCTTTTTGCCAACATATTTTACTCAATCGAATTCCTCATCGACATCGTCGTGTTGGCCGTCGCCTGTCTGAACTTGGCCGTGATCGGAACCACCAAACTGTTGCACCCAAATCTGAAATGCATTCTGATCACTCAGAGTGTGGCCGTCGTGTTGTTCGTGTTGGACCGATTAGCGATGCTTGTCCCCAAATTCATTCCCAACAATGATGTTTTTGCACCAACTAACATGATTCTACAAGTAATTTGGCAATTTAGGAAGATTTATTTAAAAAATAATAATTTAAGGATTTTATGCGTTTAAAACGACTTCAGAATAGGTGCAAAAATAAACCCGTTTTATGGTGCTTAATTAATGTTATTCAAAAAAAATTAAAATGCTAAATTAAAGCAGCGTTCAATAACAAAACCCATCATCGACCCTTTCCTAAATTCAAATTATAGATTTTATACCTTAATAAAAATTTATGTATAATATTTAATTTTTCCATCTTTATAAGGGTTTTTCCAAAAACAAATAAGTTTTTAGAGTACTAAATAGATAGCAAAGCCCCTAATAATTGTTTTTGAAATTCAATCTTAAAATTCATGAAATATCTTTAGGATTTAATGAATTTCAACGCATTTTATCGCCGAATGCTTGGCCATGCATTAATCATTGAACGATTTATGGCCACCGTACGCACAAATTCATATGAAAATTACCGAAAAATTCATTTTAACTTGGCTTGGTTTAGCATTACGGTAAGTCTTTGATTTAATCATTTATTTAAGAAAAATTCAATTTTTTTAACAATTAAAAAATTTAAGTTTATTATTGCTTTTGTCAACACGATAACCAATGGGCAATCCTGGGCAATTACCAAATTCAATTTATTCACATCTATTTTTTCCACCGTAGTGAGCTTTGTGGAATTTTTGGTAAATATTTTATTAAAATAATAAAAATATATTTTATTTTTTTGGCAGATGATAATCATAATTGGACGTTACAATCGACAAAAATATAATAGTCAAATTAAAAAAGCATCTCCCAACAATTATCACATTGGACAGCGATATCAAGTAAATTAATTCTAATTTTGTTTATAAATATTAATTAATTTATTAAAAAGGTATTGGAAAATGTGAAAACCGCCAAACAACTTTTTCCCACTTTTTTGTGCATTTTTTTGTCCAATTTGTCATTAGTTATTTTGTGCATAATCATTACGACCAATGTGGCCAAGGAAGCATATCAAATCAGTTTGATTTATACATTCTTCGTTTTGATCGGCACAATTCTTGCTGGAGCAATTGAAATCTCTGTGATAACGTAACATTTTAATCATTTTTATATTATAAATTTTAAAATTTCTAAAAAATTAAACATTTTTTAGACACCATCCGTTGCTGAAAAGACGCGTTGCCCGAATTTTAAAAAGGTTATACCATTTAAAATGCAGCAACCAAATAGACGTTGCGCCACATTCTGTGGAATTGGCTAACAATCGCAGAGATGGGACAAATGAAATGTCGGAACATTTCAAAACGCTTCAGCAATTGTGGAACGAATAAAAAAAGCTTTACTTTTACATTTTGTTTATGTAATTTTAATTTTCTGATAAATTGCCAGGGATGATAATACTTTAGGGGGTTTTTTAGTGGAATTGCCGAGTGCTATCGAAAGTTTAGCCGAGGTCGAAAAATCGGGCTAGCTCGAACTCTTCTCAAAGACAGAGCAGATTCGCGAAAAAAAAATGCGCGTTATAATACATTAAATTATTTTAATAATACATATTAATGTTTATTTTTAAAGGTTTCGGACCAGGGCTGGATGCAATCGGATTTTGATTGCGGTCAATCCGCAATACGCAATCTCGTCAAAAAAATCCGCAAGCGCAATCCGCAACCCTCAAAAAGCCGCAATTTCCGCAATACGCAATTTAATCCAAATTTTTTAAAATAAAACTCCTAACTCAAGTCAAGTTCACGCAACATAAAATCCAGCGAAGATACAAATGTACAAGATTTTCTGAAGACAAGTTAAGCATTTTGTTCGGAATTTCGGAAAATTTCTCACAAAAATCCGCATCATTGTTAAAAAAAAATGAACCAACAATTAATTTTTGCATGTATTAATTATAAAATAATTAAATTTTTTAAAATTTCTACAAGTATTCGTTTCGAAAATTATTTTTCATCCGCAAACCAATTGCGGATCCAAATTGCGGAAAAATCCGCAACCGCAATACGCAATCCGCAATTGCGTCCAGCCCTGTTTCGGGCATGAATTTTATATTTTAGTCAGCCAATGTAATTGATTTTTTTCCTTCTTTTTTATATTAAATAAATAAAAAATTGTTCTTTAAATATAATTATTGTAATTCAGTGACGACTTTAAAATTATTCGATGATTTTGAGAACATACCAAATTCCATTAACACTTTTTTTTTGTATGGGCATGGAAAAACTTGTATATTCTTACGCAAATCCCACGGCACACAAATAGAGAAAATAATAAACTAAAAATTACGTCAAATGTTTAAATGTTCTCATTGCAGTGCAACAAAAAAAAATCAAAAGAAATACGACATAAAAACGAATTTATTCCACACATTTTGTTCTTTTCATTGATTTTCTACTACAAAAAAGTGTCACGCTAAAGACATTTTCATTTGCCCATTCTCAAACTCAAAATTATTAGCATTCAATAAATGTTGTTTAGAGTTTCACTCTTAATTGCTGCTAATAAAGTAAAATCCAAGTCGTTACTTTTTAGATTATTTCTTTTTTTTGTTTTCTTATAGACTAGCACTATCTCACTGTTTTGCTATTTAACACACGGGGCAGCTAGTTGGGGTTCGTCCATGCTAATGGTTTGGAATTCGGCAATATATCGAAGATCGGGTTTTCAGGGGCTTGAAGAAATCAGTGGTTTACCCCAAAACTATTGGAGTTTGAGGTTACCATTCGGAGTTACGGGATCTGGGTACCAATCTTCATTGAAAAGCGAGAATTTCATCTAGAAGATCTTTTTTACTTTCCAGGAAATGGCTTCTCCTTCCGACACTGTCGTCCTTTTGGCTTATACATTTTTCTCGTTCGAATTTGTCACCGACATTGTCGTGTTGGCCATCGCCTGTCTGAACTTGGCCGTGATCGGGCCCACCAAACTGTTGCACCCGAATCTAAAGTTCATTCTGATCACTCAGAGTGTGACCGTCGTTTTATACGTATTGGACCGATTAGCGATGCTTGTTCCCAAATTCATTTCCACCGACGACCTTTTTACACCAGCCAACCTGATTCTACAGGTAAATGCAAATTATTGAATACAAAAGATATACAATATAATAATATTCGATCCAATATTTAATTCGGGTTTTGAACCTTTTGATCGTGTAAATGTGAAATCAATTTTTTTGTAGAGTTTCATGACCTTTGAAGCAATATTCCGTCGAATTCTTGGCCATGCGTTGATCCTTGAACGATTTTTGGCTTCTTTGTACACGGATTCATATGAAAATTGGAGGAAAATTTATTTTAATTTGACTTGGTTCAGCATTACGGTAAATGTTTTTGGTTTATCAAAAACAGTTTGGGAATTACTAATCAAATTAGTGGCTAATTGATTTTAACCTCAGTTCATCATCCCTTTTGTGAACATGATAACCAATGGGCAATCGTGGACAATTACAAAATTCAATTTATTCACATCTATTTTTTCCACCGTAGTGAGCTTTGTGGAATTTTTGGTAAAAATTTTATTAAAATAATAAGAATTAAATATATTTCATTTTTTTGGCAGATGATAATCAAAATTGGACGTTACAATCGACGAAAATACAATAGTCAAATTGAACAAGCATCTCCCAACAATTATCACATTGGGAAGCGTTATCAAGTAAAATAATTATTATTTTTTAAATATATTTGTCAGTGTAATATTTATTTTGCAATTTTTTGCCATTTAAAATTGATAACAATTTTAATTATTCAAAAGGTGTCGGATAATATGAAGACGGCCAAGCAACTTTCCTCAGCTTTTTTATGTTTTTTCTTGTCAAATTTATTAATGACCTTTCTGTACACGGCCCTAACATTGGAGTTGGCCAAGGAAACTTACCAAATCAGTTTGGCCTATGCATTGTGCATTTGGGCCGATGTGATTCTCAGTGCTGCAATTGAACTCACTGTTATAACGTAACTTTTTCAATTTTTAATAATTATTTATGGTTTAAATAAAGCATAGTTTGGACCAAACAAATGTTAGTTTCAAGGACAAATATATTAATTTAAAAGGAAAATTTTAATTATTCGAATTATATTTCATTTCGCCACATATTAATATAAAAATTCAGGCACCATCCGTTGTTGAAAAAACGTTTTGTCCGCATTTTAAAAAATATATTTTGCTTCAAATGCAATCAAATCGACGTTGCGCCAAATTTCGCGGAATTGGCCACCATTGAAAGGAATTATGAAAATGAAAGAACGGAACATTTCAAAATGCTTCAGCAAATGTGGGACAGATAAACATAAATGGTTTCCAACTTTTGACGTCAAAATTAAATGTGCTGCATTTAAAAATAAAAAAATATATGCAAAATTTATATTTGACTCTGAAAATATTATTGGAATAGTCTTCCTGTGTAAGATTCTGATCAGTCGAATCCGAATTATAAGCTTCAACATCCTGATCTATATTGTCATCATGATCAGCTTTTATTTCATGGTCATCTTCGGCCCATCCTTCCCCATATACCGTATATACTGTTTTAATCCCACCCCCTGTAATAATCCCACCCCCTCTAATAATCCCGCCCTCTCTGAGTAGGTTGAAAAATAATCCCGCCCCCTGTAATAATCCCACCCCCTCTAATAATCCCACCCCCTGTAATAATCCCACCCCCTCTAATAATCCCACCCCCTGTAATAATCCCACCCCCTGTAATAATCCCACCCCCTGTAATAATCCCACCTCCTGTAATTAAAAATATTTAATTTTTTATCAAATTTAATACACCCCAAATCGCTACTTTGTCCCGACTCGCTACGACAAAACGAACGGTACCATTTTTAGGCTTGAGTAACAACCATGAGCTGAGTTATAGAGGTTTAAAGGGGTAGCGCGTCAGGGACAAAGTAGTGAGTTGTGTGTGTAATAGCGAGTTGGTAGGTAGCGAGCCGCGGGTTCGTCCCCCATTAAAGGGATTCTCCCATTCCTAAAAACTTTAAAAAAAGGACCGTTTACATAATTGAGCCAAAAGTGCAAAAAAAAAATTTTCCGGCGCATTTTTTAATTTTTGAAATCAGATGTCGGAAAATACCGGCTTTTTTGTGATATCGTGTGTCGGATTTTATTTTTCATTTTGCCCAGTTCAAATTTACCGGGACGTGATCACAAAAGGGAATCCTTTTTTTATCCCGTTCCCTTAAAAAACCAGAGATTTTTTCAAAAAATTTTAAATATAGGTTCAAAAATTAGATTTTTTAAATTATGAATAATTTTGTTAAATTACAAATGGTCCTTATTATTCTCTATTTTTTGACACCAACTTTATTACACAATTAGGTTCAATGTTTATTTTGTTCTGATCTAAAAATAACAAGAACATTTAATTTTGCTTTGAAATCCTTTAACAGAATAGGAACAAAACAGAGGCCAAGCTGGAACAGGAAATTCACTGGGCAATCATATGATGTGTATGAATGCAATAAGAAAAAACATGGTAAACAGAAGCACCAAGACGACAGAAGAGACAAGATTCAATGGGCTAAAAATTGCTAAATAACCAACGACACAATAAGAAAAATTTGGCGAAATAATTCAAGGATGCTCAAAAAATGTTCTCCATCTTCAAAAACAATTTTAGGGGTCGATTGTATGTTTCACCCAAGACCGGAGCTGTATCTAGCCTTGGATTTTGTTGTTGGTGGGTCCGAGGGGCGCCGACGCCGACAGCCAAAATGCCAACATTCATTTACAAACTCTAATTTTAGTGGTGTTTCCTAGGGTTGTTGGCGGTCGGTTAACCGAACCGAAACCGAAAACCGGCTTTTTTGGCCCAAAAACCGAAACCGGAAAACCGGGGGTACCGGTTTTCCGGTTTGAATTGTATTTTTAATTTGTGGTTGCAAATCACTTAACAAATTGAGTCAAAAATTCAAAATTTTCTCGGCGGCGCCTACCGGCACCGCCGACCCCCCCGCCCCCCCTCCCACCACCTCGCCTCAAATAAAAAATAGTCCTAAATAGAGCCATACATTTTTCTTACGCAATTTTTTTCAAATTTCAAAATTTTTTAAAGTTTTTAGAAATGGAAGCAGTCCAGCGATGCCGATAGGCGGCGCCGGGAAAATTTTTGGGATTTTTGTTAATAAATTTCATCAAAATTTTAGCATTTTTTCGGAGTTTCGGAAAATTTAAAAAATAAATTTACGTAAGAGTGGAGGGGATGCCCTGCGGGGAAATTTTACAAAATTGACCTCTTTGTTACGAAAATTGAAGCAAAAACTCAGAAAGATGTGATAAATTTAGTTCGAACCTAGTGTTTCCCATCCCCGACTTTCGAATTTTTTTTCGAAAAACAGCCCATTTTCTCGGAATTAGAAAATCGAAAGAAAAAAACGTCGAAAATCGAAATTTCGAGACAGCCCTGGCCGACAGGCGCTGTCGACAATGTTTTTATTATAATTTTTAACTTTGCAAAATTTCGAAAATTTTGTGATTTTGAACTTTTAAAAATACTTTTTTTTTGAGAATTCTGCTTCACTTCTGGGGGAAAAGGTCGGCGGAATAAATGTTGATCATAGCTCACATTAATGCCCAAATCAAATACCAATCGACTCCACTCTAAGCCTAACGCACGAACCTGCAAAAATTTTTGCGCGGACTCAACTATGAAGAAAATCTTTAGACCTCGAAAGTCTTGTCCAAAAATCCGTCACAGAATTCATGATAAACTTCTTTAACTAACAGTTTTTAAAATGTTCTTCTGCACTAATTTTATATACAATTATTTTATAGCTTTATTGTCATCCTTGATGCTTTTTTTGTTTTGTTGCGATTTTAAAGAAATTCTGAATCAATTAGGTGAGGAGTTACATGGCCAGATATAATATTGTAAAATTTAATTTAAAAGTGTCATTTTAACGAGTTGGTCTCTTCGCATAGCTAAAATTTTCTGACACTTTTTTTTCTGGGACTCCAAACCGATAAAAGATGAATACTTTTATTGTTGAAGAAGCCGTTGTTGTTGTTCATTTGTCAGACTTCCGGCCATTTTGAGAATAAATTTAGGAAACTGCCAAAAGGTGAAAATGCCAAGAATTTAAAATTCTAATCATGTTATCAAAAACTTTTTATTTACATTTTGTTTTTCTGATTCGAATGCTTAGAACAAAGCCTTGAGCAAAAAAATCTTGATTTGCTCGCTTTTGACAGAATTTTTGCAAAACCCATAAATATTTTAAAGAATCTCAAAATTGCTGCAATTATCCTTCGAAATTTCAACAAAATTTGAACAAATGTTTGCAAAATTTAGTTCACGGAATGTGTCGCGAATTTCACTTTATAATATTTTTCACGGAGTGTTTCACTTCAATTTTTAGTTCTTTTTTTCTTTGCCAGATTCCAGGCCCACAAATTATCATCCGACGAGGCAATCGGATGTTCAGAAGTGCTATAATAAGAAATAAAATCTTTTTAAATTAGAGTGGTAGGGACCGGGAATTTTGGGAAAAATCGGGACCGCGACCAAGATTTTCAACCGGGACTTAGGACTTTCAAGGAAGAAATTTTTCTTTTATCGAACACTAAAAAATTTTAATTTTTCGGCAACACACGTTGTTAATGATCTTCTTGTTTTTCAACATCATTGCAAATCAGATTGAAATTGCAGGTACGGGTATTAGCCCAACCCTTTTCAAGAAAATTTTATTTTTTTCTGGGAAGGAGAGCCCCTGGAAAACATTTTGAAATTTTGACTCAATATGCTAAAAAATTTCATTAAAAATTTTCGCAAAATTAAACATTGCGGGCGTGATCTGGCGGTGCCGATAGGCGCCACCGGAGGCAATTTTGAGTTTTTGTTCGACTTTTTAAGAAAATCGACCCCAAAATTTCATAATATTGCGATTTTTGGTAAGTTTTTTGAAATGATCGGTGAACAAAAAAGTGAAATTTTAGGAATAATACTAGTTGATGCTCGACAGGGATGGGAGCCGACAACCTCAAAAAATTTTGGAAATCGGAATTCCGACAATCCCTGATGCTCGAAACCTGAAATTTACTGAGAATCGATTTGAATACTCGTTATCCGCAAAAGTTGGGCAATTCTCCGGCATTGTATGTTGATCAACGGAATTTACAAATTGTTTTTTCCATCTGTATAGTGTCGCTTCCCCAATGTTTAGAATATTGGCAATATTAATGTCACTAAATTCAGGTTTTCTTTGCTTAATTTTGTAATATTTTCCCATCAATTCCAATTTCTCGCTATCGGAATATTGCGCTAAATTAAATTGAATAATTTTTTAAAATAATTATTTAAATTCATACATTTGACTGAAAGTCCAAATTCTTTTTTCCAACAACGAAATGTGTCTCGAGAAATGCCCAAATCTTTTGAAAGTTTATTCTGTTCTCCCGGTTGGCACATTTTGATTTCATCCATTCGCTTAATAAATTCGCGCTTTTTCTTTTCATAAAAATCATTTTTATTTCTTTTTGTTTTGCGAATTAAGCCAAATTCTTTTTTCCATTTATAAATTTTCTTGCGATTGACTCCCAATTTGTTTCCAATTTTATGCTCAATTTTAACGCTTTCTTTTTTTGTAACTTTTCCTTTTTTCTTATATTCTTCTTTCATCGCGTGAAATTTGGAAATAAATTCTCGTTTTTCTTTCTCAGAGAATTCATTTTCATCATTAATTCCTTCAATTGTTTCATCATCACTTTGATCAATGCGATCCGGGTCTTCCTGTGTAAGATTCTGATCAGGCGAATCCAAATTATAAGCTTCAACATCCTGATCTATATTGTCATCATGATCAGCTTGTTCATTTAGTGCATTTTCTCCCGAGTTTAACGGCGATGTTTCCGCTTTTATTTGTTGATGGTCGTTTTTGTCCCATCCTTTCCCATATATTTCATCAAAAGTTGGACGGATTTTTTCAAATTGTCTTTCATTAACCGTAAAAATTAAATGTGCTGCATTTATAAATAAAAATAATATAAGCAACAAATTCATAATTGACTGAAATGTATTATTGGAGTAAAATTAGATAAAACTTCTTTCCAATTAAAAATACCCAACGATTTTAAATTTCATAATAAATATTCATATTTGTTTCAAAGAATAATAAAAAAAATAGAACTATAACTCATTTGAACAGTTTTTTGCTTACTATTTATTATAACTAAATAGAAAATTTTGAATTTGCTTTTTTTTAATGTCCTGCTGTTGCCCAAAATTGATTACATAAATTTTTGGATGTGTTGAAGACGATAATTGACGTGGCTAAGATGGGTGGGTAGGAGGCGCACACCAAATTAAAGGGGAGACTTTTTATACAATATAAATTCAATATTTCATGGCTTTTTGAGAATAAATCAATATTTCGCCATTTACGTATTTAGTCAATATTTAGGCCTTTTATGCTTCTTAAGAAAAATGCAATAAAACGGAAAATTGGCCCTTAAAAATCAAATTTTTTTTCTTACCCAAAAATGCCCCTTTAAAAAATGACTTTTTTAACTGGACTGTATCAGTTTTAGCACATTTTTTAATCACTATTTGGCACTTTTTGGGAGTTGGGGTTTTTGGTCAATATTTTGAGGGCTTTGGCAATTTTCACGTTTTTTAGTCAACATAACATCACTAAAATAAATTATTAACAAATTTAGCTTTTGAACATTTTATTATGATATCTTCGACTGAAATGGAACATTCCTATAGAGCCCTTTGTTGTTCATTTGTCAAACTTCCGGCCATTTTGAGAATGAATTCAGGAAAAATGTATTTCGAAATTTCAACAAAATTTGAACAAATTTTTGCAAAATTTTGTTCACGGAATGTGTCGTGAATATCACTTTATTTATTCACGGAGTGTTCCACTTCAATTTTTTAGTTCTTTTTTTCTTTGCAAGATTCCAGGCCCACAAATTATTATCCGACGAGGCAATCGGATGTTCAGAAGTGCTATAATAAGAAAATAAAATATTTTAAACATTAAATTTGATAAAAAGAAATATTTTAAATTTGAATACTCGTTATCCGCATAAGTTGAGCGATTCTCCGGCAATGAATGTTCATCAACGGAATTTACAAATGTTTTTTCCATCTGTATAGTGTCGCTCTCGGAATATTTAAAATATTGGCAATATCACGGCCAGTAATTTTAGGATTTCTTTGTTTTATTTTGTAATATTTTCCCATCAATTTCAATTTCTCGCTATTAGAATATTGCGCTAAATTAAATTGATAATTTTTTAAAATAATTATTTAAATTCATACCGCTTTCGGAGTATTTAATTTGCACTAAATTAAATTTATAATTTCTGAAAAATGAATTCAAAAAATACAATTGACGCGAAGTCCAAATTCTTTTTTCCAACAACAAAATGTGTCTCGAGAAATGCCCAAACCTTTAATAAGTTTATTCTGTTCTCCAAACCTTTTTTTTTTTGATTTCTTCTTTTATCGCGTGAAATTTGCAAATAATTTCTCGTTTTTCTTGTTCAGAGAATTCATTTTCATCAATAAATCCTTCAATTATTTCATCATCACTTTGATCAATGCTCTCCGGGTCTTCCTCTGTAATATTCTGATGAGTCGAATCCGAATTATAAGCTTCAACATCCTGATCTATATTGTCATTATGATCAGCTTGTTCATTTAGTGCATTTTCTCCCGAGTTTAACGGCGATGTTTCCACTTTTATTTTTTCATGGTCATTTTCGTCCCATCCTTTCCCATATATTTCATCAAAAGTTGGCCGAATTTTTTCAACTTTTGTTTCATTAACCGATAAAATTAAATGTGTTGCATTTAAAAATATAAATAATATAAGCAACAAATTCATAATTGACTGAAATGTATTATTGGAGTAAAATTAGATAAAACTTCTTTCCAATTAAAAATACCCAACGATTTTAAATTTCATAATAAATATTCATATTTGTTTCAAAGAATATTAAAAAAAATAGAACTATTAACTCACTGAACAGTCTTTTTGCTTACTCTTACTTATTTATTATAACTAAATGGAAAATTTTGAATTTGCTGGTTTTTTAATGTCCGCTGTTGCCTAAATTGATTAATATAAATTTTTGGATGTTTTGAAGACGATAAGTTGACGTGGCTAAGATGGGTGGTAGGTGGGTAGGAGGCGCACACCAAATTTCCCAATTTTCATTGGCTGATGATTGATGTTGAGGGGGGAAAATGAACGAAATTTCAAAATTGTTTCATTCATTTCGAAAAATTTTGAATTAGAGGAGAGACTTTTTAGACAATATAAATTCAACACTGTTTGGGAGTTGGGTTTTTTTTTTGGGGGGTTTCTGGTCAATATTTCACGGTTTTTAGTCAATATAACGTCACTAAAATAAATTATTAACAAAATTTAGCTTTTTGAAAATTTTGTTATAATGTCTTCGACTGAAATGGAACATTCCTATGGAACTCAACTTTGCGGGTCAGCAATTAATTTTGTTACCGTTTGAGCAATCTTGCTCATATTGCCATATTTTACGAATTTTTGGATTTTAGGATGCCAATTTGGTTGCCCACCGAGTTGTGGACGGACTCGTTCAAAATGCTGAGCCGACGCGAATTGTTGCGCCATGTTCAGCCCGTTTGCCGGCGCTTCCATGCAATTTGTGAACAAAATGTGGCCAATGTGCACGTGATTGAACATTTTGACCCCTTTTTGGAGGGGTTAGCCAAGAATTTGCCTGAGCCAAATCGGCAATTTGAGGACCTGAAGGGAAGTGGGGCTAATCTGGCCAAACATTTTCGCCTGAAGGGCCAAGTGTTTCTCCATGTGAAACAAGTTGGCAACCCAGCATTCAACAAGGTCGCGGCGCTCCTCTGAGTTTTTTTAAATTTAGTTTTTTTACTCATTTTTTTAAATTTAATTTTGCTATTAAGCGGCTTTACCGAGCCCAAATGTGTGTGCTTAAATACTCGCTGGTGCTGTTTCGCGGTTGTCAGCTCACACTACTTTTAGACAACTTCCCGCGGGAACAGCTCAGAGAGGTGTTGTGTTCTAGGGTTGTAATTAGGTCCCGAAATTACGGTTTCCACACTTTTAGGCTTATGAATTTTTGATGGAATCTGTTAAAAAATGGTCCAAAAACTGCATCGCGGAAGGACGAAAAAATGATCAAAAAAATTAGAAAAAAATCAAATTTTTGAGATTTCAAAATTTTTCGCACATTTTTAGGTCCGGAATTCCGGACATTAAAGTGACATATAAATGGGCAATCAATCTGACATCATCATACATTGGCAGAAGAGGGGCAGGTTAATAGTGGTTTTTTGTTGTAATTTATGCATTTTGAATGCTTTTGAGGCCAAAATTGATCTTTGGAAAATTTTAATTTTCCAAAAATTGTTTTTTGAGTATGTGGTTCGAAATTGGTTGAATTGCATGTCATATTCGGACTACGCCCGCGAATACCCCTAAAAACACCTTCAAACAAATTTTTTTCAAAAAATGAGGGGGCGGGCGGGAGGTACAAATTAGGGTTGTTGGCGATTGGTTAACCAAACCAAAACCGGTTTTTTTGACCCAAAAACCGAAACCGAAAACCGGCGGGCGGCCCCGGTTTAAAACCTACCGCCAACAACCCTAGTACAAACTTTACTCTATATTGCCGCGGGGCATTCCATTATTATTTTCGATTTGAAAACGTAATTTTTATTTTGCAAAAGATGTTCGCATATTTGGACATTCTGCAACCAATGCGCCCAACTCAGCTCAATGTGCTAAAGGTTACCGACTCTTCAAAATTTTGGCAGTTGGACGAACTGTTGCGCAATCCGACAATTCTGCATTGTTCTCGGCTGTCCATTTCTGGGGTTTATTTGCAATATAAATATGGTTCAACGTCGGGTTGGTCCCGGGGGGGGGGGGGGGGGGGGGGGGACGGGAATCCCCGGTCATCCTCATGCCCCTCCCCGTTCTCCAGTTTGCTCATCCCCGAAAACGAGGATCCCCGCCCGGGGACGGGGTTGAAAATTTTTTATAATTATATTGTTTGCTTTGAAATTTTTTCATATTAAAATATTAGAGCACAATTTTCGGTCTTTAGGAGGGCGAAAAAATGTCAAAAAAATTGAAAAGTCAAATTTCTAAGAATTCGAATTTGCCGGATTCCGGATTCCCGGACATTTTTGGGTCCGGCATGCCGGTTTCCGGATTTCGGACTTTTTTGGCATCCCGCTACATCCCTGAAGCATACATATAAATGCCAAGATCGGCTAATCTTGAAAAAAACAATTTGAAGATGCCGAATACGAGAACTGCGCCTAGTGCGGAAGTGATTGCCCATTGGGCGCACTATTCTCCAACTAATTGTGATCATCAACGTGCTGACGACGACGGCAGCAAAGCATTGGCCTCAGATGGCCGGATCATTTTGGTGGACTTCATTTTGCCAAGTGCATGTGCAGAACTCATCGAACTCTGCAAAACGGCAAGTTTTGAGAAATTGTTGTTAAAATCCAATAGAGCCAAAGAATTGGACAGTTTTAAAGGACAACCATCGACTCGTTCCCTACCTACTCGTTCACTTTCAAACGTTTTTTGTTATAACTTTTTTTAAATCTAACCAAATCAAACATTTTCAATACTGCAATTAAAATTATAAAAAAATTTCCTGACGTCGGGGGGAGGGGACGAAAGCCCCGATTAAAAAAGTCGGGGGTTTTCCCAGCAAACCCCTCGAAAAATTTAAAAAAGTCGGGGTCGGGGACGAAAACCCCGACCAAAAAAAGTCGGGGTTCGTTGTCGTGGGGACCAACCCTAGTTATAGCAAAAAAAACTTTTGAAAGGTGTATAATATTTTACCGGTTTAAAGACGGAAAACAATTTATATTGATTTAAGAATTTGTTGCAAGCGGAGACGGAGGCCGATCGGCGTCCATTTCTGATCCATTTTCAAACTACTGGTCCACCAACTCATCCCGCCAGCCCGTGGCGCGTTGAGCATCGTCGGACGGGCGAAGTGCTTCTGTTTGAACGGATCAGCACTGATCAGACGAACTATTTTCGTCTCAGACGATGCCTGGCCGATGTGTTGGGCGATGCGAAGCAATTTTATCAAAAAATTTTCAAAAATGGCTTTTCCATTTTTCGTGCTACCCCAACTGCTGGGGATGGAATTGAGCCACCAATGTTGACAATCCGTTAATGCTTTAGGTAAAAATGTCGTTTAGGTAACACGCTCGGATTTTGACAATTTATACATCAATCGATTCCGCTCATCGAGCTGAGCACGAATCTGCAAAAATTTTTGTGCGGAAACCACTATGAAGAAAGTTATGGCCTCTCAAAGTTGGCCAAAAACCATAGGGGGGACCCTTTTGGTCAAAATTTTTGAAAAACATTTTTATTCTGAAAATAGTGTGAAATATGTTATTTGATGCGCTGATTAAGAATTCGTCAATAGAAAATAAAAATTGAGAATTTAAAGCGGTTTTTGAACCGGTTTAAATTTTTGAAAATTTAAGGAAAAAACGACTTTGTAAGTAAACCAGAGGCCGACAGGGGAAAAGTTAGGCAGTAAGGTGGGAAATAGCAGCCAAAGTACCGCACACTCGACTACGGCGGCCAGTAGGTGGGGCGAGACTCCGGGCTCCGGAAGAAGTCCGCGCGTGACCCGGCTGGGGGTCTCGCGCGCGCCCGCTTCGCGGGTCCCCGCGCGCTCGCCCCCCAGTGGCGCTCGTCAGACTTCTTCCTCCGCCCTCCGTCTCGCCCCACTACTTGCTCCGTCTCCGCATGCTCGCTGTTGGCGGGCCGCCAGCGGCCTTTCATTTTATTTTATCCGGTTTTTTGTTACTCAAAAGTTGCTTTTTCCTTAATTTTCAAAATTTGAAACCAGTTCAAAAACGGGTTTAAATTCTCAATTTTGATTTTCTATTGACGAATTCTTAATCAGCGCATTAAATAACATATTCTCAGATAATTTTTAGAATAAAAATGTTTTTCAAAAATGTTGACCAAAAGGGTCCCCCCTATGGTTTTTGGCCAACTTTGAGAGGCCATTACTTGCTTCAAAGTGGTTTCCGCACAAAAATTTTTGCAGATTCGTGCTCAGCTCGATGAGCGGAATCGATTGATGTATAAATTGTCAAAATCCGAGCGTGTTACATAAACGACATTTTAGCCATGCTTTATAATATAATATTTCATCTGCTGTTCAAAGAAGTCGAAAATGAAACAGCAAAATATTAATTTTGTATTAAAAATGAAGCGTTCATAAAAGTCTGATCTTGTTAAGTCTCTAATTATCACAATTGAGAAGTTTGTGGCATTCCTATGGCTCACATCTTTGGGTTAAGAGCAGTTTTACAATAAAATATGTGGCATTTTTACAAACAATAAGACAAAAATTGAGCCGATTTCTTTAGGTTTTTGTGCTAATTTATTTCTTAAATAAAATCTAACGGCACTGCCGGGATTCCCCGTAAAGCTTAAAACTGATTTCGAAAAATTTTAGAATTAAAGCGAATTTTTTAGTCAATATAGATAATCCATATTTCGCCATTTTCGCGTTTTTGTTGGCATTTTTTTCCAAAATTTACTAAGAAAAGTGCAATATACCCTTTAAATCATTTTTTTTTCTTACGCAAAAATGCACCACTAACAAATATCTTTTTCTTAAACTGTAGTACATTAAAATTTATAGCCGGTGTTGTTCTTGGCTTGCTCATTAATCCCCAAAGTCTGATGAATGAGATTAATTGGTTACCGGAAGTACAATCTTCGTCGTCACACTGGCCTATTTTAAATGCCGGATTTAAAAATAAAAAAGCATTTTTTTCTTAAGAGTTCATACATATCTTGAGTTACAAATTGGTAAAGAAAGATTCAAGAGCTGATCGATTTCGCTAGTGCTTTCGAACGATACCAAGATTCTTTGATTTGGTCAAATAAGCAAAAATTATAACGTTTCAAACGTGCCAGCGCCGAATTTAGTTGACTTTGAAAAGTTTTAACAACATAAGCTTGTAAAAAAGTAACGAGTTGGGTGTGATCCTGGAAATCTACGATTGTTAGAAAGAAGTTTCTAGGCCCTTTCTGGGACCTTGAATCCAAAGCTAACCTCCTTTTCGACCGATTTCGAACCCCGGAGCCGAATTCGAACATTTGCGGCGCTGTCGGACCTGTTAATTATAAGAAGCTATGTAGTAAAATCTTATTTGGACTGATAAATGGTTGATTTTGGCGAAATTTTATACAAAGTTTCTTATCAAAATGCCTTAAACTTTAAATTTAACCCGGCGGCGCCTATCGGCACCGGCGGGCTGCCACTAAAAGCCGAAAGTTGACTAATTTCTGCAGTTTTTGGACCATTTTTCTTAACGAAATGACAAAATATTGATTACCTACATGCTTCAAAATCCATATTCAAAATCCATATTTTGAACCGTTTAAAAAATATTTTACAACTCAAACAAAAACAGTTTTTCCCAAAATTTTTGACGTATTACATGACTTTTTTTAAAAATTTCTGGACTTAATTTATTTTTTTATTGCATTTTTCTTAAGAAATTCAGAAAAAAAGCCAAAACATTAACTAAAAATTAAAGATTTGGTCGGTCGTTTTTGCGAAAAATGTTTCATTTTGATATTTTTATATAAATTTTTTAAAACATGTGAATTTACTCTAGAACACCTTGTAATAGCGCCTACAGGGTAGAATCAAGAAATTTTTATGTTTTGTGCCTATTTTGGCATTTTTTGGTCTTTTTAATTTTTTTTTGAGGTTTTTATTGTGGCATTTTTTAGTGCCAAAAAATCCGTGCCCAAACTTATTCGATGAAAAAATAGGTTAAATCCTGAAAATCCGAGTTCTGTTTATATATGTCTGTGTTTGTTTGTTTCGTTGAATTTTATCCATATTTTGATAAGACTGGCGAATTTGCAAAATTTTTTCCAAAAACTAATTTATCTAATTAATTCTAAGTGTTTTTTAAGTTACACAATTAAAATCAGTGTCTGTTGATTGTTAATTAAAAAATAACATTTATTTGACTTAAATTTTAGTTCCGCCGGTATTTAATTAGGCAATTAGTTACCGCCTCTGCAAGGCGCCATTGTGCATGCCAAAAGAGAGGAGTATTTAAATGAAAAGGGCGTTCGGAAATATGACCACTTTAGTCTTTGTTTAAAACGATTTCCGCTAATGTTTTTAATTACTTAAAACGTAGATCATTACTAGGGGTTGACCGCTGAGCAGTGATTTCCGGTTCCATTTTTTCTAGCGGTTCCAAACGGTTCCAATTTTCGCGGTTCCGGAACCGGGAAATCACTGCCGCTGCTTAGAGAATTTTTTGTTGGAATTTTCTATCCCAGCCCCCACAAAATTTTTGGATTTTTTTTATTTGAAAAAATTATTCCGAGCCCCAAAATTTTATGATGATATGTTTCGGGGTCGTATATACCTGACTTTTTTAAATTCTGGCATTTCGTCCCCGAAACTTGGCGGCGGTTTACGCTTTTACATTTCAATTTTTTATAATGAATAAAACACGCATATTATCGGGTCACTCCAAAAATTTCAAAAAAATAAAAAATATATTAAAAAATAATTTAGAATTAACAATAATTTATATGGCGATGATTTCTGCACAATTGCTGTTAATAATTTTGTTTCTGTTTATTGCAATGTGCAATATTCCATCCATTTACGCCAAGCAGCAGAGTAGCAGCACGCACATTGACGATAAATTGAGGGCGGTGGACTTTTCGCCAAAATTTGAGGTGAATTTCACAATATTTTTTTTTTTGGATTTTTTTAACGTTTTTTTTAATTTTGCAGCATCACCATAAACATCACAAGCATCGCCTGCGGCGTGCCGTCATTCGAATTTGTGTGGACTTTAATCGGCAGCCCATCCCATGCAAATGGGAAACTGAAGAGCAGTTGCGCAGAAAATTTTTGGCATGCCATATGAGCATCATCACAATGCCATTCTGTCATCGGACAGTGCCAAAAATTGCGGCGCCACCCCACAAAAGGAGCCACCAGAAGAGGCAGATATGTGCTGTAAATTTGAAATTTTTTTAATACTAATAAAAGATTTTGAAAAAATCGATTAATTAAATATAAATAAAATGTTTTCAGTATGTATGTTTTAATACACTTTTCAATTTTGTATCACTGTTGTGTTCTTGGAATAAAGATTTTGTTAATGGAAACAAATTAAATTTTAATTACGCATTTTTTATTAATATTATATAATAAAATCCAAACGATCATAAATGATTTTTTCGCAGCGGAGAAGGGGGGGGGGGGGGGGGGGGGGGGGGGGGGGGGGAGGGGGAGTCGGCGGTGCCGATAGGCGCCGCCGAGAAATTTTTAAAAATTTTCCTTTGTTTTTGAATGAAAATTAAGAAATCATACGATTTTTGTTAGTTATAATGAGGAAAGTTCGAAATATTTATTTAAAAAAATGTAAAATAATTTTAAAACTTATTGTTTTTAAAATCTGCACAAATCATTCATAAAAGAGAATCAAAGGTCCGGCGAATCGAACCTGACAAAGGATAACCAGAAATATCTCAAGACTAAACACCACCACCATGTATTGTGGTGTAAAACACTAGATTATCCGCCATAAAATTAAAATTATCTCCAAAAAGTCCATTTTTTAAAGGTGCACTTTTTTTCGATTTTTTCTTAAAATTTTGATCCGACGAAACGAAACAAATATTTTTTCATTTACGAAACTCGAAACGAAAAAAAATTCTAGGACGAAAACGAATTCCAAAAAACATCCCGAAAAAGACGAAAACGAAACAAAATTGCGACGAGCCCTGGCCACGACCACCGGCCAGTTACAAACACCAATAAGCAATTAAAGGATGTTTTGATGAATCTTGTCGACGGGAAAAAAAGAAAACCCCAGGGGAGCAAAATTTCTAAAGGATTGGCCTCTTAAAGATGTGAACAATACGAGAAATGTTTTATAAAATATGTTGAAAATAGAACCCCCTTTTTAGGACTGAAGTTGAAAAAAAAACTCGGCTAGTAACTACAACAACATCGTACAAATTTCATCAAAGATTTTTACGGAGTTGGCGAAATTTCTCAAAAAATTCTTTTGCTGGCTCAACCGAATTCATTTTCTTGCTCAATGCATCCATCCCAGCCTTATACTCCGAATCTTCTTAACCCATACTAATTCAGTCGCGTACGAATTTTTTTTGAATCTTTTTTGATTTTTTATTGACACGAAAACTTTTTATGAAAATGATTTTTTTTGACACGAAAACTTTTTATGAAAAAGAGAAACAGAATCAAAAACAAATAGACAATGAAAAAGAAAAGAGAAAATCAAATGAAAACAAATAGACAGTGGAAAAAAACGCTTTTTGTGTGAAATAAAAGATAAAAATAGACAAAGAAAAAAAGAGAGTTTTTTCCACCGCCGTTGTTATTGCTTCATTTTTTTTTGTTATTGTTGTAAACAACAATTTCATCATAATAGGTAATGGAAAATTAACAAAAATCAATTTCATAATGGAAAATTAACAAAATCACGTCAACAAAAAGTCGAGAGTCAAATCAAGAGTCAGGGAAGCGTCAAGGCAAGTCAAGAGTCAAATCAAGGCAAGAGTCGGGGCAGAATCAAGAGTCAAGGCAGGCCAGCAATGCAAGTCAAAAGTCAGTGCAAAAGTCAAGGAAAGTCAAGAGTCAAATCAAGAGTCAAACAAGAGTCAAGGCAAGGAAAGAGTCACAGCAAGATTCAACGCAAGTCCAGAGTCAAGTCAAGAGTTGGGGCAAGGGCAAGTGTCAAGGCAAGTCAGGAGTCAAATCGAGAGTCAGGGCAAGTGTCAAGGTAAGTCAAGAGTCAAATCAATAGTCAAGGCAAGGACAAGTGTCAAGGCAAGTCAAGAGTCAACGCAAGTCAAATCAAGAGTCAAGGCAAGGCAAGGGTCAAAGCAAGTCGAGATTTAATGCAAGTCGAGATTTAATGCAAGTCAAGAGTCAATCAAGGCAAGAGTCGGGGCAAAAATCAAGAGTCAACGGAAGTCAAGGAAGGCCAAAAAACAAAGCCAGTCGAAAGTCGACGCAAGTCAAGAGTCAAATCAAAAGAGTCAAGTCGAGATTCAACGCAAGTCAAGAGTCATGGCAAGGCAAGGGTCAAAGCAAGTCAAGATTCAACGCAAGTCACAAGTCAAGTCAAGAGTCAGGGCAAGTGTCAAGGCAAGTCAAGAGAAAATCAAGAGTCAGGGCAAGTCAGGAGTCAAAGCAAGTCGAGATTCAAGAGTCAAGAGAAAATCAAGAGTCAGGGCAAGTCAGGAGTCAAAGCAAGTCGAGATTCAACACATATGGAAATGGTGGTATTTACTAGGGATGTTCGAGACGCAAAATTTACCGAGAATCGAGACCGAGAAATGACACCGAGAAGCGAGACCGAGAAATGACCCCGAGACTCAAGACCGAGACTCTCGAACATCCCTAGTATTTACCAAGTATAGCTGCCTGTTCCAGCCAACTTTTGGCGTACACATTCTCTGACAATTTATTGTACTGCTCCATTGTGCCGCTGGGAGGGCGTTTCCCCCATTTAATGATCAAGTTCATCTGCGGGTACTGCTTGAACACGTCCACCACAATGTTCTTCACTGAAACCACGTTCATCGCCGTCCTCCATCTCAACGGCGGAGCCAAAACTGAGCAACACAACGCCATCCTTTGCCGATTCAAATATTTGTTTCGTGTCCTAAAATTTCAAATTTATTCTTTTTTTTGAGTAATATTTCTTTACCGGATTCAAATTTGGCACTTTGCCCTTCGACATTGTAATCCCTCCGATAAAATTAACGCGATTTTATTGTGTATTATTCCGTTCTCTTTCAATTTCCTGCTCAACGATCGGAAAATCGAGGAATGGTTGAATATTTGTGAAGTACAAATCCATCCGATGCTTCACATCCCATTCGACTATGTTTTCATGCAAAAACAAATCCGCAAAATTTTGTTTCGATAAAATTCCTTGGTCAAATGCTTCAAAATATTTTTGTTGCTTTAATAAAAAATAAGATTTTGTTTATAAAATGTCTTTTTAAGGGTACCAAAAGTTTTGTTGAACTTTCTACTGCTTCAATAAAAAGGTCGTTTTTTTCACGAAAATAATTTGGGTTTTCTTTGATTGCATTTTCAGTTGCAAATTTGTGATCACCGATGCGTGCCAAATTTTGTCCTAAATGTAGATTAAAAAATTCCGATTTTTAATAATTTCTAAAACAGGAAAAAAGGGGGAAAATTCAGGAAGGCGGGGAGCGCCGGAAACGGGAAGAAAGGGCAATATGGCCCTAGACGAGCAGCGAAGGCACGGGCAGGGCTGGCATAAAAGGGGTGAACGAGGAGGAGCCAAAGCGGGGCAGCCGATCGAGAGTAAAAAGGGCGGAAAGAAGCGGGAAGGGCAGGTAGGTAAGCGGCCCTGCAACTTCCGGGAGCCGGCACAAAGACATCCCGTCCCAATCCCGACTCTTAATCTTTCCCCTGCTCTCGAGGCCCGAGGCTTTCCCGCGGGGCGACAGCCCAACTCAAACACCAGAGGCGGAGGAAATCAAGATTTGTCAATCGCTGAGGGAGGCTAGCAGCACCAGGGTGGAACTTCCGGGGGCCGGCACAAAGCTTAACTATATTAATTTTTAGTGTTGGCACACCTGGCATTGCGCCAACAATTTTGTCATAACCAAAATATTTCCATTGTGCAATTGTTGGCGACGTGCTTTGCGAGCCAACAAATTTTTTAATTGTTGGCAATGACCGCAAGAAGCTTAAAGAAAGGTCAGTTGTAAATGTTTCAATAACGCCAACGTTAAATTTGAATTCTTGTAATTGTTCGGTTAGGACCGGATGGTTGGTTAATAAAGCTGGCAAAATAAATCTGATTAAATTACAAACAAAAATCAAATCAAAGGGTTAACATATTTTTGTAAACTTATTGAAAATAGATTTATTATTTAAATTTTATTTAAAATTCTAATAAAAACTTTCGTTTTACCGAACTGTGCTGACTGAACTTCGTTGGCATTTGGCAAAAAGCCTTGGGTAATGTCGTCCCAGAAGGACCCTTTGTCTTCATTTACTCTTCAAATAAAAATTTAGAATGTATAAACTTTAAACATTAATTTTTTTAGGTGCAACTTAGTTCTAATGTAATATTAAATCATAATGCTAAAACAGTAAATTTAACAATCTTTTTAAATAACTTTGGAAAATATCGTTCATACGGTCCAGACTTAAAATCGAACAAAATATACAGTTGTCTGCGGAGAAAAAAGGTTTCATTTTTACTTTTGGTACTGAAGTGTATCCATTTTACAATTTGTCCTTAATTTTAAAAATTTTAAACCGGTTCAAAAACAGCTTTACATTCTTAATTTTTATTTTCTATCGACAAATTCATAATTATAAAAGCCTATATGAGTGATTTTGCCCATTTTTTAATCAGTGGACAACTGAGTCCCCAGTCAAAAGACACTTCAGTCCCGGGTCTGTAACTCTTCACGGAATGGTTGCCCAACAAAAATTTTTTCGGATTCTTACATTGCAGACCGAGGAGTCGATTGATATATACCTTCGCTTTTGAGTCTGGACCGTATGAACGATATTTACCAGGGCTGTGTATCGTATCGTATCGTAATCGTAACGGCGCCTATCGGCACCGCCGACCCTCGATCAAGGAGCATGAATTCGGGTCCGGGATTTAGAAATGGACAAAATGGAGGTTGATTCGGATTTTACGGCCCAGAAATCCCTAGAAAAACTATTTTGAATTTTTAAAAATTTGTTTGAATCGGGTCCGAGGTTCGAATTAGTCGAAATGGAGGTCAGATTCGGATTCTACACCCTTGTATACCCCTAACAGAAACTTTTTGTCGACTTATAAAAAAAAAATTGGTTTTTTTGGTATTTAGTGGTTTTTGGCTGATAGGGTGTTTCGTGGCTTGGATATTTCGTGGCGTGGGTAGGTGCGCCACCGCAAAATCCTCAAAATATGAAAAAAACACTAAAAAGTGCAAAATATAAACCTATAAATTTACTATTTTGTTTGGAAAATTTAAAACAAATTTTGCAAAAATATCTATACTCAGGATGCATTTTTGATCTAAAAAGTCATTTTGAGTGGTACATATTTGGGTAAGAAATTAAAATCTTTAAGGTTCACTAAAGACCCTATTTAATATACAACTTAATATTTAATTTTCATTGTATCACGCTCACTCAGTCTACCTATGACTGGTTCAGCATTGCCAGGACTGGATATTCCAGTAGTTTCGGTTGTTATGTTTGAATTTTTCGAGGATGTTGCTTTTTGGGATGTTGAGTTTGGGGATTTGGGTTTATTTGGCGATCTTTTTGGCGTTGCATCTCTAAATTCTTTGATAAAGCCTAGTTTTGCCAAGACTGGCTTGTATCAGGGATGTTACCGGACGCCAAAAAAATGTCAGGACTCCAGTTTTGCCAAGACTGGCTTGTATCAGGGATGTAACCGGACGCCAAAAAAATATCAGGACTCCAGTTTTGCCAAGACTGGCTGGTCCAGTTTTGCCAAGAGCGGCTGGTCCAGTTTGGCCAGGAGTGGCTGTTTTGAATTTTCCGGGTTTTTGTTCAAAAATCCGAAAACCAAAGGCCTCTAAAATGTCCGGAATCTGGTTACAGCCCAGCCACACACAAAAAGTCATCAAAATTTTATTAAAGCATTTTTCTGACCTGTTTCAAGAATGAAGGCCACGATCAAGCAAGCTATGGCCAAGAAAAGAATGGTGGGCATTTTGGTAATAACAATAAATGTGTTGAATGATGCTTTCTGCTACATTTTCCACCGCTTTTATACGGCTTTCAATCAATGGCTTAGAATGTGATTTTGTGTAAGCCTTAGAAATAGCATTGCCAACGAAGATAGAATGGAGGGGATGCGAGACAATTTTTGTTGGCAATTGCGTAAATCCAATTTTTGGCATTGGCATGACGGCTGGCCTATTGATTATTTAGAAAGCTTATTTATAGTTGGAATGAACTAGATGGCTCAGTCGGTTCAGATGAATGTGGATGAATTTTAAGCTTACAATAATAAATTCAAAAAGCAAGGAAAATTCGTAATTACTAGGCCAGAGTGATTTCGAGTCATGGCCCTCAGATCCATATTTTCCTAAGAAAAACCATTTTTAGGGGTGCATTAGTGCAGTGTTTCCCGGTTTCATTTTTTCCGGCGGAACCGCGGTTCCGGTTCCAAAGCGGTTCCATGCTTCCGGTTCCAAAACGGTTTAGGATTTTCGTGGAACCGGCACCGGTCCCGGAACCGGTTCCAAAGCGGTTCCGGTTCCAGATTCCAAAAATTTGTAAATGCGGCCAAAAATTTTTAAAAATCAGAAAATGTAAAGTCCGGGCTTACCCTCTAATTGGAATTTTTTTGGGGGGAAAAAGGGACAAAGGCGATCCGGCAAATTCCTTTTATTCTTCAATCTCCGCCAAAATTTAGCCAAACGAACGGACTCCGATCACCAAAATTCCAATCTTTTTAAACGGACAATGGGGAGGGATTTGGCCCACAACTGTTCGGTCGGGGGGGGGGGGGGGGTGCAGCACGAAACATAACGGGACGGATTGGAGAAAAGCCGTTAGAGAGGAAAAAGGGAGAAGCGAGGGGTAATAGGGGGGAAATTGCGTTGTCGGGTGGCTGATCAAAGGCCGCCCGCCATCCTCTCTTTCTCTCATCCATAACAGCCCTAGTAATCAGTAATAAGTAGAGACTGGATTTATATTGACTAAAAAACGCGAAATATTGACTTAAAAAGACCAAAAACCCCCCAAAATATTGACCAAAACTCCCAATATTGCATTTTTCTTAAGATATTTTTGGAAACAGTGCCTGATCAAGAATTTTCGGAAAATGCCTAAAAATTGCATTTTTCTCAAGAAAAATGCCTAAATATTGATTTATTATGAAAAAATGGCGAAATATTGATTTATTCTCAAAAATGCTTAAATATTGATTTATATTGACTAAAAATTGTCGCTTTAATTCTAAAATTTTTCGAAATGAATGCTATTTCCGGGCTTCTCTCATCAAACCCTTTTCGCAAAAAAAAGGTTAAAACCTGAAAATCCGGGCTCTAGTAATAAGTAATTGTCAAAAACCAATTCATTCCAAAGTAATTTTCCAAATTTTTTTATACTGTTTGATTCTCAAAATTTTTTACTTCATATTAGAGACCGACATTTTGAAAAATCCCTGATCTGGATTTTCTGCAGTGGTTTTTGCCAATGAATTCTAATTTATAAGGAATTTGCTAAATGTATTTAGGGGTATGCATTTAGGAAATGACTCTTTTAGTAAAGAAAATTTGGTCAAATTTTTCAAGTTTAAGCTAAATTTGAATTCTCTAAAAGACAAAACTGACAAAATTACTTAAAAATTACGGTTTTTTTTGTTGCAAAATTAGTAATCAGTAATTGTCAAATTAAATTAGTAATCAGTATTAGTAACAGGCAAATTAAATTAGTAATACATAAAGTAACTAGTTGAGGCAGGGTGCCGTTGTCTGTTCTGTTGCATTTTGCTGGCTCTAGCGCCGTTTTGTGGGCCCGTCCACCCCCCCCCCCCCCCACCGAGCTAAAAACAAATAATCCGTAATAAGTAAAAGTAATTAGGAGCATCCAGGTTCCTCCTATAACACCCTTGGCACGTACAAAATGAATTTTATAAAAATTGAAGCGCAAAAGATCAATTTTTTACAATTTTATTGTCCCATTTTTGCAAAATGTTCTCGTGGACTATGGCCTGCGTCCAGCATTCTACTGATAAATAACACATTCTGACAATGCAAAAATTGTGATTACCTATTTATTAATTCGTTGAGGTTCCGATAGCACTTCATGTGATTGATTTACCTAATGGGTTGGTTACTCAAGCAAAAAAAAGAAGCGCACACGCCATATTTTTGTATGTTGGACGTTTCTTTACAATACAAAAATTAATTGTTTACATTTTTAAAGTTTTTTTGTCTGGCTTTTACGGGCTGAGCATTAATGTTAATTTGGACTACAGACATAGTTTAGCACTTTTGAAAACCTCAAAAAAGTTTTGTATGATTTTGAGTCTGGGACCTATGTGTATGTATGAAGCAATCGCTGCGCCACGAAACACCCAAGCCACGAAATACCCAATCAGCCGAAATACCCAAAAAAAACAAAAAAAAATTTTAAGGTCGATAAAAAGTTTTTCTTAGGGGTATACAAGGGCGTAGAATCCGAATCCGACCTCCATTTCGAACCACGGACCAGGGATGGGCGGAAATTTATTTAAAAAAACGGAAAACGGAAAAAAGAGGCCAAAAACAACGGAAAACGGAATTCCGCCTAGCAGAAAATTTACTTTTCTTTGACATTTTTCTTAAATTTTTAAGATGGTCTACTCATGTTTAAGATTATAATTGATTAACGTTGTTAGGTTAATTTTTTATCAATCGAAAGAACAAAACAAAGTGTGGCATTATGTCTTATTTAGCTTTTAAATTGTTCACCAAAATCCATGCTTAGGGGTGCATATTTTTTCCGTTTTTTCCGTTAAAAAGGGCATTTTAACGGAAAACGGAAAAAAGGGCCAAAAACAACGGAAAAACGGAATTCCGCACATCCATGCCCCGGACCCGGATTCGAAGTTCGAACAAATTTTCAAAATAGTTTTTTAGAGGATTTTTGGGCCGTAGAATCCAAATCTGACTTCCATTTCGCTCAATTCTAAATCCCGGACCGGCTCCGCATGCTCACTGTTGGCGGGCCGCCAGCGGCCTTTCATTTTATATTCTTTTTTACCTCAAAATTCTTTTTTTCCTTAATTTTTTAAAATTTCAACCGATTAAAAACTGTTTTAAATTCTCAATTTTGATTTTCTATTTACGGATTCGTTTCAGTGCATCAAATAACATATTTTCAGACATTTTAGAATAAAAAATAATTCCACAAATTATAAAATAAGGAAATTTTGCCAATCCATTTTTAACAAATATCATAGATTTTCCCGCCGCCGGACCCTTTCTATTCCTAAAAAACTTAATTTGTATTTTTGAAATTTCCTTTGAAAATGCAATAAAAACGCAAAAAACACCCCTAAAATTGCTTTTTTCCCCAACTGCCCCCCGCCCCGCGAAATTTTTCTCTACCTATAGATACGCGCCTGAGCTCAATTCAAGTGCAACTTGAGCTTTTGTGTCTGATTTCCACAAAATGCTCACTTATGACAGGAAGTTACTTAAATCAAATTGTTTGTACACAGAAAAAGCGAAGTTTTGGAAGCAGGGAACCGGGGGCAAAGCGAGAAAAAGAAAAGTAAAACGGGAGACTACCAGTTTTTTTTTTGGACAAATTTGTTTTTTTTCTTTTTATCATTTTTGCACAAAATTGCCTAAACTTCAAAATGCAAATGCCGGTACTTTCCCGTTATACACGACTCCTTTCCTAAATTGCATCTAAAGCACAATGCGTTGAAATGAAAAACTTCTGCGTATCCTCACTAGTTTTTGTTTTTTTCAATAATTATCTCATTTGTGATCAGCTCATCTCCAAAAAATACTCTTGTCTCAGATAATTTGGGTCGAGAAACACGAAAATGACCTTCAAGTACCGGAGCATTTTGCGCTTAAAGCGATTTTTGAAGCATTTCAATTTTTGTAAAACCATCGGGGGACCATTTACTTTCTAAAAATAAGTTACATTTTCAAAATTTTCAATCGCTTCAAAGATCCGTTTATTTTGTTGTCGATTCACAAATTCCTAATCACTTTACCAACAACGATTTTAGAAAAAATAAATTACTGAAATTTTGACTAATGGGGGTCTCTCTCTCTCCCCTCGGCAATCATTGGGGTCCCGACAAAAAAATTTTTTAAAAATTTTGGTTGTTTAAAATTTTAAATGCATATTTTCTGGGGTAAAAATATGCGTAGAACACGAATCCGAGGGTAATACTGCAGTTTGGCCCCCCCATTTTTTGAAAAAAAATAAAATATCTTTCTAAGTCCAGTAATCGAGGGCGTAGATTCTGAATCTGACATTTATTTCGACCAATTTCGAACCCCTGACCCGAATTCGAACAATTTTTTGAAAACTCAAAATTTTCAAAAATCAATTTTGGCCTTAAAATTCTTCAAAACGCATGATTTCGATCATTACCTGCCTTTTCTTGTAATTTTGTGCGTTTTGAAGGATTTTAAGGCCAAAATTGATTTTTGAAAATTTTTGAGTTTTCAAAAAATTGTTCGAATTCGGGTCAGGGGTTCGAAATTGGTCGAAATAAATGTCAGATTCAGAATCTACGCCCTCGATTACCGCTAGAAAAATCTTTTAGTGGACTTAGAAAGATACTTTATTTTTTTCAAAAAATGGGGGGGCCAAACTGCAGTATTACCAATCCGAGCTCCAATTTTGCTAAAGTCGAACCCCAAACCCGAATTTAAACATCTTTCGAAATTTCAAAACGCAACTTTTTTTTGGGTTGACTAATTTTTTGTACTGCAGATTTCTACAAAAAATGTACAAATCCGGGTTCGGGTTTGGCTTTCGCATATTCTGAGCTCGGATTCGTGTTCCAGCATATTTTTACCCTAGAAAACCTGCACTTAGAATTTTTTTTTAAATTTTCCGTCGGGACCCCAATTCCCGATGATTGTCCTCTCCCCTATGGTTTTACGAAATTGAAGTGCTTCAAAAATCATTTTAAACGCAAAATCCGGCACTTGTTGAAGGTCATGTTCGTGTTTCTCGACCCAAATTACTTCTAGGCATGTGTTTTAGATGCAATTTGGGTCGTATAACGGGAACGTACCCCAAATGCCTACCTAATTAATTTCTTATTTGGATCTTGATTGCGTTATTTTTGCATTTTTAGATCAATTCTTTATTTATCTATCAAATATTTGCTGCTCACTTTGTGTCCAAATATGGTCACCATTCCAACCGAAATCGTCCAACAAATTTTGCTGGGCACATTGCCACAAAAGTTGAAACTGTCCGAGCCAAATTTGAACGCCATCGCATTGTCCAACCCGACAATTGACGTGCCAAAATATTCTCGAGCAGCACTTTCTGCTGGCATTGTGCACTTTGGAGTCGGCAATTTTCACCGTGCCCATCAGGCATGCAATAAAAGGCTTAATCCCAAAAATTTAATATTTTAATTAAACTTTTATTCAATAAAAAATATGGTTTAGGCCGTGTTCCTCAACGAGCTGTTCAGCCTGGGCCATGACCTTGACTGGGCCATCATTGGTGCGGGCGTTATGCCGTCGGATGAACAAATTCGAAGCTGTTTGAGTGGGCAAGACTATTTGACAACGGTTGTGGCGCAAGACGAAAGCAACAATATTGTGCAAGTAAATTAATGGCTCCCGAACAATACGTCAATGGACAATACGTCAATGGACAATACGTCCATGGACAATACGTCAATGGACAATGGACCCCAAAGCTGACCTCTATTTCGACCCGATTTTGAACCCCAAACCCGCAAACGAACTTTTTGTTTTCAAAAGTCGAAAATTAATTTTCCACTTTCAAAAAGCACAAAATTAAAACCGAAAGGCAAGTAATGATCGAATTCATGCTTTTGAGCAAAATTGGTTTTTGAAAAATGCTCAAATTTGGATTCGGGATTTAGAATTAGGCAAAATGTAGGTCAGATTCGGACTCTACGCCTCCGAATCCCTTAGAAACACTTTTTTTCGACTTTTAATAATTACTGACGTATTGGTCCGGGACACCCTTTTGAATGCTTTTGAGTCTAAAATTAAATTTTGAAAATTACCACTGACGCATTGTTCTAGACACGAAATTTAATATAATAGTAAATGAGGTGAATTTTTAAGTGATTTAAGCTTATAATTTCAAAATTTTATGCTAATTTGTGCAACAATTAATTTTTTTAAATCAAGATCACTGCTTCTATGATCGATTATCTTCCGGTGGGCAATTCCGCTGTAATTGTCGCCCAACTTACACTTTCCGGCCATCCGAATTGTGTCGTTAACCGTTACAGAGGGCGGCTACTTTCTCACTTCGGCTACCGGTGAATTTGATCCGTCACATTCGGGAATTATGGCTGACGCCAAAAATCCAGGTCCAATTAAAAGTTATTTGATCAAGACCAGTCTCGATATGATTCATAAAATTCTCGAAATTAATACATGATCAGTGTTACGGGGCATCATTTATCGATATCAGCTTCTGATCTGATCAAAATGATCAGACTTGGCGATTTGAATAAAATGATCTGAGATTTGATTTTTAATATGATTGGTCAGAGATTTGATATCCAAAATAGGATTGGAAATTTGGTATCCCAAATGATCTGATCGGGAAGTTTTATATTCAAAACAATATGATCGGGAATTTGGTATCTATAATGATCTGATCGGAAATTTGATATCTAAAAATGATTCTGATCGGAATTTGATATCCAAAACGATCAAACTCGTGGATTTGAAGCTGATCAGAGTTTAAAATAATCTGATCGACGTCTTGTTATTCAAAGTGTTATGATCAGTAATCTGACCAAATCAATTTCATCGCTTTATTTCAGACAATCCCCGCACTGTATTCGGTCTAATTGTCACTGCATTGCGGCGGCGTCGTGAGAACGGCACGCAGCCGTTCACCGTGCTTTCTTGTGATAACATCACAAAAAACGGCGACATGGCGCGCAACGCGTGTGTTGGCACCGCACGGGCACTCGCGCAGCCGGTATTTATTATTCATTTTTATTTATTTAATAAAAAAATAATTATTAATAAAATATTTTAGGAGTTAGCCGATTGGATTGCAAAGAATGTGGCATTTCCGAACGGAATGGTCGACCGGATCACTCCGGTTACGGGCGAGCGCGAGCGCGTTGCGTGCCTGCAACACTACGGCATTGAGGACGGGTGGCCCGTGTATTGTGAAAGCTTCAAACAGTGGGTGTTGGAGGACAATTTCTGTGCCGGACGGCCGGCACTTGAAAAAGTGAGGCTAAATGGGCGGCTTAATTTTTAAAAATTTTAATAAATTTTTTTGTTGAACAGGTCGGCGTTCAATTTGTGCCCGACGTGACGCCCTATGAAATCATGAAGTTGCGCCTGCTCAACGGAGGCCATGCCGCCATTGCCTACCCGGCGGCATTGCTCGGCCTCAAATTTGCCCATGACGCAATGCAACACAAACTGATCAACGCATTTTTGCACAAATTGCAGGTCCATCTAAGAACTAATTAGTATTTATTTTTAAATCATTGAATAAGCATGAATGTTTAAATGGTTAAATTCTTTAAATGCTTTATTTTTTATTATTTGCAGACTGAAGAAATTATGTCTACAGTACCGTCCGTGCCGGGCATCGATTTGCACGACTACTGTAGACTGATCCAGCAACGCTTTGGCAACCCAAAAATTGAGGACACAATTCAACGGCTTTGCTATGACGGGACAAATCGGCAACCAAAATTTATACTCCCGACAATTGAACATCGCTTAAAGCGTGGCCAAAGCATTGAAGGATTGGCATTGGTAAAAAAATATTACAGGGAATTTAAATGTGTGGCCTGAAGTTAAATTTCGAATTTTTAGATTTCTGGACCAGTAAAAATGATCAAATTTATTTAAAATCTTGTTTTGATTAGCTTCAATTGTGCATTCTTAGGTTTGCGCCCTGTGGTGCCGCTACTGTTACGGCACTGACGAAAGTGGCACATCAGTTGTGCCAAATGATCCGGCATGGCCACAGCTTTATGCCACCGCACATCGTGCCAAGGACAGCAACGAGCCATCCGTTTGGCTGTCCATGGAGCACATTTACGGAAGTGTTGGCCAATCGACGGCGTTTCGGGATGTTTTTGCCAAAACAATTGGGCATCTGTGGCAGTTTGGCACAGAGAGTGCGTTGAAGCGTTATTTAGGCGACACTATGTGATCATTATTAAAGAATTCAACACATCGTTCTTTTTTTGATGTTTAATCATTTGCTTACATATTTATTGATAAAAAAAATAATAATTTAAATTAATAAACAGGCATAGTGCTTTCGAATGATACCAAGTTTGTTTGGTTTGGTCAAAAATTCACGCGTTTTTTAAGTAAAAATCTTTTTCAATAAAAGTTTTTTTATTGATTGCAGGGGTAGGTGATACAAAGGGGTTAGAGAGTCAGGCGATGTCATCGGAAAAACTCAAAAACCCTGCAAAATAAGGGCTAAAAACCCGAGAATCCCTTACCCAGTAAAAATTCCATATCAACAAAAAAAGAAATTCAAAACTAACGGATCAGTGATCGATGAGAGTCCAGAGTACGCGGTAAGGGTAATTACTAATTATTACGGGCTAAAAAGACCCAAAAAATGCCTTGATAAAAGGAATTCACAAAAATTAGCGAAATTAATGAATTAAATCAAAAATATGTAATGCTTCTTTAAACAGCAAAGAAAAGCAAAGAATATTTGTTGTTTGAGTTTTTAAAATAGAAATTATTCTTCACAAAGGTCAGAATATACATTTTCTCATACCGTTGATAACAATCGCATTTTTTGACGGAACAGAAATCGATTATATTAACCAATTAAATACATACATACCCCAATTTGTTCGCAGAACCTCTCCAAAAAATGTGACATTTTGTTTTCTGTTTCTTTTGCTCCAAGAAAAGGCAAAATTTACCAATTTTCCCTAAGTTAAAATAAAGTTTTATTTTTAAATTAAAAATTAGTCTTTTAATTTAAATTAGATCACAGATCATTTTTGATATCAGTGCTATCCGATCCGAAAAAGCTAAATTTTATTGTTTTTATTTGATATATTAATTTATTTCCAAAGATAAAAAATGAGGGAAAAACGCCGACAACTTATTGACAGAGTTCGCAACATAATGCCAACCGAACAACTGACAGAATTCAATATGGACAGATGGCTGGACAGTTATGGGGAGGTAAACATTAAAATTAAAATTGAAATTAAATTAAAATTAATTTTGTTTTTTTTGGTAATATGACCGATTCCAGGGAAAAAAAGTTGGATCGGATAACCGGCTCGAGTATTCCGAAAAGGCCGGTTACCGGGCTCAAAAATTTTGGCCAAGTTAAAACTTTACAGAATATCTTTTTTATGAAAAAATTACAAATAAAATTATTAAAATTAAATTTAGAAATAACCTGGTTAATAAGTTATCATTTTATGTGACTAAAATTGAAAAGTAATAACTTTTAATTTGTTTGTAATTATTTTCAGGACGTCGATTTATGCGAAAAGATGATTCACGATTACATTAAAAATCGGAAGGCATTGGGCGTTGACAGTTAAACAATTTTTAATTAAAGTATTTTCTAATTGTTTAAAATGTTTTAGATGCCAATTTTTTCAATGAGTTTTATTCAAAGCCGAAATGTGCAACGATTTTATGAATTATTTCCTCAATCAAAGAAAGTTTTGAACATTATTGAGAATTCTATTAAAAAATAATGAAAAGTTAATTTATTTAAAATAAAGTTTTATTATTTTTCTTTAAATTTGGTACTATTTTAGAATTCAAAAGGGTTGGGTCAACAGCTACGATAATGGCATCGTATTTGTTGAAGCGGGTATAGCTGATCCATCAAACGTAATTTTCTATTAAAAAAGTTTAAGTGATTTATTCAATTTTTAATTGCATTAGAGCGGGATTGGAATTGGGACTAAAATGTCTTTTTTGGGACTGAAATTCTCTTTTAAAAAATTTAAAACCCAAATTTAGCGTCATTTATTTTTATCTTAATCAAAATTTTGTTTAAAAAATGTACGCGTTGAAAATGTGTTTAAAAATTAGTATTATTGTTGTTCTACCTTAATTGTTTATTTTTTTTGGCAGGCTGCCAAATTGATCAGATCCAGTGATTATCTTTGCGCATTCTTCGCATTTCTTGAATATATGCTACAGCATGTTTTGGAGCAAGAAAAGTTGACAAACGCACGATCGGGGGCTGTTTGCATATTTGACATGAAAAATGTATCAATTTTTCAATGGGTTAACCCATTAGGACCAATCAACAGAATTTTTGAGGTAACAAAGAGGTTTTTAGATGAAATTAAATTACTTTTGCAAGATTTAGCTTCTTTTTTTTTTTTTTGGTTTTAGCACCTGTTTTGAGGTTTTATAAAACTTGTTTAGGTACCTAATCCTGAAATTTTTAGCACCTAAAATTCTAGCCCTATTAATTGTCAAAGAAAATTTATATGTAGCCAAAATTAATTAATTTTCTGTTTTTTTTTGGGAAACAAAAAGAATGCTCCAAAAAATTTGCAAATTTACTACAATTATTAATGATTATTAATGTGAACTTTGAAACATTTTCATGAAAACAATTCTTCTGACATGGTATCCGATTTCATCATTTAAATTAATTTCCAGGCTCGAGTCGCACTTGCGATGGCTTATTATGCAGAAATGCTCTCAAAAGTGGTCATTGTTAATCCTCCACGCCTCCTTAATGTGTTATTTAAAGTAAAAAAGTTTTTTTTAAAAATAAAAGTCGATTAAATTAAATTATTTGTGTGTTTAATTCATAGATTTTGTCTTTGTTGTTGCCTGGAAGCATTTTGAACCGTTTTCATATTGCGCATAATTTGGCGGACATTCAAAAATGGATTTGTTCGGATGCCATCCCTGTGGGATTTGGTGGACAAAAATGTGTTGGAAATGCCGCACTTTCCACCGGCTACAACACGCCAAGACAGTTTGAAAACGACGATTTTTTGGTCTGGTTAATTATTATTTTTGTTTAAAATCTATTTTTTATACTTAGTATTTAAAATAATTTTTACAGAAAGTTGGCACAATTTGGAAGCAAAATTCGATTTTGTCAGTGAATTATGAGCATCACACACTGAAAGCTAGCGAAGTTTTTGTTCGACAATTTAACGTCAAAAAAGGGCAGAAATTGATCTATGAATTTTATGCAAATCGCAATTTTGTGATCAAATTTGAGAAAGGTAAAACATTTTTTTTATTTTAAAGGTATTGGTAAATGAATCTTCAAGACATTTTTAATTGGCATTAGTGTTTTATTTAAATACCTAAATAAAACTTTTTAGTAAAATTCCTAGTAATTTTTGGTATTTATTATTTAAAATGTTAGTTTTGATTTAAATTTCGGATTTTCATTAAATTATATCATATAAATTTGACATAAATTTAGAAAATGGTGACTATTTGGTGCCTCATTTTCCCAAAATGTGCACTCCAGTATTGTCCGAAGAAGGCGCCATCAAATTTGATGAAAACGATCATATCAAGTTTGAGCTAAAAAATATTAGCTCAATTTTTTGGTTGAAGCTTCAAATAGCAATCATGTTAATTGATTAAGCTTGTTTTTTGTATTATAATTTTTTTTTAAAATTTAATTGATAAATAAATTTTAAATCTTAAATTAAATTGAATAAATTATATTTTCAAACAATTTTGTTAAATTTAAATGCCAAAATAAATATAAATAGAATTAAAATGATTAGAATGAAGACAATTAAACAGATTTATTTTGTTTGAAATTTGTGCATTTTCCATTTTTGTTTCTGCCTTAGAATGCAAAAGCTTGTACATTTGGCACACGAGATTAGCCTCGTCCTAATAATGACGACCGTTGCGCAAACATAGACAAAACAAAATGTTTGGGAGCAAACAACATTTTGAACGAATGTGGCCAAAGAATTTTGGGGGCGGGAATTTGAGGGCTTCCGTGACCGTGAAGGTCGGTAAACACCCGGGAGGGGGGTCATTGGGGAGGGCAAAGTCTCGTCGAGAGTCAGTGAATGGGTCGAGAGTGACCAGTGCTGGAATATTTGCAGTACCTCGGCTTTAACCCACCCCCCCCCCCCCTTTCCCGCCCTAACTCGCGCAAAATTTCCAACGGAGAGGCCAAATTAATGGCCGATGAATGTACCTACGAATTTTAATAAAAATAGGATGAAACCCCGACCCTGTCCCCGACCCCGCAAATTTAGGTATGCCATTTTTCAAGGAATTCCCCGACACTTCTAATCCCGAAAAACCCCGTTGTTCAAAACCCTAAATAAAAGATCCAAAAATTAGTGACAAATTTAAAGTGGAATTTTAAACATTGCAATTTATTTTCACCATTGTTTAAACATCACAGAGCAATTTATGTCATTCGAGCTTGAAAATTGCCAAAAACGTTGGCATTTTGTGTTATTGTTGTCATCATGTTTTGTTCTTGTACTACTACTGCTTGACATCGATGTCAGCGTGGCACAAATTATGGGTGGCCAACAGCCGCCACCACAGCCTCCGCCACTTCCCCCACAACAACCCCCCGCAGGCGCTGGAGTGGCACCTGGCGGACCAGGAATGTTGTTCACCGGCACCGGATCAAACCTGTACTATGGAGGTGAATAAATTGAAGATTTATTTTAGTAAAATTATTGATTTTTTTATTTGCATAATGAAATAAATTTGAATATTCAATTAGGGCTGAATTTTTAGACAAAACCTTTGTTTTCGGCCCTTTTCAAAAATGTTCATAAGAAAATGCTACAAAAATTGAACCATGCACACTTAAAACCAGGCGTGGGCACGGATATGCGGATATCCGCGGATATATCCGGATACGGACGGATAACGGATTTGAAAAACTCACTTATCCGGATATATCTGCTGTATATCCGCGGATATCCGGATATGGGATTTTGGAACGTAGCGGATACGGACGAATAACGGATATGAAATTTTGAGGACGGACGGATACGGATACGAAAATTCGTATCCGTGCCCACGCCTGCTAAAAACCGATTTTTTCATTGACGACTTTTTTGTTTCCAAAAAACCACCGCAAAAAATTTCGGGCAAAAATGCCCTTCTGAAAATTGATTTTTTTTCTGAACCAAAAATCTCTTTTTGATAAAATTGCATTTTAATATGTGCAACTGCGAGTCGCGAAAATGATTTATTTTTAGATTTGAATAAAATTTTATTGAATTTACCTTAAAAATGAAAATTTCTAATGCCTATTTTAGGCACCTATTTTGTAGTGCCATAAATTGCCAGCCCTATTCATAAATTAAGTGAATTTGGTGCCATTTGGACCGGAAAACGGTGACCTCGAAGTGGCACCCGGCTTCTTGACCTCAGGCCAGACCATTGACCTCCATCTGTTCTTCCCATTTTATGGTGGTCTTTACAATTACACGACGGTACGTACACAAATTTGATAACAATAAAATTTATATAATAAATAAATTTAAAAAACTTTTAAAGATTTCTGTTAACGGATATTTGGGCTTTGCCACGGTGCTGGACCAGGGGCCAACGATCAATGTTGGCCCGGATAGTACGGATTGGCCACGCGTGCAAGACCCGGCCATGATTGCGCCCTATCTGTGCAAACAACAGGTCCAAATTTGTGAATTTTACACACATTTATGATTTTATTGTTTAAATTTTTTTAATGGATTTAGATTCCCAGGATGCCATTCCCGGACTTAGGTCCTAATATGTAATTACGCACTAGAGACCGGCCCCGGACCGGATCTAGACCCGGTTTATCCGGATCCGGTAGGACAGAATCAGGGTTTTTTTGTCTAAAACCCGGATTATCCGGATCTGGCCCGGGTCGATTTTTATTTTTGGAATCTGGTTTCCGGATCCGGTCATTTCAAAATTCCGGTAACTCTATTACACACATTTATGCTTTTATTATTTAACTTTTTTTAATGGGATTTAGATCTCCCAAGATGCCATTCCCGGACTTAGGGCTGGCGTATTCTTTCGTCTGATGATGCGCCAAAGTTTGTTTGGCCGAGGTGTGGGCACCAATTTGAACGTGGACGGAACAATCATGCAGTCCGCATTCTTCGGGCAGGCAGCCAACCAGGTGGGAAAAAGGGGGTGGAATCACTTCAGTGCCGCACATTTGAGTGCCAGCAATTTTAAAGTCTATTACCTTTTTTAATCAACTGAAACAAACAAAATGCCATTCGAAGGCTCTAAGCGTTTAAAAAGCTACGTTAAGCCAAAGCTAAACAATTAGAAAATTCGTGAAAAAGTTTTTTCTATAAAATTATGAAAAAACCCCGATTTTGGGTGCTTTTTCACATTGAACTTTTTAAAAATGAAATTCTTTTTCTTTTAAATTATTCTTCTCAATTAGAGCTTATGGCATAGATTTCATTGAGTTTAAAAAAAGTTATAGACTTTCAAAAAATCTTTTGAATTCTGAACGTCGATGCTGCGATCAGATCACATCATCCGATTGCTAGAATCTTAGGTCGTCGCAGGTCATACCTTAAATTTTGATCAAAAACTGTTGTGGTGTCTAGTTAATAAAGGCTTTTAATACCGACCAAAGAATTTTTGTAAAATCATTAAGAAGATAAATTTTTCCAAAATTTAAGAATTATCTATTAAGAGAGTAGAGGCGCGATCGGGAGGGATTGTCCCGGTGAAATTCCGATCCCGGTTTTAGTCCATTCCGTGTAGTCTGGATTGGGATCAGAGGCCCGGTATCCCGATGGGAAAAAATTTACCTTTGCGAATCACGACTTATGCCGATCCCGACTATAAAAGTTGATCCCGATCCCGGGTTTTTTAATCCCGGCTAACCCAATCCCGATTTTTTTTTTAAATACCGATCCCGCTCTATCCTAGTTTTAAATAAATAAAACACTTTAAAAAAATTTTTTTAGGCCTGCCCGAGCACAGCTGGCTCTTATGTACGATGTGATGCGAATAGTGACTACTTTCTGGATGAAATGATGCGATGGCTTCAGGGTAATTATAAAAAAATATAAAATTGCAACGTGGGCGGTGCTTTAAATATTTTTTAAGAGGGTGTGGCAGGTGCTTCAGCGTTCCGTGCCGACGCTGCATTGGTGAATTTAAAATACTATTTAAAAATTCAAAAGAATTTTGAGTAAACTTTGTTAAAAGTTGAACAATATAATTAATAGTCCAAAAATTAAATTCCAAAATAATGTTCGATTTAATTGAGCAAATGACAAGCAGCACGATAAGATTATTTTCCCAATTAAAATGCCGATCGATTTATTTTAATTTATTTAAAAAATAATAATTATTTATTTCCAATTTATGTGGTCACTTGGTATAACACGGGCTCCGCAGTTTCTGGTCGATCGGATTTGGACGGAGGACAATTGGCCACCTATCAGGCCATCTGGTTGAGTGATCAGCCTGGACGGTTGAGCTACGTGATCATCAACTACGACAAGTTGGGCTTTGATGCGGCCGATTTTCGTGCCAACTCACGCAGCGGACGATGCCGGGTAAAATCTCAATGCTTTTTATTTGAAAATGATGCTTTTTTGTAGTTTTTCCAAAGCTTTGTGGACTTTTTGGGCATAATTTTGCTAAATAAATAACAAAGGCACCAAAAAGCACCACAAATTTTCAAATGCCCAAATAATAATAATTATTATTATTATTAAATAAAAACAGGCACTGTTCAACGGCGGCAACCATACAGGCTTTGTTGACGTGGACCCAACTCAATTGTACAAGAATTCACCAAAAATATTGGCACAACGTTCTGGCGTGCCGCATATGGTGCGCGGACGATACATGTTCAGGGTTGACGATGTTGTACGGCCTGGAGGGTGTTCAAACAAAACAGGCGGAACCTGTATGTGTGCCTAAACTTGAAAATTTATATAAAAAATAGAATTGTTATAAACATTATTAAACTTAAAAATAGAATATATATTATAATGCCGGCGTATTCTTTGAAATATTAGGATTATTCGAATTTTTTGCTATTATTTTGAAATATCAAATAATACAATAAAAATCAAGGGTGAGATGGGTGTTTATTATCTGCAAGTCTTTTCATTTTAAAACGTAATAAAATTTGAATTTTTTTAGTAAAATTTGAAATTCCAGTTTTTCTTTATTGTTTCTTTATTTTTCATAAAAAAGAGGATTTCAATTTTACTAGTTAAATTCGAATTTTACTAAAATTCCATTTTTGGATATTCAAATAATACAAACCCCTCGAATTATTTGAATATTTTCAAATAATACTAGCAAAATCAGCCTAATGTGTTCAAAAATACGCCGACATATAATAATACTATTATCCATAATGAATAATAATGGTAAATCAAAAATACCAATGATTTTAAATTAAAATCAAACGAAATTAATTTTTATTTATCGTTAGATCCGATGCTAATTTATCCAAACATTGTGAACATGCTTGGCGAAATGTCTATTGATGTGAACGCAATGTGTTTGGATAGAGCACAAACATACATTCTGATGGTCGAACAAAGACAAGTAATACATTGTTCAAAACATATTAAACACTTTCTTAAATAAAATTAAAAACTACAAAAATATGAAAATTAAAAAAAATGTTATTATTAGGGCTGGGATTTATATGAATTTGCATATTTTTAATCTAATTTATTTTGATGAAATTAAAGCCCAAAAAAGGTGTTGTTGCATTACGGGGTCTTTTTCTTTTTGGGCACTTTTGAATTTTGTATATTTTGGCACTTTTGGACAAAAATTCACAAAAAAAACGACATTTTGAGGTTTTGAAGCAAATTTTAGCAACAATTAATAAATTTGTATATTTTGGCCATTTATGGTGCATACAAATCCCAGTCCAAGTTATTATAAATTTTAAATAATTTAATGTTTAAATGCAAAATATTTCTTTTCCATTTTCCGAGTGCCACCTGTATGGTACTGAATCCGTCCGTTGCGCGCTGCAATTTGCCAAAAATTTACGATTGGGGCACCAAAACCGTGTATTTCCAGCCCCAAACTGGCAAAGCAATGGACGAAAAAGCCTATGTCGGCTACGTTTATTTTGGTTTGAAAAAAATTTTTTCAAAAAATTTTACAATAATTTTTTAGTACCCCCAACAATGGACCCGATGAGGTTGGACATTGGGAACATTTATGATTGGTTTACAAACCCGCTACCGTATCAGGCAAAATTTTTGTTTTTTAAATTATTGTCAAAAATTTAAAGTCTATTTGGTTAGTATAATTTTAAGCAAATATTTATTTATAATTTTTTAATTAAATATGAGAATTTTTAGTTAATTTTAAATTTTCTAATTTATTTGTAACTTTATAAATTATCTATGATGAAAATGAATTTTATTAGCTATTTATAATTTAAAAATAATTACATTTTTAAATTTATTTAAAAGAAATTATAGATATTTAAAATTATTCAATTTTATGATTATGTTTTTTTTCTCCATAAACCACGAATTTGCTAAAATCAAAATTGAATGTTTTAGATATTTTAAAATTAAATTTCAATTTTATGATTATGTTTTTTTTTCTAACCACAAATTCTGCTAATTTATCAAAAATATTATGTTTAAATTTTTACAACACAATTTCAGGTAATGCCAATTTCCTGGTATCCACGGAACTTCACCAACCCGGACCTGAACTATCTGGACCAATATGTTCGGATTAGTGACGACACTCTGTACGCTGTTCAGCTCGGCTTGTATGTGATCGGATACAAAGAGTTCCGGGATGATCAGGTGGGTTAGGTCTTCAATGAGCCGGAATTTTTTTCAAAAAATTTAAATTAAAAATTAGCTTAAAAAATTCCGTCCTGAACATCGTGTGCTGTGCCGTCTGACCACCTACAGTAATCGGAACACGTTCGAGTACCGATGGAGGCCACAAGAAGAGCGCATCAACATATACCAAGTCTCATTAATCAACGATCTTTAGACTTGCAATTTAAAAATATTTTTTTGCTTTTTAAGGGCTGGAAAACTTTTTTTCGATCTGATGAACCTTTTTGGTGCCTATGAATGCCTTTTGACACTCTTGGCCTTTATGTAGTGCCTATTTTGAACTTTTTTTTAATTCAAAAAAAATTCATACAAAAAATGCAATAAATCGAAAAATGCCCCCCCCCCCCTAACTTTTTTCAAAATTCCAAAGAGGGAACTTTTTCTGGAGCAAAAATCTCTTTTTGATAAAATTGCATTTAATATTTAATGTGCAATTGCGAGTCGCAAAATTGATTTATTGTTAGTTTGAATAAAAAGTATTAAATTTTACTTTAAAATAAATGCTTTAAACATAAAAATTTTATTTAACAAAAAATAATAATTATTTTTTGTTTAGGTGGAGCAGTGGTATTTGAATGATTGGGAGCGCATGAACGAATTGTACACATTTCGTTTCGGATACTTAAAGCTGGCTCCAGTACGACCAAATGAATTGAGTGCACCGCAATTACTGTCCGGGTAAAATTTTTTTCAATAAATTCAATTATTTGACAAAAAAATTTTAATTTTTGATACTTTAAATCCTAAAAATTTAAAATAGTGTCTGGACAAAATTTAAATTAATTAAATTGTTGCTTATTTTAGAAACATTAAATGTATAAAAAATTAAATATAAAAGTAATTTATTTATTTATTCCTTTTTAGTTTGGTTTCTGCGCCCATTTCATTGCATTGGCTCTGGACAGTTCGCTAATTTTTCAAATTTGTCTTATATATGACATTTAAATTTTTAGATGGACAACCCTCTATTTCAAACAACAACATTCAGTGCACAGGAAACAAACACACGGGCAGCATTTGTGGCACAAAAAGCCAAAGAAATGTGCCATGACTGGTAGTTGAATGTGAAAAATTTTAAATAATTTTCAATATTTTGGCCTTTTTTGGGAATAGAGTCCATATTTCTATAATAAAGTGTATATTTTTGGAATTTTATGGAAATTACTAAAACATGCAACCCTTAAAAATCAAAATTATTTTAAAAGTATTTCATTTACAATTGTAAGAAGAAAACTGATGAAGTTAACGAATTTTCAAGGTTTTAGCACATTTTTTAGTCCATATATTTTGGCACTTTTTGATGTTTTTAGCCCATATTTTGGGGTTTTTGGTCAATATTTTAAGTCAAATTTCACGTTTTTTATTCAATATAAACCGGCCCCCATTAATATTTAAGTTTATTATTATTATGTAGGTATGACGAAGACGGAGCTCAATGGAATTTTATTCGAGATGTGGAAACAAACGCTTCATGTCCATGTACCGAAAAACAGGCAAATAAAAAACGATGGTTTTTGATATACTTAAAAATAAAATTTGGAAAATTAATCGTCGTTTTTTATTAATATTATTTATCACAGGCCAAGCTTGATTTGGGCCGTTTTATGCCACATCCGCGCTGCTCCCAGGAGTTTCGGTCAGTGTTTACAATATGGAAGTCCATGTGTGTGTCAGGGATTGGTGCCGACGACCTCAAAAATTTCGAAACTTGGAATTTCGAGTCTTACAAATTTTTCGGAACTCGGAATTCGGGTGAATTTCGCATTGTCAAAATTTTTCGGAAGTCAAAACTTGGAATTCCGAGCCCAAAAATGTTGCAAGTCGGCCCGGCCGCTCTAGTGTGTGTGTGTGATCTGATCAAAATATCTGTGTGGCAACCACGCAAAATGATCAGGCCAGAAATACAATGGACAGAACAAAATGCTCATACACAGGGACATCACCTGTTCCGAGATGATTGGTGCAAAAAACTGTTACATGAGTGCCCAGAACGTGTACGGCTCCTACACGGGCAAAGCGGATTGGCAATCGCAGGTCTTGGCCCGAACAAAACCAACAAAACCCAATTTTTGTTGCCGATTGCGTCATTATTAGGGCATGGATTTTGAGGCAAATGTTGTGTGAACTTGGCTCGTTGTGTTAAGCCAGGGCTCGTATACCTACGTCCTTATTTGCAAAGGGGTGGAAATCGGCCTTTGTTCTAGGGTTGAGCGGGACCGGGACTTTTGGGAAAACCCGGGACCGGGACTAAATTAGTCCCGATCAAAAAAACCGGGACTACTGGACAAAAAAAACGTTTTGGAAAAAACCGGGACCATTTATACTGGAGCTTGAAAAAAAAACCGGGACTAAATTTCAGTCCCAGAAAAGACATTTCAGTACTGGTCCCGGTCCCGCTCAACCCTACTTTGTTCTTATAAATTGAAAGAGTCCTTATGTCCAAGAATGACCTTTTTTGAGGGTTTTTGTACTTTTTTATGCCAATTTTTAGAGAAATTTAATGCCTATTCAGGCGCCTATTTTGCAATTTTTGGCGCCCCTAAAATCCACGCCCTAGTCATTATCGAAAAATTATGGTGGCTGATCTCAAACATAGACAATGGAACTAATTTGTGGCATAATGTCGATGAATTAAAAAAATTGAATGGCTTTTTCAGTACAACCAAGGCTGGGGTGGTGCAGCATACACGGGTGCCGGCGGCGGCACACAATACAATCGAGAAGGCCTCAGGGCACAAGAGGAAGGCGGTCTTAAGTGCGTAATTAACAGCTAATTAGCCCGCTTGAATACCAATTTTCCTGGACAGCCGCTTCGCCACCCATTATGGCCAAGTGTGTTGCTATGATCAAGAGGGATTTCTGCAGCAGACCACCTATCAGCCAACCCTGAAGGTGATCGACCAGATGTTCTACAATCCGGGATTTCCGCTCCGGGCCTACGAGTTCGGCTCTTACCCCTACTTGGGCCAATTCGAAGTGCCAGGTTCGTTAGAGGAAACAATTCTATGGCCTTAAAAAGTAGAGCCCGGACTTGAGGGTCGATCGAGATTTCAATGAGAATTTTGAAAATTACAAAAAACTATCATCGATCGAGATTCGTTTGAGATCACTGACAAATAACAAAAAAATTTCGCAAATCTCGGTAAAATTTTATTGATCGAGAATCTCGATCGGTCTGTGCTCTACTTAAAAGGTTGCTTTTTCAGTCTCCCCATTTTTTAAGGATTGTCCGCATTTCACCATGACTATATGCCATATCATTTGTGTTGCAAATTTGCCAAATTCCGATGCCAACTGTTTTATTGGCGACGACCAAGCAGCGGTTGTCAGCAATATCAGCCACCGGCTGTCGGTAAAAAATATTTTAACCATTTTCATAAGTTTGGTTTAAGCAATAAAAAATATGTATATAAAAATTTATTAATATTTATTGAATGAAATACATTAATAAAAATAGTGTTTCAATAAAATTTTGAATAAGTTGCATTTTAATGCAAAACAAAAAAAATTATTTATACACAAATAGTTTTCTAATTGCCGTAGGTTTTGCACTTGGCGCCGGCACTTTCCACACCATTGACAACCAGAAGTTCATTTTCTCCGAGCCCGGCGTGTACACGTTGCTGTACATCCCAAAAACCGTGCACAACCCGGAGGTGCGCATTCAGGTGCGCCTTGAACGGTACCCAAACCGACGCATTGACTTCAGTGAGCAAAAGAAAATAGCATTAAAAAAATATTAAATATATTTAAAATTATATATCCAAACCAAGGATGTAACCGGACGCCAAAAAAAATGTCCGCAATCTGGAATTCCGGACCTAAAAATGTCGGGAAATCTGGAAAATTTCGAAATCTCAAAATTTTGATTTGTTTTCTAAGGTGTTTGTCCATTTTTTAGCCCTTCCGCGACGCACTTTTGGACCATTTTTCCTAACAAATTCCATCAAAAATTCAAAATTTCTCGGCGGCGCCTTCGGCATCGCCGACTTCCTCTCCAAACTGACCCAAAAACAACGAACAATCTGTCATTTTTATGAAAATTTTAGATAATTTTTGGATTTTTTTCCAAAATTGTCCGGAAATCCGGTTACATCCCCGTAAACCCATGAAATTATTTGGAGTTACATTGAAAATACTGCGCAATCTAGGTCTTCTTGGACGCTACATGTCCCAGGCTGACCTTGTCCAGCCCACCAATGCCACCGTGGTCACCGGTTTGTTTGAAAATATATGTTTTTGTTATTTATTTATTATTTATCTAATATTTTGGTGTTAGGAATTGCGATCGAGGCAAGTGGCACGGATCGTGTGCATGTGACAGCACGCGGTGACACGCGACGATTCCGCTACCGTACCAACATCGTGGTTGGCAACCTGTTACGGTACTTTGACACAATGCGCCTTCAACGCTTCAGGGGTAAGCAACAATTTTTGTTGCTTAAATTTTTAATTAAATAACGTCTTTTTTAAATTTGCCATAATTGATTTGAAGGAGTTCTAATCTATGTGAAACAATGTGGAGCGTGGACAGCCTGAGGTTTATGTTGTGTTGGAAGGTGAATTTTATCAAAAAACGTTTTTTTTAATAAAATTTTGCAAAATCAGAAGCCGAGATCGGAATTCCGAATTCGAGAATCGTACGCGCTGGACATTGACCGATTGTCCATGTTCCAAGAAAGCATGGGCATTCTTGACATCGCTTTAAGCGTACCGCCACGATACGGAGTGGTACAATTTTTTGTTGTTGTATTTTATAATAAATTAATATTTAAAAATATAAATTTGTTAGCGTCCCGATGGGGACAATACTCGAGACCAAGAAATTCGGCAACGATACAATTTGCCAAGAGTTGCTGGCCTGATGCGTCCGTTTCCGGATCAGACTACGGCATCCATGTTTCAAGGCTTGACCTTCAACGATGTGAATCCGGAAGCTGTTCGCCAACAAATTATCAATGCTTGTAGGTTTTCAAGAATTTAACTCCAATCAGATCATTATTTGTAAGTTTGTTAATTAATTGGTTGGTATTCTCATTAGCAAAAATAACATTTTACAAAAATGCCAGACCGCGTAATGGGCAGCGGAGGACCCGGCACTGTTGCAACAATGGGCGCTTTTAATCAGCAAATGCCAACCGACAACATGTTCATGACGTCTAAGGCGCTAAAAAAATGTTTTCTATCGAAAAAAACAGATTTTTTAGGATGAGGACAAGAAGTTTGAGGTGTTTCCTGAGGTTGGCATTCTGTTTTAATTTTAAGTTTTAAACTTGACAAAAATGATCAAGATAAAACCCAAATTAGAACTGATCAGACCAAACAGATCAAAAAACCATTTTTTGTTTTCATTTATTTCAAAGGTGGCAATGGTCCATACGCCAATTTATTCGGTGGCACCAAAATACGAGACGGGCATGTACCGATTCAGGCCAATCACCGGCGCGGATCTGATCCAACTGGTTCAACGATGCCGTGACATACAGTAAGCTGTTCCAAGGCATTTCAATTAGAGTTGTTGCCCGACGCCGCCGGCATTTTTGGGCTTCACCCTGACACGCCGCCACCGATGAAGCCCGACCCCTGAATTTTAGCATTACAAAAATTAGGGTTCCGAAAAATCCCCCATTTCTTTATTAATGTCTTGAATAAAAATAAACAAATTTAAAAAAGTTTCGAAAACTACTACCTATATCAGGTCAGGAGTCAGAAATTTTCGGGATTGTTGCAGATTTACGATCTGTGATACTGATTTCTCAGATGTTGGTCTGATCATAACCAATTTACAGCGTTTACAGCGTTTTTGATCAAATATTTTTGCAGACAAAATCGTCTCATCGGTCTTCAACCTATGCAAGGCGTTCTGACGGAACGTTATGGTCGAGAACATTGTCCAGACAATGTGCCCAATTTTATAAAATTAATTAAATAAATAATTAATTACTCATTAAATGAAGCCGGGCGAACTGATTGCTGAATGTGGAGATTCTGTTGCTTGTACATACGACTACGCATTGTTTAACTCAAAAATTCTTGGCCACGAAGTGCAAAACAATTGGAATAGGTACACTAGAGGTCGGACCAGGACCGGACTTTGGACACGATTTTTCAGGACTTCCTGACCCGGAATCCTGGACCAATTTTGTCAAGGATTCCTGATCAGGATCCTGGCATTTCGTCGAAGCACTCAGGATTTAGATCCTGGTAATTCTCTCTGCCTGATCTTGGTCATTTCCAAATCCTGAATCCGGCATTTTCAAAATTTCGTTTTAAATAAACATTTTTTAAAATATGCATTTTTTCAGATTCGAATTGGACCGTTGGGAGACTATCCGTCAGTACAATAGCTGTGGCCCCATTAACATTGAATATCCAGAATATTTGTCCAAAATTCCGGCATTTGCCGCTGGCTACCTTGAGGGCAATGTTGTGCGATTTGATTGTGCCCAATCACATTGGATTAAAGGGGATGCGGAATACAAATGTAAGGTAGCCATAATGTGTAGGTTTATCGTAATGCTAATTTCAATTAATCTAAATTAGGAATATTTCCCGAGTTTCCTGACATTTTGTGACTAGAATGCTGATTGCCTGATTTTTTAAACAAAAAAATCGTACAATTGCACTTATGATCCAAAAAATCCTCAAAACACCTAAAACCCATTAAAAAGCATTAGGGGAATCCAAAAAACAACAAAAAACATCATTTTTAAATTTTAGCATATTGACTTTTCAAAAAATACTAAAAAAACGTTAAAGCATCACATCTGCGATCCCTGATTTAAACAGATAATGCAACTGTAATAATCATCCAATAATATAGTATTAATTGATCACATAAAATTTGTTTAGGTGGCATTGTTGTGGATTACAATAATCCGCAGAGTTACCGTTTTGAATGGAACAAAGGCTCACAGCCTGTAAGAAATTAAGCAAATATACTGCTCAAAGAATTGATTTCTTTTCTTTTTCACTCTTAAAAAAATTTTTATGCCAAAATCTTCCATTTTGAAACAAAAAACAAAATGTGTTTTTGTCTGTGCAGTGGTGCCGTTCACGTGAGATGGACAATTTCCTCAAATATTTGGTGGCCATTATGGGCACAATTGGCGGCATCATTGTGCTGGTGTTGATCTTCACCGCGTGCTGGTGTGTCAAGCAGCGTCGGCTTGGCACTGTTGGCGATTCCGGTGCACGTCTGTACGCGGCACGGCCGGTGCCATCACCAAATGGACAGCCAAAATTTGAACAGGTCCACTCGCTCAATATTTGGGTAGAAAAATTTTAATTTAAACTGCACTAAAAATGCCAAAAAACCGAATTTCTTTGTTAAAAAAAATTGGGAAAAATCGGAACTAAATTTGATCCCGGTCAAAAAAAACCGGGACTAAGGGATAAAAATAAAGTTTTTCCAAGATCCAAGACTTGAGACCGGACAATTTATTACAGAGCATTAAAATGCCAAAAAAAAAAAAACGGGTTTCTTTTTATGAAAATGGTGCCCGGGCAATTACTGTGTACAGTAACCCAAGCTTTGCATTTGCGCGAATTGTGTGCAATTTTTACTTAAACATCTGAGGGCCTTTAATTAGTGTTCAGGCACGGTACGGTATTACCGCGGTAATTTTGGTATTTTTTGGTAATGGTAATTTACCGAATTACCGTACCGATTACCGAAAAACCGCATTTGCAGAACACTACTTTGAATGGCGCGTATAAATTTGTTCGGTGTAGGGACAGTTCGACAACAAAGACAATAACGGCAAACTGTCACAATTGTCTTTAATGATTTACAACAAAAAAAAGAATGAAAGAATTTTTCTTTTTGTACATTTTATTTTAACAAACAATCCCTGGGTTTTCAGGGTATTCCTGAGCACGAATCTCAGCCAGTAGCGCTGTCACCAGAGTCACGAATCAGCGGTGGCACACCGTCCGCTGCCGCTGGTGGTGAATTGCGTCAGCGCCAAATTGGCAGTGCCGCCGAACAGCCAACGACGGCACCTGTTGCCATCCTTGGCCTGAACACGAATGTTTGAAAATGAGAAATGATGATATTTTTTTTGTTATTTTTAAATTCCTTCCAGTCAAAAGGCTTTCGTATTATAGTGTCATAATTAATTTTTTTTACATTAATATAAAATTTATTTTAAACGATTTTTTTTTGTAATTGGCTAGAAATTTTTCTCAATTAAATTCATTATGATCTCACATCCCCAGCATTGGGATTGAATTGGCTGCTGGATGGCAACCCGCTCGCTTTTGAAATCAAACGGGGTTGGCCTGGGGCGGTGGGATCAGGGGGGTTTTAGGCTTAGAGTTGTAACGTCGAGATCAAAGGATAGACAAGTTTTTGTTTGGTGCCGGTGCGTTCAAAGGACAAATAGGTTTTGGTTTTGCGGGCGACAAGATCAAAGGATCTGCCCCCTCCGATAGGTTTGGGTTTGGTGGCGGCATGTTCAAAGAACGTTCGGTTTTGGTACCCGCTCGGTTTTGAGGCCTTATGCTGCTGGCCAGAGCCAAAATCGAACAAAACTATACCAATCGACTCCTCTCGGTCTGCAATGTAAGAATCCGAAAAAAAAATTTTGGGCAACCATTGCCTGAAGAGTTACAGACCCGGGACTGAAGTGTCTTTTGACTGGCGGCTCAGGTGTCCACTAATTAAAAAAGGGGAAAAACCTCATATAGGCTTTTAAATCAGGGTTAAGTGGATGCATTGATTGTTCCGTTGCCAACATTCAAAATTTCGTGGAAAGTACACAAAATTTGGTCAACTTTTTCACATTCGTTGTCACAGCTGTGTGTTGCTTTAAGCGTGGCTTCATGGAATTTAGATGAGTGGCAAAAATGAATTTGGCGAAAGTTAGGACGCCTAAATACATTCCGTCACAAGGATTTTGATTCCGATTAAAGGTGAACAAATTGAATGGGTACATTTTAATAGGCCTTAAGCATTCTAAAAGGAATATAAAAACGGAATAAGATTCCTTAAATTCATTCCATTATTCAAATTTAATTTAGCTTAATATTAGCCGTCTGAGTCCAATGAATTTTCAAATTTTCTTTTATCAAACGGTGTGCGTTTTGTTGCTGATTTCAACGACAGACTTTGTGGCTTCGCAGGACGCTGCTCCCATCACCAAGGCGTCGTCCTCAAGCTGTACCGACCCGGCTGGCCCCGATCAGTGCAATTATTACAAAAGCTTCTGCAACCGCTACAAGAAAATGCTGACAACCATGTGCCCAAAAACCTGCAAGTTTTGCTGAAGACAGAAATCAAAAAAAGTGAGCGCTGAAAGCCGGGATTAAATGATGATAATGATGTGAAAATTGGAGAAAATGTTAAAATTTAAGGGAAATTCTATTGTCACATTTTCAAAGATAAAGAGGCATGTTAATGAAAGAAAAATACGCTAGTTTCTAAATTAAAATTTTTTGGTAAATATCGGTCATAGCGACCAGAGCCAAAATCGAACAAAACATATACCAATCGACTCCTCTCGGTCTGCAATGTAAGAATCCGAAAAAAAAGTTTGGGCAACCATTCCCTGAAGAGTTACAGACTTCACCCATAAATTTCGCCCACATTTAATAAAAGCTTGTAAAGTACACTATAACTTAAAAGGTCAAAAAATTGAAATTTAGCCCAAAATAAGTGAAAAATTCAAACGAGCCCGCTAAAATTTTTGTTGTTCCATCTTTTTAGCACCTGAGAAAATCCATAAACCGGTTTTGGGTGCTTAATGCTCAAAAATTATTAAAAATCATAGATTTTCAAAATCTTAGATGTTGTCAGATTCGTGATCAGCACCCTCGAAAACCCCATATATGATGTTTTCAGCAGATTTGGTGAGGGGGTCGCAAAACAGGAAAGTACCCGGTGAAATTCATCCTTGCAGTCTACCGGACTCGAACCCCTGGCTCAGAGCAAAAAATGCACTTTTGTGTTGTATAAATACACTATGCCAACATTTTTTGAATTCCACTTCACCACGCGTGCAAATCTGCTATTTCCAAATCTATTGGGGCCAGGGCTGGACGTCACCGGCCCCTAAGTCCCCGTCATCCGTCACACGAATTTTTATGAAATGCCAGTGACGGCGTCAACGTCATCCGTCATGACGGCGCTAAAAAAGGCCGTAATTGGCGTAATCGGCGTTAACGTCAACGTCGCTGGTTAAAAAAAATTTTTAATTTTCAAAAATCCAATTTTTTTTTAAATTAACATTTTTTTATCGATTCTTAACACAAAAATCAGTCAATTTTGGGCATTTTTATTTCCACAATTTGAGCTATAAACAATAAAAAGTGGAGTGACATGTGGAAAACAATAGAGAAATGCAACCAAAAATATTATTTTTACTTAAATTATGCTTGAATTTTTAACAAAAAAGCTTGTTCCGCTACATTACTTTTTTATACTAGTGACGCCAAAATTACGCAAAAATGCCAGTGACGGCGTCAACGTCATCCGTCATGACGGCGCTCAAAAAGGCCGTAATTGGCGTAATCGGCGTCAACGTCAACGTCATGACGTCCAGCCCTGATTGGGGCGTAAGTTATAGTGAAGTATTTTAGATGGATGGATAAATTTGAAATTAAGCTAAAGTTGAATATTTGGCTAACATTGTACTCAAAAATTCATTAAGTTATCAAAACAAACTCAACAAAATGCCAACCCATTTTGGGCAACTTTTATTGGCTCATAACTTTCTTCATAGAGACTCCCGGCGCAAACTTTTTGCGGATTCGTGTACTCATCTCGACAAGAGGAATCGATTGGTAGTATTTTTATTCGAGTCTGAACCATTCAATGGGCGAAATGTCCTATGGGCGAAACGTCTGTTTTTTAACTACCGGGCGAAACGTCCGTTTTTTCGTTACCGGGCGAAATGTCCGACGGGCGAAATGTCCGCGGGCGAAATGTCCAATGGCGAAATGTCCGATAGCCCTTCTGAGCCACATATCCCACCCAAAACGGATGAAGATGAATCCCAATTTCGGCTTTCTACTCTATCTTCACGCAAACAACATCGGTAATTCATCTAAACTTTTGGAACGAACTAGTGAATTATGTATTTATAAAACAAGGATACATTTAAAATAACGGCAATGGGAAAGTTCAATTTAATAAATATCTACCAATTGATGATAGTAATTATAAAGTTTGATGTATCTTGTCGGTGGCAAAAAAGAAACACCAAGGGGAGCAAAATTTCTAAAGGATCGGGTCTTAAAAGATCCGACCATACGAGAAATGGTTGTCAGGTCTGGCGACATGTGGGGTGAGGGTAAAAAAGTTTTTGTCAGGATGAAACCTATAAAAACAACCGATATCATTCGAGAAAAGAAGATTTTTAAACCAACACTATGGGCAAGGCTATAGAAAAATTTTATCAAAAGTTTATTATGATCTCACATCCCCAGCATTGGGATTGAATTGGCTGCTGGATGGCAACCCGCTCGCTTTTGAAATCAAACGGGTTTTGCCTGGGGCGGTGGGATCAGGGGGGTTTTCTAGGCTTAGAGTTGTGACGTCAAGATCAAAGGATAGACATGTTTTTGTTTGGTGCCGGTGCGTTCAAAGGACAAATAGGTTTTGGTTTTGCGGGCGGCAAGATCAAAGGATCTGCCCCCTCCGATAGGTTTGGGTTTGGTGGCGGCATGTTCAAAGAACGCTCGGTTTTGGTACCCGCTCGGTTTTGAGGCCTTATGCTGCTGGCCAGAGCCAAAATCGAACAAAACATATACCAATCGACCCCTCTCGGTCTGCAATGTAAGAATCCGAAAAAAAAATTTTGGGCAACCATTGCCTGAAGAGTTACAGACCCGGGACTGAAGTGTCTTTTGACTGGCGGCTCAGGTGTCCACTAATTAAAAAAGGGGAAAAACCTCATATAGGCTTTTAAATCAGGGTTAAGTGGATGCATTGATTGTTCCGTTGCCAACATTCAAAATTTCGTGGAAAGTACACAAAATTTGGTCAACTTTTTCACATTCGTTGTCACAGCTGTGTGTTGCTTTAAGCGTGGCTTCATGGAATTTAGATGAGTGGCAAAAATGAATTTGGCGAAAGTTAGGACGCCTAAATACATTCCGTCACAAGGATTTTGATTCCGATTAAAGGTGAACAAATTGAATGGGTACATTTTAATAGGCCTTAAGCATTCTAAAAGGAATATAAAAACGGAATAAGATTCCTTAAATTCATTCCATTATTCAAATTTAATTTAGCTTAATATTAGCCGTCTGAGTCCAATGAATTTTCAAATTTTCTTTTATCAAACGGTGTGCGTTTTGTTGCTGATTTCAACGACAGACTTTGTGGCTTCGCAGGGCGCTGCTCCCATCACCAAGGCGTCGTCCTCAAGCTGTACCGACCCGGCTGGTCCCGATCAGTGCAATTATTACAAAAGGTACTGCAACCAATACAAGGGAATGCTGAAAACGATGTGCCCAAAAACCTGCAAGTTTTGCTGAAGACAGAAATCAAAAAAAGTGAGCAAGCCGGGATTAAATGATGATAATGATGTGAAAATTGGAGAAAATGTTAAAATTTAAGGGAAATTCTATTGTCACATTTTCAAAGATAAAGAGGCATGTTAATGAAAGAAAAATACGCTAGTTTCTAAATTAAAATTTTTTGGTAAATATCGGTCATAGCGACCAGAGCCAAAATCGAACAAAACATATACCAATCGACTCCTCTCGGTCTGCAATGTAAGAATCCGAAAAAAAAAGTTTGGGCAACCATTCCCTGAAGAGTTACAGACTTCACCCATAAATTTCGCCCACATTTAATAAAAGCTTGTAAAGTACACTATAACTTAAAAGGTCAAAAAATTGAAATTTAGCCCAAAATAAGTGAAAAATTCAAACGAGCCCGCTAAAATTTTTGTTGTTCCATTTTTTTAGCACCTGAGAAAATCCATAAACCGGTTTTGGGTGCTTAATGCTCAAAAATTATTAAAAATCATAGATTTTCAAAATCTTAGATGTTGTCAGATCTAAAAAATATTGTCAGATTCGTGATCAGCACCCTCGAAAACCCCATATATGATGTTTTCAGCAGATTTGGTGAGGGGGTCGCAAAACAGGAAAGTACCCGGTGAAATTCATCCTTGCAGTCTACCGGACTCGAACCCCTGGCTCAGAGCAAAAAATGCACTTTTGTGTTGTATAAATACAGTATGCCAACATTTTTTGAATTCCACTTCACCACGCGTGCAAATCTGCTATTTCCAAATCTATTGGGGCCAGGGCTGGACGTCACCGGCCCCTAAGTCCCCGTCATCCGTCACACGGAATTTTTTTGAAATGCCAGTGACGGCGTCAACGTCATCCGTCATGACGGCGCTCAAAAAGGCCGTAATTGGCGTAATCGGCGTCAACGTCAACGTCACTGGTTAAAAAAAATTTTTAATTTTCAAAAATCCAATTTTTTTTTTAAATTAACATTTTTTTATTGATTCTTAACACAAAAATCAGTCAATTTTGGGCATTTTTATTTCCACAATTTTGAGCTCCTGATTGGGGCTTAAGTTATAGTGAAGTATTTTAGATGGATGGATAAATTTGAAATTAAGCTAAAGTTGAATATTTGGCTAACATTGTACTCAAAAATTCATTAAGTTATCAAAACAAACTCAACAAAATGCCAACCCATTTTGGGCAACTTTTATTGGCTCATAACTTTCTTCATAGAGACTCCCGGCGCAAACTTTTTGCGGATTCGTGTACTCATCTCGACAAGAGGAATCGATTGGTAGTATTTTTATTCGAGTCTGAACCATTCAATGGGCGAAATGTCCTATGGGCGAAACGTCTGTTTTTTAACTACCGGGCGAAACGTCCGTTTTTTTCGTTACCGGGCGAAATGTCCGACGGGCGAAATGTCCGCGGGCGAAATGTCCAATGGCGAAATGTCCGATAGCCCTTCTAAGCCACATATCCCACCCAAAACGGATGAAGACGAATCCCAATTTCGGCTTTCTACTCTATCTTCACGCAAACAACATCGGTAATTCATCTAAACTTTTGGAACGAACTAGTGAATTATGTATTTATAAAACAAGGATACATTTAAAATAACGGCAATGGGAAAGTTCAATTTAATAAATATCTACCAATTGATGATAGTAATTATAAAGTTTGATGTATCTTGTCGGTGGCAAAAAAGAAACACCAAGGGGAGCAAAATTTCTAAAGGATCGGGTCTTAAAAGATCCGACCATACGAGAAATGGTTGTCAGGTCTGGCGACATGTGGGGTGAGGGTAAAAAAGTTTTTGTCAGGATGAAACCTATAAAAACAACCGATATCATTCGAGAAAAGAAGATTTTTAAACCAACACTATGGGCAAGGCTATAGAAAAATTTTATCAAAAGTTTATTATGATCTCACATCCCCAGCATTGGGATTGAATTGGCTGCTGGATGGCAACCCGCTCGCTTTTGAAATCAAACGGGTTTTGCCTGGGGCGGTGGGATCAGGGGGGTTTTCTAGGCTTAGAGTTGTGACGTCAAGATCAAAGGATAGACATGTTTTTGTTTGGTGCCGGTGCGTTCAAAGGACAAATAGGTTTTGGTTTTGCGGGCGGCAAGATCAAAGGATCTGCCCCCTCCGATAGGTTTGGGTTTGGTGGCGGCATGTTCAAAGAACGCTCGGTTTTGGTACCCGCTCGGTTTTGAGGCCTTATGCTGCTGGCCAGAGCCAAAATCGAACAAAACATATACCAATCGACCCCTCTCGGTCTGCAATGTAAGAATCCGAAAAAAAAATTTTGGGCAACCATTCCCTGAAGAGTTACAGACCCGGGACTGAAGTGTCTTTTGACTGGGGGCTCAGGTGTCAACTAATTAAAAAAGGGGAAAAACCTCATATAGGCTTTTAAATCAGGGTTAAGTGGATGCATTGATTGTTCCGTTGCCAACATTCAAAATTTCGTGGAAAGTACACAAAATTTGGTCAACTTTTTCACATTCGTTGTCACAGCTGTGTGTTGCTTTAAGCGTGGCTTCATGGAATTTAGATGAGTGGCAAAAATGAATTTGTCGGAAGTTAGGACGCCTAAATACATTCCGCCACGGATTTTGATTCCGATTAAAGGTGAACAAATTGAATGTGTACATTTTAATAGGCCTTAAGCATTCTAAAAAGTAATATAAAAACGGAATAAGATTCCTTAAATTCATTCCGCTATTCAAATTTAGCTTAAATATTAGCTATTTGGTTCTAATGAATTTTCAAACTTTCTGTTACCAAACGGTGTGCGTTTTGTTGCTGATTTCAACGACAGACTTTGTGGCTTCGCAGGGCGATGCACCGACCACCACAACTTCGAGCACCTCAACTACTTCAACCTCAACATCAACCACGAGCACAACTCCGACCACAACACCAACAACCACCCCGACTACGACCAGCACGAGCACCACCCCTTCAACCACCCCGACCACGACCAGTACAAGCACCACCACTTCAACCACCCCGACCACGACCAGTACGAGCACCACCCCTTCAACCACCCCGACCACGACCAGTACGAGCACCACCACTTCAACCACTGCTTCCACCACCAAGGCGTCATCATCAAGCTGTACCGACAAGGCTGGCAGCAGAGCGTGCCGCCGTTACAGAGCCTACTGCAACCGCTTCCGGACATGGCTGAAAGCCAAATGCGCAAGCACCTGCAACTTTTGCTGAAGACAAAAATCAAACAAATTGAGCGCTGAAAGCCGGGATTAGATTAAATGATGATAATGGTGTGAAAAATTGGAGATAATGTTAAAATTTATGGAAAATTCTATTGTCACATTTGCAAAAAAGATAAAGGGCATGTTAATGAAAGCAAAAATACACTAAGAAAAATAATTAAAATTTTCATAAGTATGAATAAATATCAAAGTTGGCAATTTCTTTAATCTTTTTTTCCATTCGTAATGATTAGGGAACGGATTTTATGCTTTAAATATATGTTTTCTCGAATATTCCTAAAATGCGTTTTTTTTTTAAATTTTAAAATTCTTAACCATCGAAATTTTTCATGATAAAGGAAAATAGTATTAAATTAGATGTTTTTTTTTGCAAACAGAGTTTGACGAGAGAAGCCCCAAAGAGCATTGGGGGGGGGGGTCATAACCCTGGCTTGGGGTTCGTTAGGCTTAGGCCTAAGGCACCCCGAGCTTTGGGGTTTATTAGTTGGGGGATGGGGGGATGGTGCACAGGAAGACATAAAATTTAGGTCAAAAATATCCATTTGGTCACGTTTAAGTGGTTTTAAAACCCGTCCAAACTCATTTCCTAAACTTTTGACCTATTTTTTCATGCACAGCTCGTCGAGACTAAGCGATCGGTATATCATTTATGTCAAAATGAAAAAATCTGACCAGCCTTACTGGAGTTCTTAAATCGAGACTTTAAGGTAGCTTTTTCCCAAGTCCAAGAATTGGAGCTTCGAATTGAGCAACCCTTAAGAGACTGTCGGTTCGGCTAATAAAGTATCAGACAACATTTATATGTTGAAGCCTTAACTTTTTGTGCATCGTCCAATCGAATAGTTCTATTCGGAGATACGAAAATAATCTTTAATTTGAAGAAAGTTAAAATATATAAAATTGGACTTGGACCGGAAGCTGGAGCGAAAAAGTGGCGACAAATAAATTTTGATAAAAAAATAACATAAATAAAACATTTTAGCTAAAGCATTTTTCACGGCTTTTAATCGCTGGCCTAGAACGGACTTCCTTCAAAATGTTTATGGATAAGCACAAAAAAGCATTGACAGCGAAGAGAGTGGAGTGGATGCTAGAGATGTGTTAGCATTTGCGTAAAGCAAAATTTGGCATTGGCATGAACGCCTGTCCTATGATTCTTTAGAAAGTTAAAAGGAACTTGATGGATCAGTCGGTTCACATGAATTTGGATGAATTTTAAGCTTATAATAATAAAATTCAAAAACTAAGGAAACTCGTGATTACAGCAGAGTGACTAAAAAGTTAACTCAATTCATCTAAAACAATTTTAGAAATAGAAAAACAAGAAGCCATTCAAAAACCTATTTAAATTCTCAATTTTTTATTTTCTATTGAGTAATCAGTGCCATCAAATAACATATTGTATGTTCAGACAATTTTAGAATAAAAAAATTTTCTAAAAATTTAAACCAAATTTTTGGCAAACTTTAAAGGGCCATAACTTTCTTCATAGTGCTTTCCGCCAAAAAAATATCGTAATCAGAGCTCGACGAGCGGAGTCGATTGGTCATATGAATTAATCGGGTTTGAAAATTTGAGCAACAGAACCATTGACACACTTACAAATTCGGCTAAAATTATTTTATGGAAAAGTAATTATAACAAAAATGAATGTTTTGAAATTTCGATAAATTTTCCCACCTCAGCATAATCAGCCAATGAAAATTGGGGAATTGTGTGTGCGCCTCCTACCCACCCATTTTATCCACGTCAACTTATCGTCTTCAACATAGCCAAAAATCATTTTTTTTTGGGCAACAGCAGGACATTAAAAAAAAGCAAATTCAAAATTTTCTATTTAGTTATAATAAATAGTAAGCAAAAAACTGTTCAAATGAGTTAGAGTTCTATTTTTTTTATTATTCTTTGAAACAAATATGAATATTTATTATGAAATTTAAAATCGTTGGGTATTTTTAATTGGAAAGAAGTTTTATCTAATTTTACTCCAATAATACTTTCAGAGTCAATTATGAATTTGTTGGTTATATTATTTCTATTTTTAAATGCAACACATTTAATTTTGACGGTTAATGAACAGACAATTTGAAAAATTCGACCAACTTTTGATGAATATTGGGAAAGGATGGGACAAAGATGGCCATGAAAAAATAAAAGTGGAAACATCGCCGTTAAACTCGGGAGAAAATGCACTAAATGAACAAGCTGATCATGATGACAATATAAATCAGGATGTTGAAGCTTATAATTCGGATTCGACTGATCAGAATCTTACACAGGAAGACCCGGATTCGACTGATCAGAATCTTACACAGGAAGCCCCGGATTGCATTGATCAAAATGATGATGAAACAATTGAAAGAATTAATGAAGAAACTGAATTCTCTGAAAAAGAAAAACGAGAAATTATCTCCAAATTTCACTCGATTAAAAAAGAATATAAGAAACAGCTAAAATTAACTGAAATAGAAAGAGTTAAAATTGAGTGTAAAATTGGAAACAAATTGGGAGTCTATCGCGAGAAAATTTATAAATGGAAAAAAGAATTTGGCTTAAGTCGCAAAACGAAAATAAATAAAAAAAGTTTTTATGAAAAGAAAAAACGCGAATTTATTAAGCGAATCGATGGGATAAAAATGAGTCAATATGGGGAACAAAATAAACTTGCTAAAGATTTGGGCATTTCTGCAGAAACATTTCGTTGTTGGAAAAAAGAATTTGGACTTCCAGTAAATTGTAAACATTTAAATAATTTTTTCAAAAATTATTCAATTTAATTTAGCGCAATTTAAATACTCCGAAAGTGAAAAATTGCAATTGATGAGAAAATATTACAAAATTAAACAAAGTAATCCTAAAATTAGAGACATTGATATTGCCAATATGCTGAACATTGGATACCCGACTCTACGCAAATGGAGAAAGCAATTTGTAAATTCCGTTGATCAACACCCATTTTCAGAAAATGCTGGAGCTGTTCAGGATCTTATGTAATGTTTAATTCAATAAATTGGTTAAAAGTTAACACTTTTTTGATATTTGGGCATGGAATTTCGCAAAGAAAAAAAGGACAGAAAGAACAGAAATGGAACACTCCGTGAAGAAGTAAAGAATTTATTCAGCAATTTGTATGTAATTCGTTTTTTGTTGCGATTTTTTAAAAACCCCGCTTTCGGGGGGGGGGGAGGGTAATTATAATATTATGTAATTTTTTTTCATATTTTTGACGTCATTTTTAAATATATTTAAATGAAAACAAAAAAAACTAAACAAGGGTCGAGGGACGGGGTCGAGGATGGCGGGTCGCGGGGTTGGGATCGGCGGTGAAGAATATTTTTTGTTCATAAAAATTTCAGCAATTTCTTAACTGGCCAATCGTAAAATAATATAATTGTTTTTAATTCATTCATCATCCTCAAAAACCACAAGAGTAAGACGATTTTGTAATTTATGAAAACAAATTATTTGGGCATTTCTCGTCATGTTTAACTTGACCCAACAACTCAGAATCCCAAAAGAAAACAAAAAATCCTCTGTTGATATGTTTTGAAGCTTTTTAGGGAGGGTCGGCGGTGCCGATAGGCGCCGCCGGGAAATTTGAATAATTTAACAATGTTTGTTAAAATTACTTCAAAATTAACGAAAATTGGCCAACACTTCTTAAATTTTGGGAATTTTAAAATTTCCAAGAAATATATGGAATAAAAAATTCTTGCATTTTATGACACTAAAATAATTAAGATCATTAAACTTTGAAAAGGTCGGGGACGGGATCGGGGAGGCCGGGGTTGACCATGTCGGGAGCCGGGGTCGGGGACGACTCAATTTTGGGGCTCGGGGTTCGGGCTCGAGAAGCAACCCTAGAATATATCCACATTTTTCTTTCGCCATGCATTTCCTCACAAAAATTATTTGGCCAATTCCGGACGACAGAATCAATTGCTAATTATTCGGATCTGACCACTCACACAATTGGGCCATGCATAAATGATAATTTTGGCCGAATTACAAATTGATGAATATAGTGATCGATATTCATCTTTATTACTTTCCAGAGTGCACCAACCGCTAGAAGTACGGATATGGTATGAACTAGGGTTGTCACCCCGCGTGCGGGGTTGAGAATTGCGGGGTCGGGGTTTTTCGGGGGCGGGACTGTCGGGGTCGGGGTTACCAAAATCAGTCGGGGTCGGGGTTGCGGGATTTTTTAAAATTTTTCTTCAAAATTTTGATAGTCAAATTTTTAGTTTTTTGAATAAAATTTATTGACATTAGAGCCGATCATTTTTTAAATTTGTTCTTATTTTGAAGATAAGGTAAACAGGGCTGTATCAAAACTAAAAAGAAAGTCGAAATCGAAACTGAAAAGTTCGAAATCGAAAATCAAAAGGAAAAAACATCGAAAATCGAAAGTAAATCGTAATTTATTTTTATGTGACTAAAAAAATTATTTGCATTTTTGTAAAAGTTCAATAAATTTTTTGTCAAAAAGTACGCGTCCACCACAGTCAAGCGCTAAGAAAAAATGAATTTTGTCACTCAATGATGCCATCTTTAGGGGGTGTATGCTAACCCCGACCCCCGAGTCGGGGATGGGGTTCGGTGTCGGGGTTTTTCGGGGTTACAAGAGTCGGAGTCGGGAAAAACCCCGAAAAATGGCCTAAATTTGCGGGGTCGGGGACGGGGTCGGGGTGACAACCATAGTATGAACAGATCCGATTGAAATAATTCGAAGCCTTTTATCTTTAAAATTTTCTTCTTTTGGCATTTTTCCCTTTTGGCACTTTTCCCTCTTGGCATTTACCCACTTTTGACTAGGGTTGCAGCCGGGGGGAGAGCCCCGGTCAAACCGGGGATCGGGGATACCGGGGACGAACAACCCGGGGATCCCCGGTTTCGGGGATGGTCAAACCGGGGAACGGGGATCCCCCCGGCCGGGGGATGGGCAAAATCCATTTTTAGGTGTGCATTTTTGAAAAAATGCAATTTTTAGGGGGACTTTTTTTTAAAATGGCAATTTCTCAAATTAAAGTATATAGATCACGATGTTGAAGCTTATAATTCGGAGTCGACTGATCAGAATCTTACACAGGAAGCCCCGGATCGCATTGATCAAAGGGATGATGAAAATGAAACAATTGAAGGAATTAATGATGAAAATGAATTCAACGAGAAAGAAAATTCCTATGTTTTTGTGAAAATTGCGGACAACGAGTTCAGAAAAGTGTCGAAAGCCTAATAAAGAGTTATCACCAGGGATGGTACTTTTAGGTAAGAAAAATTGGAAAATGGTACCTAAATAGGTGAGAAAAAATGCCAAAAATAGGTACAAAAATCGTGAAATAGGTACAAAAATAGGTAAGTAAAAAATTTTTAGCCGAAAATTTTTAAGCACCAAACAAAAAAAAACGATTATAAAAAAGCATATTTTGGGGTTTTGAGCATATTTCGAGCATATTTTGGCATTTTTGACCGAAATTTTGAAAAATAGACCTAAAATTCATCGATTTCTGACTGTTTTTAAAAAATAATTTATATTTAACGATAGCCTTTTAGTCATTTTCAAAAAAAATCCATAAAAAAAACTCGCATAAAAAATAAGGCAAAAATGGCGGCGCTGAAAAGGACCGCGCCCAATGGCACTGGGCCGAGGTGGCCAGAGTGGCGATGAGTTGACCTGGCACTTAAAACTACCGGAATTGCCTTTTTTCGATGCGTATTTCGGTATTTTTTTTGTGCATATTTTGACCCTTTTTTTTCAGCAAAATTATATTAAAAAATTCCAAAAACCTGAAAATAGGTAACAAAAAGGTCGAAATAGGTAGAAAAATAGGCCTAGGTAATAGGTAGAAAAAATAGGTAAAAATAGTTATTATAAAGTCCATCTAGGAGCCTCAGACTGAGCTGAAAATGTGTTTTTCGTGCTTAACTCATCGTGCCAAGCTCGCAGAAAAAATAGGTATTTACCTAAAAGTAGCAGCCCTGTCAACGGAAAACGGAATTCCGCCCATCCCTGCCCCGGACCCGGATTCGAACAAATTTTCAAAAATTCAAAATAGTTTTTTAGAGGATTTTTGGGCCGTAGAATCCAAATCTGACTTCCATTTCGCTCAATTCTAAATCCCGGACCGTCTCCGCATGCTCACTGTTGGCGGGCCGCCAGCGGCCTTTCATTTTATATTCTTTTTTACCTCAAAATTCTTTTTTTCCTTAATTTCTAAAATTTCAACCGATTAAAAACTGTTTTAAATTCTCAATTTTGATTTTCTATTTACGGATTCGTTTCAGTGCATCAAATAACATATTTTCAGACATTTTAGAATAAAAAATAATTCCACAAATTATAAAATAAGGAAATTTTGCCAATCCATTTTTAACAAATATCATAGATTTTCCCGCCGCCGGACCCTTTCTATTCCTAAAAACTTAAATTTGTATTTTTGAAATTTCCTTTGAAAAATGCAATAAAAACGCAAAAAACACCCCTAAAATTGCTTTTTCCCCCAACTGCCCCCGCGAAATTTTTCTCTACCTATAGATACGCACCTTAGCTCAAGTCAAGTGCAACTTGAGCTTTTGTGTCTGATTTCCACAAAATGCTCACTTATCAGTTTTGGCAATTACTTTTTTTTATTTGTTTGGTATATCAAAAATAAAATAAATATTAAAAAGCTTTTTTTGGTTCAACACGATTTCTTCACTGTCACGGTTTTTGAATTTTCAGATAAGTTAGAAGAATTCAAATTGTTGGCTAACAATAATTCTCGATCAAAAAAATATAAAGGTAACAACGTTGAATCATTTCGACATTATTTCTTCACGAATGTTCGACTTCAATTCTTTCTGTTCTTTTTTTTGTTGTTAAATTCCAGGCCCACAAATTATTATCTGACGAGGGCATTGGATGTTTCAAAGTGCTACAAAAAATAATATTATACAAATAATATTACATTTATTTTTTTTAATCTAGTAAATTGCCGTTAAATATGAAATATTTTATATTTGAATACTCGTTATCCGTAAAAGTTGGGCTATTCTCCGGCAATGAATTTTCATCAACAGAATTTTTGTTAAAATATGAATCAAATTGTTTTTTCCATCTATATAGTGTAACGTTCCCAATGTTCAGCATATTTGCAATATCACTGTCTCTAATTTTAGGATTTCTTTGTTTAATTTTGTAATATTTTCCCATCAATTTCAATTTCTCGCTATCGGAATATTGCGCTAAATTAAATTGAATAATTTTTGAAAATAATTATTTAAATGCATACAATCGACGGGAAGTCCAAATTCTTTTTTCCAACAACGAAATGTGTCTCGAGAAATGCCCAAATCTTTTGCAAGTTTTTTTTGTTCTCCCCGTTGACTTGTTTTTATCTCATCAATTCGTGCAATAAATTCGCGCTTGTCTTTCATTTTGTGACTTAAGCCAAATTCTTTCTTCCATTTATAAATTTTGTCGCGATTAACTCCCAATTTGTTTCCAATTTTACACTCAATTTTAGCCCATTCTTTTGTTGTAACTTTTCCCTTTTTCTTAAATTCTTCTTTCATCTCGTGAAATTTGGAAATAATTTCTCGTTTTTGTTGCTCAGAGAATTCATTTTCATCATTAATTCTTTCAATTGTTTCATCATCACTTTGATCAATGCGATCCGGGTCTTCCTGTGTAAGATTCTGATCAGTCGAATCCGAATTATAAGCTTCAACATCCTGATCTATATTGTCATCATGATCAGCTTGTTCATTTAGTGCATTTTCTCCTGAGTTTAACGGCGATGTTTCCACTTTTATGTTTTGATGGTCATTTTCGTCCCATCCTTTCCCATATATTTCATCAAAAGTTGGTCGAAATTTGTCAAATTGGCTTTCATTGACAGACAAAATTAAATGTGTTGCATTTAAAAATAAAAATAAAATAAGTAATAAATTCATTTTTTTTGTGTAATTATTGGCTCTGAAAGAATTGAATATAAATATTTAATCCATATAATAAAAGAAAATGAATTTTTTTTTCTTAGTATTTCATTGGGAAAAGCTAAAGTAAAGGTCTTATTATAATGTAGTAAAAAAATATAAAATGACACGTTATTGAATGCCAATTTTTTACAAATAAATTCCAGACTTATATTTTCGCCTATACCCGGGTTTAACTTTTTTTTTCTGCAGCTTTATTTTTTCGAGTTATGCACGAAAAACATGTTTTTAACAGAAAATTTTGTCGTTTTAACGTCTCTCTATTCGTAACTTAAAAATACTATTTAGGGGTTTTCGTCACTAAAATTAGAGTAGATCGGGACAGGGATCCCGAGTCGGAAAAATCTTTTAACTATACTTACACCAATGTATAAAATAAGGTAATAAAAAACATGTGGCGTGGAAATACCCAAACTTAATGAAGCCGACGCCATTTAAAGGTTTGCCAAGAAGAGGAGCCCACATTCAGTGGTGATTTGATGAAACGGACGATCCTTTTTCAACATTCTACAATAACAGCATCAACACAGCAAGTTGCCGATTACCTGAACAGTCCAATTTCTGATTCATATACATTCTGGGCCAATCCCATTCTGCGGCGAAATATCCATTACTTGTGTCTCTGGTGAAAAAATATCATGCTGCTCCCAGCACTTCGGCAGAAAGTGAAAGATTATTTTCGACGGCCAAATTGATTGTAGCTGATCTGAGAATTGCTTTTCCATCATTAAAATTTACCACTTTATGGATTTAAATGCGACATATATAACCGGGGACGGGGATGAGAATGGCCAGGGATCCCCGCAACCCTACTTTTGACATTTGCCTCCTTTTCACTTTTCTCCTTTGGCCTCACCTTATGGCACTTTTACCTTTGATTTTCCCTTCTGTCATTTTTCCCCATGGCATTTTCCCGCTTTTGGTTTTCCCCACTTGGCATTTTCCCGCTTGTGGCTTCCCCCCTTGGCATTTTCACTTGTTGGCTCTTTTTTCTTTTATTTTCATCTTATGGCGTTTTTCCCTCTTGATTTTTATTTCTGGCACCTTTCCCCCTTGGCATTTCCACCTTTTGGCACTTTTTTCCTTTGATTTTTTCTTATGGCACTTTTCCCTTTTGCACTTTTCCCCCCTGGCAGTTTTACCTTTTAGCACTTTTTCTTTTTGATGTTCATCTTATGGCATTTTTTCCTCTTGATTTTCCCTTCTGGCACTTTCCCTCTTTCCCACTTTTCACTTTTCCTTCATTTAGTGGGGCCCTTTTTTGGCATTTTCACCTTTTGGCACTTTTTCCCTTTGATTTTCATCTTATTGCATTTTTTCCTCTTGATTTTCCCTTCTAACACTTTCCCTCTTTTCACTTTTCCCTCTCTTAATGTTTTCCCCTTTTGGCATCCCCATTGGACATTTTTACCTTTTGGCACTTTTCCCTCTTTCACTGGTGTTTTCCCCTTTTGGCATTTTCACCTTTTGGAACTTTTACCTTTTGACATTTTTCCCGATTTTGACTTTTCTCCCTTGGCAGTTTTACCTTTTGGCACTGAAAGTTTTTTAATAAAAATTTGCCTTTAACATTAGGAAAACCCCCACAAAAAGCAGGAAACCCAGCTAAAGCAGGTAATATCGCCACCCTGTATGTATAAAAACAACTTTTTATTTCCATTATAATGTTTATTAAGAAAAAAGGCCTCGCATTCTTATAAATGAGGCTTTGGGTTTTATTCTTTCTAATCGTAAATGCCTCACCTTTATATTGTAAGGCAAATAATAAGGCTTCATGATCAAGAGATCGCAGTTGACAAAGTTTTGTCTGTTAATGAACCAAAAGTTGGAAAAATTCAACCAACTTTTGATGAAATATTTGGGAAAGGATGGGACGAAGATGCACATCAAGCAAGAAAAGCGAGAAATTATTTCCAAATTTCACGAGATGAGAGAAGAAGTCAAAAAAAAAGTAAAATTCTCAGCAACAGAAAAAGTTAAAATTGAGTGTAAAATTGATAACAAATTGGGAGTCAATCGCAATAAAATTTATAAATGGAAGAAAGAATTTGGCTTAAGTCGCAAACAGAAAACAAATAAAAAAAAACAAAAAAAGTTTTTATGAGAAGAAAAAGAGTGAATTTATTGAGCGAATGAATGAGATAAAAATGTGCCGGCTGGGAGGACGGAATAAACTTATTAAAGATTTGGGCATTTCTAAAGACACATTTATTAATTGGAAAAAAGAATAAGGAATTCCCATAAAAAGTAAAATTTGATAACTGACAAATTTTTAATTTTAATTTAGCGAATATTATATACTCCGATAGCGAGAAATTGGAATTACTGGGAAAATATTATAAAATTAAACAAAGAAATCCTAAAATTAGTGAAAGTGATATTGCCAATATTCTAAATATTGAGAGAACATCTCTATATAGATGGAAAAAGCAATTTGTAAATTCTGTTGATCAACATGTATTGCCGAAGAATGTCGGAGCTATTCAGGATCGCGAGTAATTTGTTTTAATTTACGTTTTAAATTTAGTAACTTTCAAAATTTTTTACGATGGTAGGATTTTAAACAATTAGAAAATTTTGAATATTTTTTTTTTAAATCAAAAAAGTACCAAATTTCCTTATTAGCACTTTTGAACATTCGATGCCCTTGTCGGATGATAATTTGTGGGCCTGGAATCTAACAACAAAAAAAAGAACAGAACGAACGAATTGAAGTGGAACACTCCGTGAAAAAATAAACACATTATTTAGCTTAGGAATTCTAACCTATCTGAAATTTCAATAACTTTTTTATAAGATTCGCACGCTGCCTATTATAATTTTAAGTCTATTATAAAATATTTGCAAAGATTTTCTGTAAAAATAATAAAGGAAATCAAATTAATACCTGCTTCCCGAGCTCATAATTGCTTCAAAATGGGAATGATTAATTAAATTTTTTATGTTTAATTGCTAAAATTATGGCGGTTAATGAACGAAAATATGAAAAAATTCGACAATTAATAAAATAAGTTATACATACGATAATAATAAAGACCGGATTTTCATGTTTTTACATGTTTTTTTTGCGAATAGGGTTTGACGAGAGAAGCCGAAAAATAGCAGAAAAATGTTTGCATTAGAGCGTCTTTTTATTCCATATAAATCTATTTTTGGCGTTTTTGAGAATAAAACCATAGTTTTGACCATTTTTCCGTATATTCTTGAAGAAATTCAATATTTTCTTATGAAAAAAAATGCAATAAAAACGAAAATATTAAAATCAAATATTTTGTTCAAACCAAAAATGCTCCCCAAAAAAAAGTTTTCTTGGACAAAAAATGCACCCCTAAAGATCGATATTTACCGAATTTATTGTTGATAAAATTTTCCAACAATGGAAAGGGAAATTGGCGTTTCTCGGTCTCGAGTCTCGATCCATTGAAAAAACTTGAAAAATATTGGTTCCGAATTCTTTATCTCGACTCTCACTTAAAATTAAAGTCTCGATTCCATATCGAAAATTTTATTTAAAGTTTACAAAAATTACTTAGTAAATTAATGAAAATTAAATTTATTATTTTGAATGTAAATATTTTAAAAACGTTTTTGATAACTGAACAGATCCAAAAAAGTCGGAACAGTAAAACACTGGTCATAAACCGAAAAAATCGGTCGGTTAACCGGTCAAAAGTTCTAAACCGGTTACGAAAACCGGGTCTTTGAAAACCCGGTTAACCGAAAACCGGGGGTACCGGTTTTTTAACCGGTACTGTCCTACCCTTTTTTTTGACGAATACATTGACTCGATTTGATCGTTTTAGCGCATTTTTTAGTCATATTTTCGCACTTTTTGGGGGTTTTAGTCCATATTTTTGGGATTTTAGTCCATATTTCGCATTTTTTGGTCCATATAAATCCGGTTCCTAATAATAAAGGATAACTTTCAGGAAGATTTTTTACTCATAACTTTATGCAAACACAATTCCGAGGGTTAAAATATTTTGAGAAATTTTAAACTCTGTGTGGGCTTCTTTTTGCTTCATTCTTTCGTTATTCAGAAGATTTAAAATTATGAAGAAGCAAAATTTAAATTATTCTATTGACACAACTGCGATATAAAAGAAATTAAAATTTATAATTTTACCTAAAACAGATTATATTAAAGAGCTGAACAAATTTTCTTTTTTTTTCTTTGAGTACATAATGACGTCAGTGATGGAGTTCGGTCCAAGAATTACGTATTTGTTCACCATTTAAGCTTTATAAAATCTGAAATAAAACTGTTGAGCAACATCAAATTAAATCATTCTTTCAAATTAAATTTTGGCCGAATCTGGAAAATGAATTTTTGTATTAGATTTTGTTTAACGGTGTGCATTTGGTTATTATTTACAAATACAACATTTGTTGCTTTGCATTCTTCTTCTGAGGAATTGACTACAACAACTTCGACAAGTACATCAACTTCAACTAGTACTTCTACTTCCACTACTCCGACGACAGAAAGTTCAACGACCACTACCAGCACAAGTACATCCACTACTCCGACTACAACAACTTCAACGAGTACTTCCACTACTCCGACTACAACAACTTCAACGAGTACTTCCACTACTTCGACTACAACAAGTTCGACGAGTACTTCTACTACTCCGACTACAACAAGTTCAACGAGTACTTCAACTACTCCTACAACAACTTCAACGAGTACTTCCACTACTCCTACTACAGAAAGTTCAACAACAACGACTCCAACTACAACGAGCACATCGACAACATCAACCAGCACCACAAGCACGAGCACATCTACTACTCCGACTACACCAACTTCAACCACCAGTTCCACGAGCACGAGTACATCCACAACGCCAATCAGTACTAGCAGTACGAGTACGCCCACCACTCCGACAACGACGAGCAGTACCAGCACCTCGACAAGTTCGACGTCAAGCAGCACCAGCACCACAACCACCGCTGCAACTACAACCAGCGCTTCGTCGACAACCTGCACTGATAAATCTGGCAGCAAAGCATGCGCTTTTTATAGACGTTCCTGCAATGTTTATCGGGCATGGCTGACGCAGCACTGCGCAAGCACGTGCAAATTCTGCGATTCTGGATGAAGAAGGAAATTGAGAAAATAAGAAATTGCATTAATAATGTATACATGTCGGTAAAGAAATTCAAAATTGATTAAATTAAAATTTAAAAAAACGGGCCAAATAATAAACACAATTATTACCTGTCTTGTAAAAAATCTTTAAATGTTTTAAATATGTACGTTCGAATGTTTTTTTGATCTAAAAAAGAAATCTGCGAAGAAACAAAAAAAAATAAATTTTGCTACCGTTTGAGAAAACTTTCTATTTTTGCGTTCTTTATTGGTGAAATGTTTTCTTTATTGATTAAGTTTCATTCATTTTTCCTGTCACCGTGAGGTTCCCCGTCCCCGAAAAAAAGTTTGGGATCTGCTTCCCCCTCCCTTTCTCATTTCCTACCGTACAAATTAGTGAAACATTATTCAACAATAAGGGTTCAAAGTTCAACCGTTACATTTTTTCGTATATTTAAAATGTCTTATACTGTTCAATTCCTCGCCACTCCAAGAGTCATATTTACCAAATTCCTCCCTAATTTAGATTAATTATCTGATGGGTTTGGGTCTTGGCGTCAACCGACGTGCACTTCGCTTCACTCCTGCTGATGGACTGCTTCCCGCGCAATGGAAATCGAAAGTGCTTTAACTTGCGCATGCCCTCCTCACTCCATTTAGTCCAGGTGTTGACACTTTAGAGCACTTAGGATACCAAATTACTCTAATTAGTCTTCTTTCTTCTATTTTTTACATTCAATCACACACAGACATTGTTGATAGGGTTTTTGAATGTGGTAATTTGTTCATTATTAAAATCTTACGCGCGAATTGTCATGTTAAAAAGTTGTGACGTTTCTTGACAAAAATTTACTCAAGTGTCATGCTGTAAAGTTTGCCACTGATTACGACACATTGCAAATATTTATGTTCATTAACTCGAAAGATTTCATTTTTTTTAACTGTTTGGAAAAGTTTAGTTTAATTATATACCTAAGCATAATAATAAAAATTGACTGCTAAACATTTTACAAACTAAAAATTTTCATATTTTCAAACGTACAATACAATGGCACCATCCGTTGATCCGGTAATTATTATTTAATTAATTGAAATTTCTATTTTTTAGCTTTACGATCTTTACATGAACAAAGGCTTTGTTCCCATTGAAATTGTTACAACCGGAATCGTTGCTATGATTTGTTGTGTCGGAATTGGCCTAAACTCGTCTCTCGTCTATGTGACCATCAAAATAAAGTAACAAATATTCGAGTTTAAGCCCCAAACTAAAATAAATCATTTTCTTAAAATTTGTCGTTTTTGTAATGGAATATAACAGCCACTTGTAGACTTGATCAGAGCTCGTAATGCAAAAAGAGTTAACACTTATCCGATCAGATCACTACATTCGCCTTGCATAATTCTGGTCGCTTTGTATGCATTTTTTGACTCATTTCTCCTTTTTGGAAATTGCGTCAAATTCGTCATTTTTGCTTTTGGAATTAATTACATCACTCTGCGGGCGTGCTTTTATATACAATTTATTCCCATAATTGGCTCAACAATTGCTTCGACGCTTCAGCTATGCATTGGAATCGACCGTCTGATCGGAGTAATCTTTCCAATCTGGTGATAAGCTTATAATTTTTATATTAGCTTTTTTAAGAATTTATTTAAAAGAAATTTAATATATTTTTACCATTAATATATCTTTTAAGGTATAAAGCAAATGGGAAAAAAGTCACTTTTAAATTTGTCATTGGCTTATGCTGCATTAGATCGATAATAAATGGGTTCAATATTTATATTGGAAGCTCCGCGCATTGGGAAAAGTTAGCATTTTTGCAAAAATTAATTTAAAAAATAATTTTTAGACCGGTGATGTGCATACTTGGCGAACCGAGCCAACAACCCGAAAACCAATATTTTTCTAATAATACCGCCATTATTATATATTGTGGCGAATTTTTATGTTATACACTGATTTTGCTGATTATGAGGCACCGAAAATCATCAAGTTTTATTTTTTTAAGTTTTTGTAAAATCTTTAAATGTTTTAAATTATATACCGTTGTATTGTTTTTTAAAAAGAAATATGCAAAGATTTTCTGTTTTTTAAACAAAAAAATAAACATCGAGTTTTATATCTTGTTCAACAAATATTTTTCTTTATGCATTTAGTTCCGCAAAATGTAAAAAAGTTAACAATTTCGCTGAGTGTTCTGATGTCGATCGGTCTGATATGCTACATCTTGGTTGGCTAACAAATAATTTTATTTTTTTATTTATTTTTTAAACCTTTATTAAGAATACTTTCTTCTCACATGTCATAATGCCTTTACTTAATTTGGACGCATTTACGATTGAATATTTTTTTATACCAGTAAGTTTTGCTTTGCAATCGATGGCATACGGAAGCAGTGCTCCGGTTCTCTACTTTTGCAAGTAACGATTTTATATAATTTTTAAAACAATTATTTATTTATTCAAAATGTAACTTAATGCGTATTTTTAGTGCCCAATATCGCAGGGCTTTTCGCACGCAATTTGGTCATCAAGCAAACCAAGTCGCAGCTATCCAGCCAATAATTTAACAATAAATCCATGCCACACGAATAATTTTAAAACGAATCTACAAATTTATTCGGTGCCATTGCAAAATACTTTAAATAAATTTGTTTCCCGTACGTCCACATCTAAAGCAACGTGTTCCCGCAAAGGTCGGAGGTCCTTCCTTTCCGGACGCCTCCGGCTCGTTCGGCTCCTTCATTTCTCCCAAAATTCTTTTGATGGTTAACGCGGCATCATGTGCCTCATCTTGTATGTCGGTGGCCTTTTGCTGTATTAAGAGCATGCGCTGAAACATTTGCAGGATTTCACCAGAATTTCGCTCGTACACTTCGGCTCTCTTGGCACTGAATGCTGCGTCTGGCCGATGAGTTTGGCCAGCCCTCCCCAGACACTGATGGCAATGTGCCGTTCTTTATTCGGGGGGAGGGTTCACAATATGGGGAAAGCTCCCCGATTCGAGTAGGGAAGTGGGGGGGGGGGGATTGGTTATCGGGATCCGGATCCGATTAGAAGTGATCGGGGGTGATCGGAGGTGTTGGGTAACAGCCCAAAAGATGGGAGGGACCGCCCCCGGAACAGTTGTTCGTTGGGGAAAACAATTGAATAGGGGGAAATGAATGATCGTTGGTCATCTACCGTCCCCGAAATTTTCGTCCCCGAAAATTAAAAAAATTGGCTTAAATTTGTTGCATTTTTTTTTGTTTTTGTTTTTGTTTAAAATTTATTTTTATTTTTTTGAATTTTGAATTTTATATTAAAAAAAATGCAACAGCACACACACATTTCTAAAAGGACCAAAGCCCAGCCAAATCATTGCCCATAAGGTCCATTCCATCCGCTGTGTTGAAGATGGGTGCCCCATCCTGTCAGTGCCCCTGCCGAAGTTGACGGGCCTTGTCCACGTCCTCGTCCGTTCTCTCCACCATCTCGTTCGCGCCACATTTGTCCATACGGTCGGCGGTTGCCTCGTCCACGCCAACGGTTCTGTCCACGCCAGCGGTTGTCGTGCTCGTTTGACCAAAACGAATTTTGCTGTGCCGACTTTCCCCAATCATTTCCTCCTTCATTGATTGCTGGAGGGTGGTCCTCTTTCTTCATTTTTCCCAGCAATTTTTGCAGCTCGTTCGTCGCTCTTTGCGCATCCTCTTGTATGTCAAGCGCTTTTTGTCTGACATTTAGCAACAATGTCAACGCCTTTTTCGCTTCTTCCGCAATTCTTTCAAAGTCCTCCAAATTCTGAAGTTTCTCACTCCATTTCGAATTAGCGAATTTCGCTTTCTTTCCATCTTCCACTTCCATTGGAAGATCTAATTCGCTTCGAATTCGTTTGTTCTTTGCTGCATTTGAAACTGCCATTTTCCTCACTTCGTCCTTTCTCAACTCTTCTAATTCAGTTTTTGTCTTCACTCTTCTTCCGCAAGCTTCCCAAAAACTTAGTCCTCCTTTCTCGAACAATTTCGGCGCATCGAACAATGCCTCTTCCTCTCCGAGTGACGTTTCGTCATCCAATGAAATAACGTCTTCGCATGTTTTCTTCTCTTCCTTTCTCGACTCCTTTTCCTCCTGTCTCTTATTTGACTTCACTTCAGGTACCTCTTCGACCTTTCTTCCCTCTTTTTCTTCTGCCTTTTTTGGCTCAATTTCCATCCGACTCTCGCTTTCCATTTGGCCTTCCATTATTTGCTGATTCGGTTCTCCGGCTAAACTCTTCCGGACTTTGGCCAGTTGTGCCGTCAATCGCATTTCCAAGCGTTTCAGTGACTCCTCCTCCTCGTCAGTCAACACTGCGGGAATTGATGATGATGACATTTCTGCAAAAATTCCGTTTCTTTTATCGATTTCTTTGAAATATGAATGGCTCTCAAATTTTTTCTTCCGATTTTGGTTTGATTCGTTTGCTTCTTCCTTTTGGTTATCCAAATTCAATTCCATCCCTTCTGAAAGATCAAAAATATTCCCTTCATCATTACTCCCAATTTGATCTGTTTCCTTATTTGATATTACATTAATTCCCATTCTTATCGTTTCGTTCTCAATTTCAAGATCACTTTCTTCTGAATTATCTTTATTTGATATCCAAATTTGTGGTATTCTAAGTATTCGGTAATGATTTCCCATATCATCTGTCAGTGGATCCCAATACGTTTCCACTTCGTTTTCCGTACTCAATTTCCATCTTTCTCCGAGCAATAACTGTACTTCCAAACCCAAAACAACTTTTTCGAACTCGCTGGTGAGGTACATTTCAAAATCTTCTCCAAAGAACCAAGCTCTTACATATCTCTCACCATCCGTATTTTTGAAAATTTCCCAATTTTCTTGTACAAGGTCCGTTGGAATAAATGACAGTAATGAGACTATGACAGGGTTTAACCATCCTGTGCATGCTGTGGTTGGTGTCTCTTCCAGCAAAATTTCTAAAATGGTTTGGGTTGGTTCATTTACTAATTCCAAATTTGCATTTTCCACATTTTCAGGGTTTTCTTCTTCTTTCAAATTTTTATTACTTTCAACAAAAGCAACTGAATTTTTTGTTTCTTCTTCATCACTGCTTTCGAACCCGAATTTGGTCATTGACTCTTTGACCTTCACGTTTTCAACATTTTCTTCTGGTTTTTCTGTACTTTCTGGTGTCTCCTCAGCAACTGAGCTGTCACTTTCTTCGGCCTCTTCTTGTTCCAAGTTGGGGTCGTTGGTATTCCAGTTGAGTGGTTCATCTGCTGGTCTTAGGGGTAGGACTGCGGGTCCGTGAAAAGGTTTTACTTTTTCCTGGTGTATTTTCTTGATTTTTCCCCTTCCGTCTAACGACTCTATTATAACGTTTTTCATTTCCTTCTCAATTCCTACACAGCGAAAAGGTCCAATCCATTTCTGGTCAAATTTATGCTTCAAAACTTCTTTCTTTAACAGTACAAGTTGTCCAATGTGGAATTCTCTTTCTATGGACTTTCTGTCTCGATCATTTGCCTCAATATATTTTCCTTGCGCTTTCACGATTTCGCTTTTTACCAAATCCCAAGCCTTTTTTGCTTTTTCTGTGTGTGTTTGAATGTAAATGGGTATGTCCGTAATAATTTCATCTGGTGAGGGAAGTTTAAGTAGCCGATCTGTCGGCATTTTTGGATGTCTCAAATATAATGTAAAGAACGGTGATTGTTTGGTAGCCGAATGAATCGAAGAATTATATGCAAAAATTGCATGTGAAAGAATTTGATCCCAATTGTTGCCATTTTCGTTTACCATCTGTGAGATTATATTTGCTAAAATTCTGATTCCTCCTTCGGCTTGGCCGTTGGCTTGCTGATGATACGGCGTCGAACAGGAATGTTCGAATCCATATATTTGTGCAATGTTTCCGAATAATTCTGACGTAAACTGTCGTCCCTGGTCCGTGATCACTGTTTCTGGGGTTGAATGTTGGTGAATTACCATTTCAACAAATGCTTCCGCAACAGTATTGGCTTTTTGGTCAGGAATTGCCTTTGCCATGATCCATTTTGAAAAGCTATCAATGGCTAACAAAATGTATAAATTTCCTTTTTCAGTCTTTTTAAGTGGACCCATCAGATCACAGTGAACTCGTTGAAACGGTTCTTCAGTTGGTTTTATTGGCATATTTGGTGCTGATTTCGCTTGGCCCGGCAAGGTTTTCCTTTTCTGACATTTCTCACAGGTTGCGACCAGAATTTCCACGTCTTCTTTTATACCAAGCCAATAGAACCTTTCTTTCATTGTTTGCCATGTCTTTTCAAGACCGAAATGGCCTTCGCCGTGAATCAAGTAGAAAATTTTTGGGCGTAAGGAATATGGAATAATTAATTTTGGTCTTTCCGAATGTTCTTTTCCCTTTTTATAATAAATCGCGCCGTTAATTAGGCAAAAATCATTCTTCACTCTCGACCATTTCGATATTCCTTTTGGGAATTTTCCCGTTTTTAGAATGTAAAACAATTTTGCTAATTCTTTCACTTTTTGTTGAGCCTCAATTACCTCTTTTAATGATATCTGACATTCCTCCATTAAATTTTTTGTCACATTTTGGGTTTTTTCTACGTTTTCCGTGCTCAAAATTTTGACTTTACTTTCTTTGGGTTCACTTTGGTTTATTTTCTCATTTTCGTCGTCCACTCCTGGTACATTATAGCGTGACAGAAAATCTGCTGCTTTGTTTTTCTTGCCCGGGCGAAACACAATTTCAAGATCAAAGCTTTGTAGGGTCATTTGATATTTTTCCAACCTGCCTTTTAGTTCTTTCGCTTTCATTATCCCTGTCAATGCGCTGCAGTCCGTGATCATTTTTGTGATTCCGGAGCCTACAATGTATGGTGAAAATTCTTTGACTGAGTAAACAAGTGCCAAAGCCTCCCTCTCAATTGAAGGGTAATTGGTCTCGTGTCTGTTCAATGCTCGGGATGCGAATGCAACTGGTCCGTTCTCTTGCAACAGAACAGCACCGACAGCTTTTTTCGAAGCATCGCATTCAATTGTGAAAAGCTTTCCAAATCTCGGTGATTGTAAAACTGGTGCTGACGTTAACATTTCTTTCAACGTTTGCAACGCGTTTTCTTGCTCTTTTCCCCAATTTTCTTCGACTTTTCCTTCAAATTTATCTTGGGTTAACGTTTGTAATGGTCGAGCAATGTGTGCAAAATTTTTTATAAATCTTCTGAAATATGTAAGTGCTCCAAGCAAAGATTTTAATTCCGTTAGGGTTTTTGGAGCCCTAAAATTCTGAACCACTTGTACTTGCTTTGGATCCATTCGAACACCTTTTTCACTCAACAGAAATCCCAGGTACCGAATTTCTGCTCTTCCCCAATGACATTTCTCAATTTTCAACTTTAGTCCGACTTCTTTTAGCAATCTCAAGAAATTCTCAATATCCTTCAAATGTATCTCCTCAGTTTCACTTCCGATAATGATATCGTCCAGATAAATCAACATTGCCGCTGTTAATCTCCTTCGTAATGAGTTCATTACTCTTTGAAAGGTGTCCGGGGCTGCTGTGAGCCCAAAAGGCATTGTTATGAATTCATAAATGCCTAAGTGTGAAATAAAAGCCGTCTTTTCGATGTCTTCCTTAGCCATTGGTATTTGCATGAAGCCTTGTTGCATGTCCATGCAAGAATAAAACTTTTTTGCTCCCATTAAATCCAAAAGTTCCTGAATGTTTGGTAGATGAAAAACTCTTTTTTTGGTCATTTTATTCAGAGCTCGGTAATCAATTGCAAATCGCCACGATTTCTTGTCTGCTTTTGGAACCATCACAATTGGTGATGCAAATTCTGATTCGGACTCTCTTATAATATTTTGATCTAACATCATTTTTATTTGTCGCTCAATTTCTTTTTGAGTTTCTGGCGGGTAACGATATGGCCTAAGATGAAATGGCAGTGATCCAGGGACCAAATCTATCCGATGTACGATTGGACCGTTATAGAGTCCAATCTGGCCATCGTCTCCTACAAATGCTTCCGAAAATTCGTCCACAATCCTTCCAAGTTCTTTCCGAGCCTTTTCACTTAGCCTTGTTCCTTCCAAATTTATCCTTTCTGATGGTGCCCGATTTAGCTTTTCTACCGGCATAGACGGAAGGTTTTCACTCCATCTTGTTTCCGGTGGGATGTAATCTTTTGAAGCGATTTCATCCCCTGGCAATGCATTTACTTGAATTGTCTCTAAGTCTGCCATGTGCGAATTTTCATAAATTTTTATTGGTGCGTTTCCGGCATTCATTATTTGAAGGATTACTTTTTTGCTGTCCCCTGGAGCAACTAAAGTGCGACCCACGATAATTCCCGGGTATTGGTGTTGAACTCCTTTTACTAAAAAATTGTGCTCTTTCGGAAAACTTTCATCCACTCGGGCGGTAAGGATATTTTCCGTTCTCGGTTCGAGAATTTCTGCTTGTTCCATGATTATTCGCGGTGGTCTGTGAGATTCTGCTCCAATCACTGAAACAATATTAGTCCAAATGTCACCAAGGCGCACTTTTCGTTCCCCAAGTGCAATTACTCCTTTCAAGTCTGTAAGCAGTGGTAATCCGATTAACAAGGGTCCGGGGCAATGTCTATCCGGGGAAACAAGAATAATTGCCTCCCATTCTCCATATTTTCCTTTGGTGTCATGAATACGGATTTTCGCTCTAACTTTTCCTAAAATTCGAATGTCTGAATCATTTGCAGCTGATAAATTTAAATTTTCTCCATTTAATTCCATCATTTTCAATCCAGATTTTCTTGCAGTAGACTCTCGACAATATGATACACTTGCACAAGAATCGACCAATGCCAAAGTCATTAGTCCGTTAAAATGTACACGAATTGATGGAAGTCTCCTCGGGTCATTCATTATTGCTGCGACTGTTCGGGGTGGTAAATAATCCAAAACATAGGCTTCTCGATCTACGGAATCAAGTTCTGGTGCGGTGGGAACCGCTGCCACTCTGGTCCGTTTTCTTTTCATGCCCAAAATTCCTCTGATAACTCTCGCCGCGATTGCGCCTGCTCGGATTCCGGCAAAAATAATGACTCGGTATTTAATGCAGATAAAAGTTGTCAGTGCCAACAGCAAGATTAATGGAATAGCCATGAGGAATCCCATAAATCCTTTTAAGAAATTTGCTGCTTCTCTTGCTTTTTCGGGAATTGTTCTCACTATTTCCATCCAATCTCCAGTTTTGCCCAAAACAACTCCTAATGTCTCATTGGCCTCTTCTCTAATCAATTTAATCACTTCCGTAATGTTTGGTTTTTGAATTGTGCGCAAAATTGAGGATGGTAAAGTGTTCATTTTTGCTCGATATTCCAACATCGTTTCTTCAATTCTTATGCTTTCCGGCTGAAAAAGTGCTCCTGCTTTTAAGATTAATGGATTTTGTATGTTGCGATATGTAGGACGAATTTTATTCAAATTTTCAGTCAGTCTCTGCATTATTTGCTTCTGTGTTCCATTTTCCATATTTTTTCTTTCTTCAATTTGACTGCATTCTGACTTTTTACCAAGAATACTCAACTCCCGTGATCCCGGACGTATGAAAAATGTTGAATTTTCGGCAAATACTGGTATCCATTCATAGCATTCTTCTCCAATTTTTCTGTCCCAAAAAATTTTTTCCGGTGTTATTGGTGCACAAAATCCAACTTCCAAATTTTCTCCTGTCCAACGCGCAACTAAATCATCTCTGTCAAAGATTTTTCGCACTCCTTCATTTGGGTTAATTTGCAGAACTGCTTTTGCCAGGCGCAATTGTAATTTTGTGTTTTCACAAGCCTGAACATATATGTGATCATATTCGCGCTTTTTTGCTTCTTTCAATCGGTAGAGTGCATAATTCACTCGTGTGTTTGTATTTTTATTTTCTTGTCCCGCTTTATTCCTTATTTTGCTCTTTTCGACCTTTTGAATCCATTTCGCATCCGGTGTTGTCACCGTTGTCCTTTTGTTTCTTTCAATTTCCCAAATTTCAAAATTTTCACCTTCCTCTACGCTCCTTTCTTCCTCAATGTTTGGATCCTCTACTTCCACATATTCTGAACTCTCCATTTCAATGGACTCAATCTCATTTCCTTCGATTATTTCATCGATTTTTATTTTTACTTCCTCTTTTTCTTTCTTCTCCTTCTCGAACACTGTCGAAAATGGGGACTCTCCTTTTGGCGACTTCGTTAGTCCAGTCATCACTCTTTGCGTAGTGGTTGGTTTTCTAACCGTTAGCGGGTTTTCAGTCGTTGTTGATTTTTGTTCCGGTTTCACAGTGGAAATAATTATTTTTGGTGTCGAAAGTTTAGCTTTTTGTGTTGTTATGATTGTTTCTAGTTTGGGTGTACTTGAAAAAATTTTTGGCGCGGTTGTGGTCGAGGTTACTTTAGGTTTAGCTGTTGTTAAAATGACTGGTTTGGTTGTTGTCGAAATGATTGATTTGGGCGTTGTCAAAACGATTGGTTTGACGGTTGAGAAAATGATAGACTTGGTTGTTGTGGAAATTGTTTTTGTTCGGGGTGTGGTTACAATTGAACTTGGCTTGATTGTTGTGGGAATTGTGCTTACAATTCTTTCTTTTATTGGTGTTTTGGTTGTGGTGCTCGTCCTTGGAGATGGGGTTGTTGTCAGAATTATATTCTGAACTTTTCCTCCCACATTTATTCCTTTAATCCGATATATTTGTTGGAATTGTTCCAATTTTAAATCAATTTCACTGAAAGCCGGTGTGACCGATTCCACTTTGGGAATCCTTTCGTTCTGAATTTTGACTGCCGGCACAATTTTTGGTTTTGCTGTTGTACTCGTGATGGTAACTGCCGTCGTTTTTGGCAATACGGTTGTTGGGACAACCGTTGATGGGCTTCTTGTCGTGGTTGGAGTGCTTTTTATTTTCTCCGAATCGAATTCTGTGTTTGGCTTCTGGGTTGTTCCCATATTTCGTGAGTAATTATGCGTTTTTGCATCTGCCGAAAATTTAAGGTGCACTTCCTGCTTTACAGGCCTTTCCTTCCTTGATGGTTCAATTTTTCTTTTTAATTCTCTTTTCGCTTTTTGTTTCATGGTGTGAATGACAATATAGGCATCGTTCGTCATTTTATAAGCCTCTTCTGGAACTCCAATTATGCCTTCCCGCTCTTCTGTTTTTTCTTTTTCAAAATAAAAAACGCTCTGTTCGCTTTCGATCACTATTGCGTCATCCGTAATTTCCGCAAAAAATTCGCCGACGGCAAAATGTGTTGCCCAATATGACTCACTTGGTTCTGGAATTTGCCAGGCAAAGGTTTGTCTTTGTCGCTCTTCCCATCCTTGATAAGGATTCAACTTATGTCCAAATGATGTGACCAGGGAAAAATCCAAAATTCCACCCTGTCCTTTTTCAACAAAATCGTTAACTGTCGTTCTACACTTTTCTCCTGCCCATGCGAAGTCAATTCTTTCTGGCCTTTCAGTTGCCCACAAATTTTCCTCCAACCTTTTCATTGTTACATCCATTCTGGCCTGAAATTTCTGACACTCTTCTGTTCCAACTCCTTTCACAATCGTGTCCTGACTTTTGACTTCTTTCCAAAAGAAAAGAAAGCTTCCGGTACATATTTTAATTAATTTTTGATAGCAATTGTAAATCGGAAATTGTTTTGGCATTCGTACTGGCAAAAATAATGTCACTCTCATTTCCGCTGCCTTTTGTTGGGTCGGTACTGAACAGTCTGTTACATTCGGTATCAAAATTTGGGTCATTGGGACTCGATCGGAACACAATTGGTATTGTGCCGACGTACCCACAAAAAATAGGCAAAAAATTGTGGCAATTGTTAAAAAGCTTAGTGCCGGCGTTGGTGAACGTCTTGAGGAGGAAGACGGTTTAGTCTCTTCCCCTACCATATTTATTTTGTAATTTTGTCGTTCATTTCCTTGTTCGCGAAAATTTCCTCGATTGTTTGAAAAATTTCCTCTCTGTGGTCGAAATGTTCCAAATCTTGATTGGTTATTGCCAAAATTTCCATTCCAATTCCGATTTTGTCCCATCGGAGTGTAATTTGAATTTCTTTGTCCAAATGTACTGAAATTTCCTCCACCAAAATTTCCTCCTCTGGAAAAATTTTGATTTCTCCAGTTATTTGTTGGCTGATTTCTGCCTCGAAAATTTCCTCTTCTCATGTTATTTCCTCTCCAATTGGAGTTCACGAACTCTCGGCCTACTGTATCTTCGTTCTTCCTGTCTCTGAACGAAATAGCATTAACTTGTTCTCTTAATTCTGCAATTTGATTCTTCAGTTCATCCCCTTTTTCCTCATTTTCAAGTTCTTCCTTTACTTGGAGTATTTTCTTTGTTTGGGATATTGCTTCTACCAATGTTTGTGGTTTTTCCATGAAAAACAACTTTCTTTTTAAGGTTGTTGGCAGCCCTCCAACGAAGTAATGAATACATTCTTTTTCCCGAGCCTCCTTTGAATAATCGGGATCCGGTGCGGCTTGATCAACCCATTCCCGCACTCTGTTTGCAAATTCCGTTACGGTTCCCGTACCAATTTTTGCCTTTGATAGCATGCGGCGTGCCCAAACCGTACCATCGAGTTTCCGTGTGAGCGACTCGAGTTCATCCGTTAGAGATCGCCAGTTTTTCTTTTTATTTGCGTCTATGTTTTGGTCCATTTCTTTGGCCTCGCCTTCCAAAAAAAGTGGTAAAAATCGGCAACAATCGGGTGGGTGCCAACCCGATGCCGTGGCAAGAATGTTAAATTCTCGTAAAAACTTGTGGAAGTCGGTGCTTCCGTCAAACTTTGGAGTCCTTGTGCCCGGAGGCAAATTTGTAGCCCCTTTGTTCGCGACTTTATCTTCCAAAATCTTAATTTTGTCTTTCAATTCTTCAATTTTCACATCCACATCATCAGGATCAGGCATTTGAACTTTTGGGATTTTCTTTGGTGATTTCTCTTGCCTTTTGTTCCTTTCTGTTCTTCTTATCGCTCGTGCCAAATCGCTTTTGGCTTTCTCTTGGAATCTCTTGATCAGGTAATCCGGTCTGTTATGTTTATCAATTTTCGGCTTTTATTCCGGTTTTATTTCTCCACCGCGTTTCACTTTTGTCTGATCTCTTTTTGATTTGAGCTCTGATCACTCGGATCAATCGAGCTTTTTCTTGATCCGTTTTTGTACTTAAGGAATCTGGTTCCAAATCGCAATCGATTTTGTCACCCACAATTCTGGTTACCACGCTGAATAAAATCACACAACTGGGTTTCGATGAATTCTGATTAGTTCCGTCTCGGTTAACAATTATCACCAAATTACTGAACACTACCGTGGCCAATTTACACTTCACTTGACGGATGATTTGTCCGTTTCACTTTTTGATCAACCCTTTCAAATTTTTGTAACCCTTTTGACAAATTTCCCCCCACCTTATCGGCGTTTGCACACACAGGAAATTTGCGTAGAATGTTCGGTGCGTTCGGTTGATTGTACCAGCAGCCCAAGCTTCTTATCGGCGTTGCACGGTTCCGGTCCTCACTGGTAATTTGCGCAGAATGTTCGCAGTGTTTAGCTGATAGTGCCAGAACAATTGACGGATGCTTTTATTTTGGTTAATAACGGCTTTGATTTTGGCTAAATTTAAGTGCAACTATTTCAATTTATGAATTTTTATAGTGAATTGGCAGAATAAAACTGATTTTGTTTAGAGAAGGGAAGAGTATTTTGGGTGGGCAAATGTTTGAACAATGATATGGCCTAGGGATAGCGAATGATCCTTTCTTTCCAATTTTCTCTTTCGAGCAACTGCTCTGGATGTGATTAATTACTATTTTATTTCTTATTTTGCTGGCCAGCATCTGATCGCAAATTTGTCTTCTGACTTTCTTTCTTAATTTGTCTGTTGCGATCTTTCATCCCTTTTTACTTCACATTTTCTCGCCTTTCACTAATTACCCAATCAGCCCCTGTGATCGCCGCCGGGCGCCACGGCTGTGATCAAAAGCCAAAATTCGGCCAACTCTCATTGTTTGTCAGCCCCACTTTGAGTGGTGATTTCTAAGAAAGATGTGAATTTGTCGGAGGGGGGGGTGTGGGGGTGTGTGTCTAATCCGATTCGACATTGCTCTCGTGATCAATCAGAACTTTGCTCTATTCACTTAAATATATTTGTGTAGAAACAATTGCTTTTGAGCAATTTCATTTGACAAATTGCCTCGGGGTCGGGGGTGCCGAGCAAATTTTGAATTTTCGACTCCATTTGTTAAGAGATTTGCACCCGAAATTGGAAATAATATGATTTTCCCTCATTTTTGATTTCTTCACTTCGCTTTCCTCTTTCTTTTTCGATGTTCCGATTTGTCCGAATCAACATTGGCCGCTGTTCGCTTTTTCTTTGTTATCCTCGGGGCGGAAAATGCGGCTGTCCGCCCTTTAGATGTTTTGATCAACGGTCCTTCGAAGAAAGAGAGAGAGCGACTTCGAAACAGCCTCCGGAGAAAGAGAGAGAGAGAGAGAGAGACCGAAGCTCAGAGAAAGAAATTGGTTGTACTAAGGTGCAGCTGCAGCAAATTCCATTTGAATTCTTTTAATTTGAATAAAGTGGGCGGGCGGTGGGTTCCACCTTTCCAATTTCATTTCATCACTTTTTATCCATCTCAACTTTCGCAGACTTTATTTCATTCTTTTACTTTCCAAATTTTGAATCAATTGCCCATTTTCAATTTTTCTTTATTTTAGTGACCGATTTCCAAAAATGACTAATCCCACATGGGAATTCAAAGCAAATTCTGTTTGTGCCATTCCGTGTCCCGTTCCGAAACTTTGCTACACTCCGGTTATGTATACTGCCCCGGATCTATGTGTTAATCCCGGCCTTAATCCCAACACATTCGAGCAGTACGTCACCGTCAGTGACAACACATTTCTGCTCCTTACCCTCATTTTGGTTATTGGCGGGGTTGCCCTTGGCGTCTTCTTTTCTGTTTTTCTCCGTTGCATTTCCGGAATGGTATTTAGTCACCCATTTTCAATTTATTGGTTATTCCCTTTTTCATTCCAATTGTTAGGCGACACGCGAGCGTGCCTTTCATCGCACTCGTCGCGATTCGATCAGTCGGGGAGCTCAAAAACGCGTCCGCCCCAATTTGGCATCATTGGCCGTTGTAAGTCCACTTTTTCACATTCCATCGGTGGATCCTTTAATCCAACTATTTTCAGCCATCGTCCGTGGCCACTGCCGTTTGATGGCACCTTTATGAAGTTTTGGCCCTTTCTGGCGTTCCACCTTTTCATTCCATTCTTTCCTTCTCAAAGGCGCCCACTTTTTCGATTTGTTCCGTCTTGCCTTGGGCATTTTCTTTCCAATCTCCTTCCTCTTTCTTCGCCCCAATTGGCTCTTTGCCTTTGGGCAACCAATCGATTACCTTTTCCTCCCATTTTCCTTCTGGGCATTAATCACTTCCACTTCAATTTCCGGACTTTATTCCTTTCTTTATTTTTTTGACTGGGCTTTAATTCTTATTATTTAATTTTAAATATTATTGCCATAATTTTATTTTTATATATTTTTTGTCATACTTTTATCATTTTAAATATTTTTAATTTCGGGAATAAAATTAACTTTACATGTGCCGCTTCATCCTCCCCACTTCCTTGGCGGGACCTCCATGAATGCTGCGTCTGGCCGATGAGTTTGGCCAGCCCTCCCCAGACACTGATGGCAATGTGCCGTTCTTTATTCGGGGGGAGGGTTCACAATATGGGGAAAGCTCCCCGATTCGAGTAGGGAAGTGGGGGGGGGGGATTGGTTATCGGGATCCGGATCCGATTAGAAGTGATCGGGGGTGATCGGAGGTGTTGGGTAACAGCCCAAAAGATGGGAGGGACCGCCCCCGGAACAGTTGTTCGTTGGGGAAAACAATTGAATAGGGGGAAATGAATGATCGTTGGTCAGCACTTTCTGGCCACTTTGCCAATGTCTTGATTTCGCTTGGTTGTGGAGCCGGCCAACCGCTCCAGTGAGTTTGGCCAGCATTTTTTTTCGCATCGCAAAATTCTTTCTCTTCTTCCAACGCCGGGGGCTCCAATTCGTTAAATGCCCTTTTTTTGGTCGAACTTCCTTGATTTTTTGAACATTCGGCGTCAACTTCCAATCAGCAGCCATTAACTGATCGCCGTCAATCGGTGGAATTGAAATTGGCCGATGCGCAAATGTTACAGCAATGGATTGGCCAAATTGCAGAGAAAATTGTTGTTGAGGATGGCATTTTTGCCGAAATTTACTCCTGCAATCCAAGAATTGAAATGAATGATCATTTTGACCGATGGATTGTCAGAGGACCGAATTAAAAACTTTTGAAGAAAGTGCAAAATTTAAAACAAAAAAACCAATTTTTGAAATTGCTCTTTTCATTTGGGGCAATGTTGAGTGCCGAGATTGGAGAGCAATCGCAACAAAACGGCACATTACGCGCATAGAGACTTATGAATGTGTTGGAGGGAAATTTAATGGGTAAAATCAATATTTAATAATAGTTTTATTTATATTAACTTTCATTCAGCATTTCCGACTTTCAGTTTAGCGGTCATCAAAAGTCCGGTTGAGCAATTAAAAGCAGACAAAATTATTTTGGAAAAGCAGACAATTAACAATAATTATCGTCATATTCGTAAGTTTGAACTTTTTGTTTTTGAGTATTTTTCGGTTGATTGAAATAGAAATTAAATAATGTAACATATATTCAAATTATTTTTTCAGAAGATTTTACCCATCTCAACGCTTTAAAGTTTAAACATTGAAATGACCGCCCATGACGTCCTAAATTTTGCGTTTTTTGGAAAAGAATGACTTGAGCGTTTTAAACCTTGGCGAGGACCCTGTCAAATATCGACGAATTGCGAACCAATTGCTGATACATATGAAAAATTGGATTTCGTTGAATGCATCAGACGAAGACGTAATCAAATTGACCCAAAAAAGAAGTTTCATTTTTGGCATTTTTACACGAAATTTATTGCGCCGAATGGCCAAATTTGAATTTTTGGACGATTATTTTGGCGAACGGAACATTGGGTCTGGTTAATTTTGTAAAAATTGAGATGGAATTTTATCAGCGACTTTCTGAGCAAAATTGTAATGAGAGAAGTCGAAAAGGGTGGGAGGAAACGGAATCGAAACAAATTGACTCAAAAGAACAACAAAATAAACCAAAAAAGGAAAAATGAGGTGTTAGAATGAGTTTTAAGAGTGTGTGAAAGGGGGCTGATAGCAGGGTTTGCTTTTTTAATCCTGGTTCGTGACGAGCATTTCACCCAGGGTCCTGTAGGATCTTCCACCCCTCATCTCTTGAAGGAATTGAAAAAAATTCAAAAATTTACCCATTCTTCGACGATGCAATTCGAATTGTTTGGAATGTTTGGACGGGTGCGTTTGGGTGCACTGGACACTCGTACTTAAAAATGTACTTATTTTCAAGAAGGTACTTGAAAATAGCCATTTAACCGGGGTTTTGAAAATTTTTCAATTTTAACAAAGGAACTCACGATTTGGCATTTTATGTATATTCAAAATTTTTAATAAAAAAAGGTCATTTTATCAAAAATGGCCCCACATTTGTAAAAAAGCATAACTCAGAAAACCATTTTAAAATGGTAATTAATTCGTAAATTTTAGCCCCAATTTCCTATGAATTCACTAAAAGTTTCATTTTACAACCGCTTAAAGTGACCTTTTTACATTCTTGAAATAGAGACAGGAATTCTCGGGGTATTCGAGGGGCGTAGAATCCGTTTTGAACCAATTCCGAATTCCGGACCTAAATTCGAATCCAATTTTTCAAAAATTCCAAAAGTTTCAAAATCGACCTGTTGCAGTAACTTTTGTCCGGGGTTCGGAATTGGTTAAAAAACAAAACAGATACAGATTCTACGCCCTCGAACATACCAAGAAACACCTTTACCGCTCATAAATGCTTTAAACAAGTTGATGGCGTGTCGGGTTGAAGAAACAAAAATTGCACTTTTAAATAGCGCTATGATTTGGTAGTAAATTTCAAATTCAATGCACGAAAGAGTGAAGAAATAATTAAAAAACAATTTCAATTTATTTATAAGATGTTCACGGTATAATGGAAGATTTATTGGAAGAATGGACCAGAAGGGAGCTTTTTGAAGAGTATACTTTCGCTGAGGGGAATGAAAAATATATGATGAAACGATTAAATGATTTTACATCGAATGAAAATCGGAAAAACATTATACAAAATTAAGGCGTTGAAGGTGAACGACGATCAATTTAATTTGTTGAGAGAGATTATTTGATACGTTTGACGAATTGGTTAAGCCAATGTCCGATTTGGAGAACGCAAAGGAAAAGCTTAAAAAAATGAAACAAATGGAAAAAATTAGAGACACGGAAAAGAAGTGAACACTTTGGAAGAAGAGTTAACAAAATTCGCAAGACCGGCACGAGAAATGGGGAAAAGGGTCAGTAAAATTACTATTTTAAAAATGTATTACTTTTAGTGTTCGGCAAATGGGGTTTTTCGGCATTCGGTATCGGTATTTCGGTATAATACCGATACCAAAAAAATACCGAAATCTAAAAATTTTTTCGGTATCGGTATTTCGGTAAAATACCGAAAAAATACCGATACCAAAAAATACCGGTCAAAAAAATTCGGTATACGACCGGTATTCGGTATTTTGGAAATATTGAATTTCAATTTAAATTGAACAAAAACTTTTATTCAATACTTATAATTGATTATTGGCAATGTTTTGTTGAGGAAAATAAGCATCTCAGCTGTTGTGGGGTTTAATAAATTGCGGCGGTAATTAAATACATTGCTTGCTACCGAAAAAATCCTTTCACTCTCAACAGAAGTCGCCTGAGCCGAAAGGTATCGGCGAACAATTGGGGACAAAAACGGGAACATTTTTTCATTCTCTTTCCAATAATTAAAAGGATCACTGTCCAATGGCTCCAAATCAGCTTTCCTGTACAAATTCAATTCAAATTCAATGTCCTCAGCCGGTTGACTTGAGCCTTTTGTTGGTGTTTTTCGGGCAACATATTTGTTCGCACGGGACGCAAAGAAATCACTTGGAGGCCTTTTTTTTGCTAAAATTTGACCTTTGACCACCCCCACCTTTTTTGCCTGCATCACCAGCGACGCGACGACCGTTACGTTTACGTAGCGCATGGAGTTGCGCATCCGTTGGTGCCACTCCCGTCCTCCTCCCACTTTTGTGGCACCCGTGCCACAAAGTGCCCAAACCCACCCACAATGGCACTTTTTAACTTTTTGGCTCATGGCATGCGCTACATCCACCGTAGCGGTGCATGTTCTGATAACGGGATGCACAGCTCGACGAGCATGAGCAAATGAGCCATCAAGCATGCTCGGCGCGATGCCATGAGCCGAGCTGTGCCCAGCCAAAGTGCCAAAAACGGCTTTGTCCCTCTCCGGGATGGAACTCGCTTCCTTTTATGCGCAGCCGCATGAAATAAAGCGCGCTGGGTAGTGCGTAAAATTTGATACAACACTTCTTCACATCCCTGAACTGCTTGAACAAGTTGGAGTGGAGTTTTGGTGGCTGGAAGGGTTTTTGGCTCAAGTGGTAACGGCGGTGACGTGGATGTGCGCTAGCCCCCTTGGGGACCCCCCTGGGGTTCAGATCCGCCCGACTGAAAAGATTTTTTAAAATTTTTTTAAGCAAGAATATGGATGGGAAAATATTTTTAATAAATATAAAAAAATTTTCTGCATCTTTTAAAATTAAATTTGGGTTTGTGAAGTGAAAATGTAAATTATTAAAAAAATAAAACATCAAAAAAATACATTTAAATTCAATATCATTTTGAATAACAATGCGAAGCCTTCAGAAAGTGTCTAAATTGATTATTAGTATGTCTACATCTTTTGGAACAAATTGGAGTACTTTTTTCAAAAATAAAAGTTTTTCAAAATTTGGTCAAAATTCTGCTCCCTCAAATTTGAATAAATCTTTAAAAATTCATAATCCTCTTCAAACTTGTGCAATTCACATCAAATAAGCACTATTCAATAGAGAAAAATTCGTTGTATTTTTATTATTTAACACAATTTCGATTTGTTTTATTTGCAAAAAAGATTATGCCCGTTTTTTGTATTTTTTTCAAATTTCATTAAAAAAACATTAACTTTTTTTGGGTAAAAGATTTTTGCAACCTAACTATTTAGCAAAATAGCCAATTTATGCTCTACAACTTATTACTTGATTTCGTCTTTTTATCTTTGCTCTATGTTAAGTTATGGTGAAAAAAGTGTTTTTAGTTTACCCGACCAAAGGGGGGACCCTTTTGTTGTTTTAGGCAAATTTGTCCGACCCATAAGTTGCCCAGTTTTGATCCAAATTGGACAAACTTTTTTTTTGTTAGAATCCATTTTTCTTGCTCATTATAAATATATAATCTTTATTGGCGAAATGTGAATAAACCAAATTTTAATTTTTGACTTTTTTGACCAAAAATGGGCAAACTATAACTTTGGTAATTTTATCACCAGCCTTTCAAAGTTTTTTTGGTTAAAATCAGCTTTTTTTTCTGATTCTAAATATATAAACATAAATTGCCAAAAGTGGAAAAGAAAAAATTTAATTTTCACATATAAGGTAGGGTCAATATATATAAAAAAAAGAGGGGCGGCCAACCTTAAAAAGAAAAACACCCGGCTCCCCCTGCACTTAGAGGGCTGCTTTTTTTTTTAATCGAAAGAGGAGCTAATTTAGAAACTTTTGAACCGCGTCGATTCAAATCGCCCCAAAGAAACTTTTTTGTAAAATCGCTTCAAATTTTTGAGGTGGTGGATTTTTTGGACTTTGTCGATTTGACCATATCGAAGCCGAATGTGCAGCTGTTTAGCGCTCTTTACGAAAAGATGAAGCAAGCGCTGCTGCATTTTTTAAAAAAAAGTTCATGGCTCTAGCGTGAAGTTGAAGGTGTGCACGGCGCTGAGGCCGGTACGAGCTTCAAAAAATGGCTTGGGGCGCAGCGACAGTAGTGTAAGGTGCAAGAATTTTTTTGAGGAGAAAGGTTTAAGCCTAAATGGGTTAAGGTGGGGTAGTTTGACATGCTGATTATAGAAAAGAAAAAATTTTTGCCTTAGGACAAAGTGTCGACAAGTTATGTGACAAAGTGTCTAATGACTGGCGCTGGGTGGGAATTGTGGAGGAGAGTTTTGGGAAAGTTTGAATTTGTTGATTTTATCTCAGTCAGGGCTCAACCCTACTTGAAAGCTCTAAGGCTTTAAAGCTTCTGCACAAGTACAAATAAACTCAAAAAATAAATAAAAAATCAAATTTTAGCTGAATTACAAATTACTGAATAAAGTGATCGAGCATTCGTCTTTATTTGTTTACAAAGTGTTCCACTTCTGTTCTTTCTGATCTTTTTTTTCGTTGCCAGATTCCATGCCCACAAATTATCATCCGAGGAGGCAATAGGATGTTCAGAAATGCTACCAAAGAAAAATTAAACATTAAATTTGACAAAAATGAAATATTTTAAAATTTGAATACTCGTTATCCGCAAAAAAAAGGCGCTTCTTCGGCAATGAATGTTCATCAACGGAATTTTTCAATTCTTTTTTCCATCTACGAAGTGTCGAGTATCCAATGTTTAGCATATTGGCAAGATCAATGTCTCTAATTTGAGGATTTCTTTGTTTAATTTTGTAATATTTTCCCATCAATTCCAATTTCTCGCTATCGGATATTTAATTTGCGCTAAATTAAATTTATCAAGTTTGAAAATAATTATTTAAATTCTTACAATCGATGGGAAGTCCAAATTCTTTTTTCCATTCATAAATTCTGTGGCGATTGACTCCCAATTTTGCTCCAATTTTATGCTCAATTTTAACCTCTTCTTTTTTTGTAACTTTACCCTTTTTCTTATATTTTTCTCTCATCGCGTGAAATTTGAAATAATTTTTCGTTTTTCTTTCTCAGAAAATTCATTTCCATCATTAATTCCTTTGATCAATGCTCTCTGGGTCTTCCTGTGTAAGATTCTGATCAGTCGAATCCAAATTATAAGCTTCAACATCTTGATCTATATTGTCATCATGATCAGCTTGTTCATTTAGTGCATTTTCTCCCGAGTTTAACGGCGATGTTTCCACTTTTATTTTTTCACGGTCATCTTCGTCCCATCCTTTCCCATATATTTCATCAAAACTTGGTCGAAATTTCTCAAATTGGCTTTCATTAACTGATAAAATTAAATGTGATGCATTTAAAAATTTAAATAATATAAGCAACAAATTCATTTTCTTGAATAACTGGTTCTAAAAGTATTATTGGGGGAAATCATATAATTGGTTAATTAAAATGAATTTAAACTATATTAAATAAATATTGCTTGAACTGATCTTAAATATTTTAATTGCTATTTAATTGGAAAATGATTAAGTGAGGCCAATATATGATGTGTATAAATCTAGTAGGAAACATAAAATGACACGTTATTAGCCATTTTTTTATCAAAATATATTTGAAGTATAGGGCGAAGAAGCTGGCCCCAAATTTTTACCCCTTGCGCTTCCGCCGCCGTCATCCCTTTCTTCCTGCCAGATCAACCCTTCCCCACCGTCCGATCCGCATTTTTTTCAGCGAGAAAGTACGAGGAAAGGAGAAAAATTAGAGAAAAAAGAAACGCACGCGCGCACCCCTCTCACACGCGCAACTCCCGCCCTCCTCTGCCAGCACCTTCTCTCTTTCCTTCCCTCTTCTCTTCCAACTTGGTGAAAAAGAGTTGATGGCGTGCTGCGAGACCATCGGGCACCGGCCAAGCAGTTGCCCAAAATTCTCGACTCCTCAGGCTCGCCGACAACGGATCCTTGACCAGCGCCGGTGCTTGTGCTGCCCGTTTTGAATTCATCTCTGAAAACAGCCTTCGTCCCATTGTCCGGGCAAATCTGCCTGTCTCATCTTCCCTTTCTCCGATTTTTGCCCATTCATATTTTTGCCCCTATTCACATTTTCGCCCCATTTACATTCATCATTTGACCACGGGCAAGGCCGGCAACATTCTCCTTTCGCATTCTTGTGCCGCCTTTACTTTTCCCATTTTTTGCCCTGGGGATTACTGTACTGCCTCGTCTCCCTCATTCCTCTGCCAATTCAAAAGTTGTTGATTGCCCAACCCCCCAAAAGTGTTATTTAAGCCCCGGCGGGGCCATCCTTCGCTCTGCTCTGTTGATTCTCTGTTCGGTTCATTCCCTGTTTTCCTCTGCTCATTGATCCATTCCTTGGTTGCGTCATTTTTATCACCATTCTCCACCTTCTCCTTCCTTCCCCAATTTTGGCCCCCTAATCTCCACATCCATCCATCACCAATTTATTTGTCGACAAAAATAAACAGTTGAAAAACACTGTTGGGCAATTGGGAAAGGCCTGCCAAACCAACGGGAAGAAATTCCCGACGTCCGCATCCCTCTCCATCTCAGCAATCGTCGCACGACTCGGCGGAGTGCCCTAACCCCTTCCCCCTCCGACCCCCCCCCCCCCCCCCCCCCGGCACTCTACAGCGGGAGCGGATTCCCTATCGCCACCAGCCGCATGTACGTGCAGTTCACCGCCGGTCGTGAGTGGAGTCCCGAGTGCCAGTCGGCGCCGCCCGTTCGAACCGTCTACCGCCGCCCGCCGACGAGGTGTTGAGACCCCGGACCCAATCGCGCGGCCCCGGGCACGAGTCCGACTGCTCCCTCACAGTCGGTGGTGGAGTTAGAAGTCAACCTCTCACCCGCTCCCCAGACTTTCCCACCCCCGAGGGGTCGGGGCTCAACCCTACTTGAAAGCTCTAAGGCTTTAAAGCTTCTGCACAAGTACAATAAACTCAAAAAATAAATAAAAAATCAAATTTTATTTGCGGTTAAAAATGTCCAAAGTGTAACAATAGTTGCTCATTTTATCCAAATTTTTAAAATTTTCTCGGGCTCTCCTTTCCAGAAAAATTTAATTTTTTGAAGAAGGTCGGGCATTTATGGCACCGCCGACCCACCCCTCTCCCTAAAAATATTTTAGATAACTTTGCGCAAAAAAATAAAAAATTTCGTTAATCGGTCTTGATTTTGAACTTTGATTTTATGGAATCTTGTTGTTATTTTCCCTTCCAGCACTGACAATAAGCTTTGCAATACTGAATAATAATTCACTTTTGGAAATTCACAATCAAAAAAATAGGGCGGCTAAAAAAAAACCAACAAAAAAAAAAAAAATAAGTCAAAAAAAAATCAAAATAAATTGCCCCGGCCTCCCCGACCCCCGACTTTTCCCGCCTCCGAGGGGTCGGGGCTCAACCCTACTTGAATACTCTAAGCTTTGAAGCTTCTGCACAAGTACAATAAACTAAACTAAAGTTAGTTTATTTCAAAAAAAACATTTAGAAAGTCGTTAAAGCGATGCTCGTAATGTAATGACTTTTACTTGTTACGGATTCTTGAAATTATTGATTTGTTTAAATGAAAAAAAGTCGGTAGATTTTGTGCATTTTTTGAAATTTTAATGCAAATTTCTTAACATCAGACTTAAAAAACTTTTGGCTGCCGACCCCCCCCCCCCCCCCCCCTTCCCCCCGGTATGATGACATTTTGCTTTCGGGGCATAGCTAAATTACAAATTGCTGAATAAAGTGATCGGGAAATTAATTAGTCTTTATATGTTTCCAAAGTGTTCCACTTCTGTTCTTTCTGTTCTTTTTTTCATTGCGAAATTCCAAGCCCACAAATTATCATTCGAGGAGGCCATCGGATGTTTCAAAGTGCTACAATAAGAAACAATTAAACATTAAATTTGACAAAAAAGAAATATTTTTAAATTGGAATACTCGTTATCCGCAAAAAAATGTCGCTTCTTTGGCAAAGAATGTTCATCGATGGAATTTTTATTAAATGTTGCACCAAATTGTTTTATCCAATTGTATAATGTAACTGAACTAATATTCAGCCTTTTGGCAATATCACTGTTTTTTATTTTAGGATTTCTTTGTTTAATTTTGTAATATTTTCCCATCAATTCCAACTTTTCGCTTTCGGAGTATATAATTTGCGCTAAATTAAATTTATCAAGTTTTGAAATAATTATTTAAATTCTTACAAACGATGGGAAGTCCAAATTCTTTTTTCCAACGATAATATGTGTCCGGAGAAATTCCCAAATCGTTAATAAGTTTATTCTGTTCTCCAAATTGGCACTTTTTTATCTCATCCATTCGCTTAATAAATTCGCGCTTTTTCTTCTCATAAAAATAATTTGTATTTCTTTTTATTTTGCGGCTTAATCCAAATTCCTTTTTCCATTTATAAATTTTGTCGCGATTGACTCCCAATTTGTTTCCAATTTTACGCTCAATTTTGGCCCTTTCTGCAGTTAGGTACTTGCCTTTTTTCTTATATTCTTTTTTCAACGCGTGAAATTTGGAAATAATTTTTCGTTTTTCTTGGTCAGAAAATCCATATTCATCATTAATTCCTTCAATTGTTTCATCACCACTTTGATCAATGCGATCCGGGTCTTCCTGTGTAAGATTCTGATCAGTCGAATCCGAATTATTCAATTTGTCGCTATCGGAGTATTTAATTTGTGCTAAATTAAATTTATCAAGTTTGAAATAATTATTTAAATTCTTACAAAAGATGGGAAGTCCAAATTCTTTTTTCCAACGATAAAATGTGTCTGGAGAAATTCCCAAATCGTTAATTAATTTATTCTGTTCTCCAAATTGGCACTTTTTTATCTCATCAATTTGCTCAATAAATTCGCGCTTTTTCTTTTCATAAAAATAATTTTTATTTCTTTTTGTTTTGCGGCTTAAGCCAAATTCCTTTTTCCATTTATAAATTTTGTCGCGATTGACTCCCAATTTGTTTCCAATTTTACGCTCAATTTTAACCCTTTCTGTTGCTGGGAATTTTCCTTTTTTCTTATATTCTTTTTTCATCACGTGAAATTTGCAAATAATTTCTCGTTTTTCTTTCTCAGAGAATTCATTTTCATCATTAATTCCTTCATTTATTTCATCATCACTTTGATCAATGCGATCCGGGTTTTCCTGTGTAAGATTCTGATCAGTCGAATCCGAATTATAAGCTTCAACATTCTGATCTATATTGTCATCATGATCAGCTTGTTCATTTAGTGCATTTTCTCCCGAGTTTAACGGCGATGTTTCCACTTTTATTTGTTGATGGGCATCTTCGTCCCATCCTTTCCCATATATTTCATCAAAAGTTGGTCGAATTTTTCCAACTTTTGGTTCATTAACAGACAAAATTAAATGTAATCCATTTAAAAATAGAAATAATACAAGCAACAAATTCATTTTCTTGATAACTGGTTTTAAATGTATTATTGAAGTAAAGAAATCATATTAATTCATTTAATTTTAATTGAATTTAAAACTATATTAAATAAATATTGCTTAAACTGATCTTAAATATTTTAACTGATATTTCATTAGAAAGATTAAATGGGATCGATAATATGATGTGTATAAATGTAGTAAAAAACATAAAATGACACGTTATTAAATGACAATTTTTTAATCAAAATATATTTTCGCCCACTTTTTGCATCAGCTTCCGGTCCAAGTCGAATTTTTTATTTTGACATTTATCAAATTAAAGCAGGGATGCGATCTCAAATTTTCAAAATCCGAATTGGAGCATTCTCATTTGATACCAAAAATCCGCAAATTCGTCATTACTCCATTTTAACCCAAAAATTATGTTAACTTCACTTCATTCGTTATATTATTGATAATAACAATTGATTTGAGCAAATTACTGTCACAAATTAGCATTTTAGCGATTTTTGATCTATTTTTTTGCGAACGGTTTTTCTAAACTTTTTGGGAAAAGGGGCAGGGGGTCGGCGGTGCCGATAGGTGCCGCCGAAAATTTTTTGAGTTTTTGACTCTATTTTGTTATGAGTAGGGCTCGGAAACTCATGGAAATCCATATTTTTTTTGCGAATTGGGGATGCCCTGAAATGCACGAAAAACACATTTTTAGCTTGATTTGAAGCTTCTAGGACCGATTTTTATATCCATATTTACCATATTTTTCCATATTTCGCGATTTATGTCCATATTTCGCTATTTATGTGCATATTTTGGCCATTTTCAAAAAGTCCATAACAATAATGCAATAAAATCAAAAAAATATACCCCTAAAGATCGACTTTTTCAAATTTTCAAAAAATGCACCCCTAAAAATTGACCTTTTCGCGACTAAAATTTCTGCCACCAAAAAATGAAAATTTTAAATTTGGATATTTTCAAAATTTATGTGCATATTTTTTCATTTTATGTCCATATTTTGTGTTTTTGTCCATATTTTGAGGATTTATGTCCATATTTTATGGCCATATTTCACGATTTTATATCCATATTTTTCCGAGCCCTAGTTATGAGATATGCAACCAAAATTGGAAAGAATGTGATGCTTTTTTGCATTAAAAAAACCTCCCGAACTTTTGAAAACCCACAAAAACCTCATTTTTGAAAATTTTGCCTTATTGTCCTTCAAAAAACCACAAAATGGGGCTAAAAGCTCAGAGTTGGTAGCCCGGTTAAGAGATTTGCAACCAATTTTTAAAAAGATTTTAACGATATTTTTAAGAAAAATGCTTTTTATTAGTCAATTTTCCCAAAAAACCACAAAAAGTCCACAAGTATCTCAAAAGACCACAAAAATCCGCAAATCCGCATTTCAAAAAAAAACCTCATTGGCCTTTCCAAAAACCACATAATGAGGAAAAATCCGCAGATATCGCATCCCTGAATTAAGTCATTAATAGGGTCCGGATTTATATTGACTAAAAAACGTGAAATATTGACTTAAAATATTGACCAAAAAACCTCAAAATATTGACCAAAAACCCCAAAAAGTGCCAAAATATTGATTAAAAAATGGGCAAAAACTGACAAAATCCAGTCAAATTTTGCGTAAAAACCATCAAAATTCGTCTATCTTTATTAATTTTGCCACAATCGTAAATGTATTATTTTTTACATGTTTTTGAAAATTTAAAAAGAATCAAATAAAAAATTTTTAGAAAAAATGTCGATTTTTGGGGGTGGATTTTTTTGTCAAACAAAAAGTCATTTTTTAGGGGTGCATTTTTGGTCTGAAAATTTTTTTGATTTTTAAGAGTACGTTTTTTGTTTATATTCCATTTTTGTTAAGAAATTTTGAGAAAAAGTGCCTGAAATATTAAATTTCTTTCAAGAATTTTTGGAAAAAGGCCTAAAAATTGGATTTTTCTCAAGAAAAATACCCAAAATATTGATTTATTATGAAAAAATGGCGAAATATTGATTTATTCTCAAAAAAGGCCAAAATATTGATTTATATTGACTAAAAAGTCGCTCTAATTGTAAAATTTTTCGAAATGAATGCTATTTCCGGGCTTCTCTCATGATTCCCTATTCTACAAAAAAATAGGTTAAAACCTGAAAATCCGGACCCTAGTCATTAATCTCGTGAACGTCCGGCAATGTGATGTTATTTTGTACTTGTGAAGTACTTTGTTGCTGCTTGACAATGTTTGTCAATTGTTGCAGTACATCTGCCATGGACGCCAAATTTTTCTCCATATTTGATGATCTGCTGAGTGTCGCTGTCAGTCGACAATTATTGTCTCAGCCTGAGATCGAATAATTGGAAGAATATTGCACCAACTGGTGTCAATCTAACAGTTTCTTTGACTGTTTCTTTCCTTACAGTTTCTTAGACTGTTTCCGACGAATTGTCACCCAGACTTTGAAGAATTTGTAGGCCACCCAGGCTTTGACGAAATTGTGCGCCACCCAGGCTTTGTAAAATCGATGCCCTTTTTTTCGTCACGTCCCGTGATCGAAAAAAGAAGAATCCTACTTGGTTATTTCGTCACGTCCCGTGATCGAATTTCGGATATCCCTGCAAATTGTCAATTTCTTTTACGACACGTTTACCTCTTTTTGTTCGAACTACAGACGGGCGTCGCCACTGTTGTGCCTCGTGGTGCACAATCGAGAGAGGTTGTTGAGAGGTTGGATGAAAACGTTTATTTGTCGAAAGGGAGAAATAACAGCAAATGCCAAAAGGCGATCGATAGGAATATTTTGGGGTGCGGAGGGAATATAGTCAAATATGTGCGGAAAGCAGAAGGGAATGGACAGGTCAATGGGGAGAGGGAAATGACCTGTAAACAATTGTGGGCGGGGATATTCTGGTAAATGGGACAGAATGACAAAACAATATTTGAATAAATATCCAAAATCTCTGTCGTCCCAACAAATTCGTAATTTTGAAAGTCAATATGAGTGATTTTCCCCATTTTTTAGTCTATAGATAACTGAGTCCCCAGTCAAAAGACACTTCAGTCCGGGTCTGTAACTCTTCAGGGAATGGTTGCCCAACAAAAATTTTTTCGGATTCGTGCGCTAGGCTTAGAGTGGAGTCGATTCATATATATTTCGTCCAATTTGGGCTCTGGGCGATATGCCCGATATTTACCGATTCTTCTGTTGACCGAACCGACAGGGTTGGCCGACATTTGCGGCTCAGACATTTGCGGCCCAGACATTTGCGGCCCAGACATTTGCGGCTTAAGACAAAATAGACATTTGCGGCTTGACATTTGCGACTCAGACATTTGCGGCCCAGACATTTGCAACCCGATTTTTGCGGCCCGGACACTTGCGGCTTAAGACAAAATAGACATTTGTGGCCCGACATTAGCGGCTAGACATTTGCGGCTGGCTATATTTCACAAAAAAAAACATTTTTACTAAGAACGAAACTTTTTTTATTTGCAGCATCTATCTATTGGTCAACAATTGTTGTGGCCGGGCCTCATCAGTATCAGTAGCAATGACAAACGTTAACGAAATTGGCATTAAGGATTTAATATTATAAAAATTTTACTATTAAACTAGTTCTTCTATTTTCAGACGATTTGTTTTCGGCACTTTTTTCGTTAACGTTTGTCATTGCTACTGATACTGATGAGGCCCGGCCACAACAATTGTTGACCAATAGATAGATGCTGCAAATAAAAAAAGTTTCGTTCTTAGTAAAAATGTTTTTTTTGTGAAATATAGCCAGCCGCAAATGTCTAGCCGCTAATGTCGGGCCACAAATGTCTATTTTGTCTTAAGCCGCAAGTGTCCGGGCCGCAAAAATCGGGTCGCAAATGTCTGGGCCGCAAATGTCTGAGTCGCAAATGTCAAGCCGTAAATGTCAAGCCGCAAATGTCTATTTTGTCTTAAGCCGCAAATGTCTGGGCCGCAAATGTCTGGGCCGCAAATGTCTGGGCCGCAAATGTCTGAGCCGCAAATGTCTGCGCACCACCAGTCTCCGAGGGTTGCTCTAAAAAAGCTCCAATTCTTGGACTTGTGAAGCAGCTGCCTCAAAGTCTTGTTTGGTAACCCCAGTAAGCCTGATCAAATTTTGTTTTGCATTTACGATTAGAAAGAATAAATCCCAGAGGTTCATTTAAAGAATGTTGATACCTTTTTCTAAATAAAATAATAAACATTGAAATAGAAATAAACGTTTTTTAAACATATAGAATATTTACAACTCGTATTAGTTACAGAATTTTATGTGTTGAATGTGTGCCAATACTAAGCAAAAGCGAGATTTATGGAAAACCATAACCGGTTTTCGAAAAAATTAAAAATGGCGCCACAACTTAATATTTTCATGGGTCTAAAAATATATAAATTAATATAAAAATTGTTTTGAGCATCGATTTGCGGTTTAGAGAATACTTTCTTTAATTGCAAATACAGGTGAGACACTCCGATGACCTTTGTCAACACTAGCCCCGGTGACCTCTCTCTACTCTCAATGTGTGTTCTCGACCAGGGATGGGCGGAATTCCGTTTTCCGTTGTTTTTGGGCCTTTTTTTCCGTTTTCTGTTTTCCGTTAAAATGCCCTTTTTTTAACGGAAAAAAATATACACCCCTAAGAATGGGATTTTTGTAGGATTGGAATTCGGTTGGGTTGTGGTGTAATGGTGAGTGTTGGGGGCAGCAGGCATGGACATGGATACAAATTTTAAAATCCGTATCCGGATTATCCGTGCCTTTTGTATCCGTCTCATTTTACGAAAATCATATCCGTATCCAATCCGCGGATATCCGCCATATCCGCTGTGAAAATTTTTTTCAATTTTTAAACCAAAAATTACTAATTTTTTTCCCAGTACATATGTTATTGTTGATCTTCACCTTCGGCATCATTGTCAGCATGAGATTGAGATTGCGGGTACGGGTAGTGCCCTTTTTAAAAAATCTAATTTTTTTCTGGGAAGGCGGGCCCGACGGTGCCGGCAGCACCGTCGCAAAAAATTTTGAGATTTTGTTAAGAAATTTCAAGGGAGGGTCGGCGGTGCCGATAGGCGCCGCCGAGAAAATTTTGATCTTTTGACTCAATTTGTTAAGAGATTTTAAACCAAAAATGTAAAAATATGGCACTTTTTTCAAGCTTTTAGGAGTGGTAAGGGTCCGGCACTGCCGACAGGCGCCGACGGGAGAATTTTTACAAAAATTGGCAATATTGATTTAGAAATTGAAGCAAAAATTCAGCAAGATGTGATGAATTTTTTTCAAGAATGCTTTTTTTGCACTCATTTTAATTGAAAAAATTTTGGAAATTTATTAAAAAACATTTTATTAATGGGTGAAGCGGTTTTGGTAACTCGAGGCAAAACGATAAATAAGTACATACACTCAAGCGAGTTCGAACCCGCACACAAAATTTGACACGCCGCAGAGACAAACCACTAAACCATCGTTTTATTTGGAGTGAATGTTGTAAAAAAAAGTAAAATTTTTGTCAAAAAGAATGAAAGACCACCGCCCTTCCTTGGCAAAATTCAAAAATGTTATAAAAACCTTGGTACTCAAATATACGGATATGCGCGGATATCCACGGATTTGACTTTCATATCCGTGTCCATCCATATCCGTACATTTTTTGAAATTCCGTATCCGTATCCATCCATATCCGGATTATCCGCGGATATCCGGATATCCGTGTCCATGCCTGGGGGCAGAGAATATTTAATATTTAGTATTATTTAAAATATTCACAAAATTGAATTTTAGTAAAATGCAAATTTTACTAGTAAAATTTGAAATCCTTTTTTTTCAAAAAAATAAAGAAACAATAAAGTAAAACAAACTACATATTTCGAATTTCACTTAGAAAATTATTTTTGAATATATCATTTATTTTTATTTCGTTTTCTTTATTGCATTTTGTTTCATTAATGAAATTAAATTTTTTTTAGGTCTTTTCACGGTCCATTGATTCATGCCCGTTCACAATCCAATTTGTGATGTCCAATTATGATCCAACAGCGGCTAGCGGTAAGTTTATGAGACCGATGGAAAGCGATGGAAAAGCAATAAAACTTAAAAATGTACCCCCTAACAATTAAATTCTTGAATTTTCTACATTTTGAAACCCTCACAAAGTTTGTCAATTTTTCAAATAATTTTTTATTTTTTATTATGTAAAGGTAACTGCTCTTGATGGCAAAAAACGGTTTTTCCGGTTTTAACCCGGTTTGCTTGGGGTAAGCTCTCTGGTTTTATCCATCCCCCTTGTAGCCTACCTGATTCTGCATCGAATACAAAAAGCCGCATCCGAATCCACCAACTCTTCGATTTTTTTAAATCCTTGAAATATGCATATATTTGCTTACTACATTCATAAACATCAAATTATCGATCCTTATACATTTTTCATAAAATATTAAGAAAAAATATTATAATCAATTTATGCAATTTTTTACATTAATGACTATAATATTAGAATTGGCATAAAATTAAAATAATTTATAAATGAATCGAGGTTTGTAAATATTCTATATGTTTAAAAAACGATTATCTCCATTACAATGTTAATTATTTTATTTAGAAAAAAAGTATCAACATTTCTATAAATGAAGCTCTGGCTTTTATTATTTCTAATTATAAATGCTTCACATTTAATTTGCATAGTTTTGTCGGTCAATGAAAGGCAATTTGAAAAAATTCGACCAACTTTTGATGAAATATATGGGAAGGGATGGGACGAAAATGCCCGTGAAAAAATAAAAGTGGAAACATCGCCGTTAAACTCTGGAGAAAATGCACTAAATGAACAAGCTGATCATGATGACAATATAGATCAGGATGTTGAAGCTTATAATTTGGATTCGACTGATCAGAATCTTACACAGGAAGACCCGGATCGCATTGATCAAAGTGATGATGAAACAATTGAAGGAATTAATAATGAAAATGAATTCAGTGAGCAAGAAAAACGAGAAATTGTTTCCAAATTTCACGCGTTGAGAAAAGAATATAAGAAAAAAGGAAAAGTTACAACAAAAGAAAGGTCTAAAATTGAGGAAAAATTTGGTAAAAAATTGGGAGTCAATCGCGACAAAATTTATAAATGGAAGAAAAAATTTGGCTTAAGTCGCAAACAGAAAAAAAATAAAAATAGTTTTTATGAAAAGAAAAAGCGCGAATTTATTGAGCGAATTGATGAGATAAAAATGAGTCAATATGGAAAACAGAATAAACTTATTAAAGATTTGGGTGTTTCTGAAATGACATTTTATCGTTGGAAAAAAGAATTTGAACTTCCAGTCAATTGTATGAATTTAAATATATTTTCAAAAATTATTCAATTTAATTTAGCGTATTACTCCGATAAAAAGAAATTGGAATTGATGGGAAAATATTACAAAATTAAGCGAAGAAATCTTAAAATTAGTGAAAGTGATATTGCCAATATTCTAAACATTGGGAGAACAACACTATTCGGATGGAAAAAACAATTTGTAAATTCCGGTGATGAACATTCATTGTCGGAGAATAGCCCAACTTTTACGGATAGCGAGTATTCAAATTTAAATATTTCATATTTAACGTCTATTTATCGATAAAATCTATTGTTTAAACAAATTTGTTTTCTTATTGTAGCACTTCCCAACATCCGATGCCCTCGTCGGATGATAATTTGTGGGCCTGGATGAAGTGGAACACTCCGTAAAGAAGTAAAGCCAAATAAAATTTTCTTTGTTACCGCATTATATCGGCTTGAGTCGAGAGTTTATTAACTTTTCATAAATTGAAATTTTTGTACTTTCTTACAACGAAAACTCAAAAAAGCGGCAATTTAAATCCGCTCTATCCAAATACGTTCCGAGGGGTTGTTGAAAAACTTTATTCTCAAGAGGGAACAGTCGATCATGAAAATGCTTTTAAGCAAAGAAAATGAAATGCTCGGTCGAGACCAATCATATTCAAAAATGACAAATAAATATAATTTTTGCCAGAGGGCACGTCCGATTTCGTGGTTCTGGGTTCTGAATTCCTTCCGGGCCCCTGTTTCTGGCTGGGTCCAAACAGATCGCTTCGGACAAGTTAATCATAAAATTATAATTTAATACATATTTAGAACTATGAAAAAAAAAATTCATAAACGAATAAAACTTGCCATTTTATGTCTCTTACTACATTCATAAACATCATATTATCGATCCTTATGCGTTTTATAAAATATTAAGAAGAAATATTATATCAATTTATGCAATGTTTTACATTATATGATTTAGTTCAGGCGTTGATACTTTAGGGCAATTAGGATACCAATTACTCGGATTAGTGTTTCCTGATGGAGTTGACACATTGCTTTCTGCGCAATGGAAACGGGAAGTGCTCTAACTTGCACATCATGCCTGCCTTCCTGAAGCTAGGACAATCCGTCAGTGCCCATTTCGTCAGAAACAATCCGTCAGTGAAAGACAATCCGTCAGTGGACTTCGTCAGAGGATAATCCGTCAGAAAATTTTCTTATTAAAAAACGATTTAAATAGTTTTGTGCATTGCATTCAATCACGCACAGACATTGTTGATAGGTTTTTTTAATGGGTTCGCTTTTGTTCATTATTAAAATTTCACGCGTGAATTGACATGTTACGCAGTTGTGACGCTAAGACATTGTACATTAAATAATGTTTTCAAAATTACAATACAATGGCAACATCCGTTGATCCGGTAATTATTATTTATTTAATTAATTGAAATTTCTATTTTTAAGCTTTACGATCTTTACATGAACAAAGGCTTTGTTCCCAGAGAAATTGTTACAACCGGAATTAATGCTATGATTTGTTGTGTCGGAATTGGCCTAAACTCGTTTCTCGTCTATGTGACCATCAAAACAAAGTAAAAAAAATATTCGAGTTTTAGCCCAAAACTAACTTTAATCATTCTATTAAAATTTGTCGTTGCTGTTATCAGTTTTTTGAGACTTCTCTGTACTCATCAATCTCCAAAAGCCATAAAATAATGCAATAAAACAGCCACTTTAAAAAGGAATGCCCTTATTCCAACAGATTTGTTTTATGAAAAACGAAATGCCAAATTTAATTTGCACAAGAAATTCCCATCACAAATAAGATTCTCGATCGTTTGTAAGAAAAAATTTGCGGCAGGGTATAGTTTTTTAAAAATAATTAATAAATTCATAAAAAATACTTTGTTTAGTATTTATAATGATTTTGGTCTAAATAAACTTTACTAAAATTTATTAGGCTAACACTTATCCGATCAGATCACTCCATTCACCTTGCATAATTCTGGTCGCTTTGTATGCATTTTTTGCCTCATTCCTCCTTTTTGGAAGTTGCGTCAAATTCGTCGTTTTTGCGTTTGGAATTAATTACATCACGCTGCGGACGTGCTTTTATATACAAATTGTTCCCATAATTGGCTCAACGATTGTTTCGACGCTTCAGCTAAGCATTGGACTTGACCGTCTGATCGGAGTTATCTTTCCATTCTGGTGATAAGGCTTATTATTAATAACATTAAATATGTTTAAGGTATAAAGCAAATGGAAAATACGTCACTTTTAAATTTATCATTGGCTTTTGTTGCATTAGAGTGATATTAAATGGGTTCAGCGCGTATATTGGAAGTTCCGCGCATTGGGAAAAGTTACCATTTTTGCAAAAAATTAATTTTTTAAAAATTTTAGACCGGTAATGTGTCAATCTGGCGACCCAAATCAACAACCCGAAACTAAATATTTCACTAATAATAGCGCCTTGGTTATGTATTGTGGCGAATTTTTATGTTACACACTGATTTTGCTGATCACTTGGCGCCGAAAATCAACGAGTTTATATTTTGTTTAACAAATATTTTTTAACTTTTGCATTTAGTCCCGGAAAAGGTGAAAAAGTTAACAATTTCGCTGAGTGTTCTGATGTCGATTGGTCTGATATGCTACATATTGGTTGGCTAACAAATAATTTCATTCAGAATTATTAAACCAACCCTTTTTAAGAATACTTTCTTCGCGCGTGTCATAATGCCCTTACTCAATTTGGACGCAATTTCATTTGAACATTTTATTTTTCCAATAAGCCTTGCTTTGCAATCGATAGCATACGGAAGCAGTGCTCCGGTTCTCTACTTTTGCAAGTAAATATTTATTTCTAAAAATATAAAAAAATTAATTTATGTTTATTTTTAGTGCACAATATCGCAGCGCTTTTCGCACACAATTTGGGCATCAAACAAACCAAGTCGCAGCTGTCCAATAAATATAATTTAAAAAATGAATCATCTTCTTTACCGAAAACCAAAAACTCGGTTTCTATTCTTTGAAAAATTACCACAAAACAAGAGATGCAATTGTCAATAAACAATAAAATTCAAAGAATAATAAAAATTGGACATTTTATTCAAAATCTCTACGTTACATTCAAAAAAAATTATTGTAAGGGGATACGGTCATCCCGTACAGCAGGGCTGGGCAAAATTTCGGATCCGAAATTTCGGATTCCGGAAAATTTCGGGTTTTTTGGCCGTTTCGGATTTCGGATTCGGATTTCGGAATTTGGGTTAAATTTCGGATTTTACACCCCTAAGGATGGGGTTTTTGAAATAGGAGCAAAGTTTGGTGATAGTGTAGTGGTGAGTGGTGGGTGCACTTGGTGCGTGGTGTGGTAGTTCAAATCCCTGAGTGTGTTAACTGATTTTCCCTACTTTTGTCTGGCAAATGAGCATTTACTGTGGTTAAACAATTCCAAGATATTTTTCGTGTTTTTAATTTTTTTTTAATATTTTAGACAGAATTCACAAGTTTTTATTTCATTTTTTTGATTGTAGAATTCGCTGAATATTTAAAAAAATTTATAACTTTGTTCTTTCAAAGTTGTTTAGTGTCATAAAACGCGAAAACCCAATTTTCTTTACAAATTGCCATCGAAAATCAAAAAAAATTCCCCGGCGCTTATCGGCGCCGGCGGACCTCTTCCATTCCTAAAAAAACTTCAAAAAATTGCCGCATTTAAAATTTTGGTTGCAAATCCCTTAACAAATTGAGTCAAAAATTTCAAAAAATACCGGATTTTTTAAATTTTGGTCGCAAATCTGTTAACAAAAGTGAGTAAAAAGCTCAAAATTTTCTCGGCGGCGCCTATCGGCACCGCCGACCCGTCCGCCCTTCGCCTAAAAAGTAGCTGGAAAAGTCGCGCAAAAAAAACACGAAAATGGGAAAGCAGAATTGTTAAAAAAAATTGATGATTAAGCAATTGAAGCTGAAGACAATTTTTTTTATTATCGATAGTGCAAAAAGTTGCCTTGAAAAAATTTCGGATTTCGGGTTTCGGATTCCGGAAAAATTTCGGGATTTACGTGAATTCGGATTTCGGATTTAAAATCCTTTCGGATTTTTGGTTTTCCGGAATTTCGGAATTCGGATTTCGGATTTTATTTTCCGATTTTGCCCAGCCCTGCCGTACAGTAGGGGTGCGTCGAAGCCTTTCGATTTCGAAAAACGAATGCTTCGAAATTTTTGTCGAAACAGAAATTGTCTTAAATGTCTTTTTTTCATTGCGAGATTCCAGGCCCACAAATTATCATCCGACGAGGCCATTGGATGATCAGAAATGCTACAATAAGACAAAAATTAAACATTAAATTTGATAAAAATGAAATATTTAAATTTGAATACTCGTTATCCGCAAAAGTTGGACGATTCTCAGACAATGAATGTTTCATCAATGGAATTTTTATTTAAAATAGATCAAATTGTTTTTCCAATTTGTATAATGTAACTGAACTAAGATTCAGCCTATTGGCAATATCACTGACATTAAATTTCCGAAATTTTTTTTAGGCCTAGGAATTCCGATTTCCGAAATTTTTTTAGGCCTAGGAATTCCGATTTCCGAAATTTTTTTAGGCCTAGGAATTCCGATTTCCGAAATTTTTTTAGGCCTAGGAATTCCGATTTCCGAAATTTTTTTAGACCTCGGAATTCCGAGTTTCGAAATTTCTTGAGGTCGCCGGCGCCCATCCCTTGTCATACCTTAAAATTGCCAAAAAAATATATAATTAAAATTTGAATTTTTTTACCATCCTTCTTTTGTGCATTCACACCAGGGATGTGCTCTGGTCGCCTTTTAAAATCAGAAACCAGAAAAAAGAATTCTGGTTGCATAAAAAAAAAATCAGAAAACAGAATTCTGGTCTCCCTTTTAAAAACCAGAAATCAGAAAACAGAATTCTGGTGCCCAAAATAACCAGAAATTCTGATAAATCAGGAAATCAGAACAGAACAGAGCACATCCCTGATTCACACTCACACTGAGTCGTATTAGTGATGTATTGATAGGAAGAAACTATTGACGTATGCAATGACAACATTTTTGTGTAATTTTGTTTGTTAGACAAAAAAAGTTGTATAAAAAAGTGAAACGTGTGTCCTCAGTACTTCCCTCTTCTCTTCCGGTGCTTCTTCCGACGCGGTTCCGGGCTTGACGATGAAGAAGACGAAGAGGAGGAGGACCGGTGTCGGCGTTTCTTGCTTTGATGACGGGCGGACCTCCAGCGTGAGCTCAAACGAATTGAGCGTTGCGATGACAGAGGCGGCGCTAGCGGGGGCCTCTGTAGGCCCGGCCGAGGAGAATATCAGGACGTTTTGTATGTGTGGAGAAGGGGAGGTGGGTTTAATTTTGTCCCTGAAGGACTCCACTACCACCTCAATCTTCTTATTGGAAGGTACCGGGGGCAATTGTCGGTAACTGTAGTATGGGAGAGCGAGAAGAGAGAGGCTTCACCACTCATAATTTCCTCTTCCCCCTCCCCTGATGGACATACCACATTTTCCATTTCAGGATTTCGTCCAATGGTGTTTTGTTGGCAGAGGGGAAAATTAATTTTGGGGGAAGGGAAGGCTTCTCGGGAGGATGAGGAGGACATTGAGGGAAGTGATCGCCCCAAGGTTGGGGGCGGTTTATATTGAAGAAGAAGCCCTATTCGGATGATTCACTGAATCATCCTTCGCCTTCCCCAAAAAACAGTCCATCTCTCCTTTCGGCATGAGCAGTAAAATACTGCCGCCGGTTTCAAAAGGTCGGGCATACGCTCCGACCATTGATTCATTCCCCGGGGAGAGAGGAAAGGCAGATCCCCCCATTTTTGAAAAGAAATGGAGAGCAAAAATATGAATGCTCAGGCGAATGGCCCCAACCGAAAATGTCGGGGGGCTCGAGGGAGCCTTTGCCCAAACTTCCTCGATTTGATGGGGAAGAAGACGCATTTCCAATACGTCCAAAGGGTAAAGGTTTGCGTGGAGGCGGACCCTTCTTTGGCTGTATCCCCCATAATCCCTCACACACGGACTTAGGGGATCGACTCCGATCCTTCGACCCTGGAAGTACCGCCAGACGGAAAGTCCCGAACGGACTTCCGCGATTGACGAACCTTTCTCTTCCTCGGAGAGGGCGATTGGCCAGGGGGTCCCTTTCAAACACTGGAGGAGGACTTTCCCGACGGAGTCCCCTACCGTCTTCCCTCTCGGGAGAGGCGGCAATTCTTTCCGGTGGATGGAGAGCCCATTGGAAAGGGTTATGCCCTTCTCTCTCAACCGGAAGATCGGGTCGGTGAATCCGCCCATTCATTGGTCCGATTTGCATTTCCATCTCCCCTCCGTATTCTTCCTCAGAGGAAGAGCGAGACTCGGAGCAGGGAGAACCCAAATCCCAAAAATTACGTCGTAAAGAGATGGGCATTAAAGGGAATGGATTGGAAATGATTGTTGGGGTAGTGGGGAAACTCATTTTCCCATTTTTTTATATTGCCCACCGGAGAAAAAATTCACTCGGTGGCACAATAAATAGTCGTGAGAGGAATTACTCATCTTCTCATACACAGAGAGTGAATAATGGCGAGGCACCGCCCCCGCCAGTGCATAATTCCATAAGCACAATATAAAAAGGATGCAGAGACTCAATGAGAGTCCTCCTCCACCGTTTCCTCCTCTTTGGAGGGGTCGACAGTGCGAAATTTTAGAGTTGCTCCACTTCTTATCATATCGATGAGGAGAGTCTCAGTAGACCTCCTTCCTCTTCCGTACCACTCGGGGCCTCCCACCCGGCAGAACCAAGAACTCAATGGTTCCCTGCCATTTATTGGCCATAAATGCCCGGGTGGAGTCCAATTTTGTCCGATGGGACTTGGAGTTCGCTCTCCAGGCCTTCTTCCTCCACTCACAGGGGAAACGAGGTACTCGTTTAAGAGGTTGATGTGTTCATTTGCTCGGCGGACCCAGGTGTCCCCCTCCGGCTCTCCCTGGTCCGGAGAATTGTCAATTTGGAACGTGTCCTCGTCCTCCGGTAATTCCTCCGCGTGGAGCACTTGTTCCACAATCGGGTCCATGTTTTCTCTTTCCCAGGAATTAGGTAGACGTAAACGAGTGCCCTCATGTCTATTTTGAGAGGGATTAATTCCCCCCAGGGAAAAGCGTCGCATTTTGATTTGAGGTTGAGAGTGAAGGTTAAGACTTTGAAGACTTTGTTTCAGAGGGTGGAAAGGGAAGTAAGGAGGATCACTTTGGAGCCTTTTAAACAATTTCCGAGTGTGAGTGTCAAGTGAATCATGCCTTCCACGGAAGAATTTGGAGGGAATTCCCATCCGAAGGATCCTCCCCCCGACAAAAATAGAACAGCCATTTGAGCCATCTTTTTCGGTCTCTGGTTGGTGATTACTCTTAAAAAGAACTTCCATGTTCTAAAGATTGTCGACAATTTGATGAAGATATTGAAGCAAATAATCCCTAAAACTATCACTATTGCAAACAGAAGATTCGTTTGCAAAATCATCTAAGACCAGAGGTTGGATTTCCAGTCGAAATCTATGTCCAACCATCCTGTTTGGACTGAATTAGGAAAATTTTCGAGTTTGTTCTGTCCGAAATGTGCTTGGGGTTTTTTGACTTTATCTGTCAAAACATTGGTACTCGTTTCTGGTTGTGGAGGGGCTTCCAACAGTTTCTTTCGTTGGGTAGCCACGTATCTGTGCACATCGCTGCACTTCTTCCTTTACTTCCAAAATGGAAGGAATTGCTCGTCGAAGATCGGAACAATTGAGCGTTCCTCCCGACGTCATCTCCTTCTCGTTCACCTGGGTGAGAAGGTTAAATGGAAGTTTGGATTTAATGGTAGAGGCCATGAACTTGTTTTGTTCATTCTCTCCAAAGTCCAAAAGCTGATGACAGAGCCTTCAATTGCCTCTGAAAACATCCTTAGAGACTGAGTGGAGTCAGTCGGTTTGGGTAGATGGAGAAGCTCAGCCTGGAGCGACTCTATCATCGTTTTTTCACCACCAAACCGTTTTTTCAGAATCTCTACTACCCGAGGGTAATTTTCATCTGATGGTGGGTACAGATCAATCGCTCGACGAGCAATGGATCTTTCTGGGAGACATCCCAGCAGATAAAATGCTTTTTGAAATCTTCAATCTGAAAACTTTCCATAATACCTTATTTATCAGGTTTTTCCCGATTTTTGGGTGTTTTCCTGATTTTTTTCTGATTTTTCGGAGTTTTCCTGATTTTATCCTGATTTTTCAAAAATTTGTAGATTTTCAGTGAAATGGCAAATTTTCTTAACAAATATCGTTAAAATCTTCAAAAAAAATTTTCCCGGCGGCGCCACCTGACCTCTCCCATTCTTAAAAAGCTTCAAAAATCCACAATTTTTTAAAATTTTGGTCGCAAATCCCTTAACAAATGGAGTCAAAAATTCAAAATTTTCTCGAACGAAAATCGGAAAATATTCGAAATTTTGCATTATTTTCCTAACAAAAACTTAAAATTATAAAAAAAATTCCCGACTCAAACATGACGAGAAATACAACAAATAAAGTTTTGGCATTAAATTCGTATATTTTGACGCATAAAAATCGTTCCTGATTTTTGCATAGCCTGATCCTGATTTTTCAGGTACTAATCCTAATTTTTGGGTTTTACTGGTGGTCACCCTGCTTTCAACGGAACTCTCAAAGAGTTTCCAAAAGAGAGGCCACTCTCTTGATTCTCCCGTTCGGGAGAGTGATTGGGGGAAGTGTCACATCATGTCGAGGATGTAACACTTGATGGTGGATGGTTGGTTGTTGGAGGTGGAATTGCCATTTTCGGAGAGACCCAAGGCCCCTTCGATGGTGTCCACAAGCCCCCGGGCTTGATCAGCCCAACTCATGAAGGTTTTTCCTTCTGGCTGAAATTCTCTGTAGGCCTCCTGTTCTTCGAGCAGGACTTGGCCTTTGATGCGTAGGAAGACCGCTTCCCACTTATCATTGTATTTCTCCAAAAGAGAAATGGCTTTGCGGAGGTTTTGCCTTTCCGCTAATAAATCTGCCCGAACACTTTGTTCCTCCAGGTCCTTGCCCAAATACTCTTGGGCTGTCTCAATATACAGTTTGAGACGCACCACAATTGGTGCGATGCTGATTCGATAGAGCTCACTCATTGCTCTCGCCGATTTTTTGGTTTGGAGGGTCGTGCTTACGACTGGAAGCAGACCCCTACGGGGCTCCAAATTTGTGGCGGAAAAGCCTCAAAATAATTAAAAGACAAGGGTTTACCTTCGAATTTTTTCCGAAGAACCGAGAACACTTTTCTCGGAGGAAGACCTGACTTGAGGAATGAAACGGGGGGAGATTGGTTTTGAGGGAGGGTTCAACTCTTCCGAATTTTAACCGAGAATTCTCTCGGGACCAAACAACTTCGCTAAAAGCGATAGATTTTATTTCAAAGCGAATTTGAAAGCAAATGTGAAAATTGGAAAGATTTCCGAATTGTGGAAAATGGAGGAATGGAATTGAATGGTTGAATGGTGAAAAAAGGTCTCAAAATAGCCTTTTTATAGAAAGGCTTTTGATGGGCGGGGCAAAAAAGGACCAAAAACATCTTTCAAATGCACGCGAACGGGTGGAGGCGGGCGAAGGGGGAGGGAATGGATTATTGATTTGTCCGATCTTTTCCTATGAAATTTCTTTGAAATTTCTGTCGTTTGGCGACAGCAAACAACCAATTGAATGATCTAAATTCAACGCCTTTGTGCACGAAACTGGAGATGTAATTTTTCCTAACAATATCTTAAATTCTACATTATTTTAAATTGTTCATTTGAATATTGCTGAAACTGATTGTTTTTTCTTAAAATATTCATTAAGGCACCGTACCTAAACTATATTATTTATATTAATGCCGCCTTCTTTGCCATTTTTATGATAATATGCATTTTGAAAAACATTTGCACATTCGTTGCATACAAATTACCCATGAAAAAAGTTAGCACAAACGGGAACAACTCCGACGATATTAAGAAGAAATTGTTGTTTTATACATTGACAACTTTTTTGGGTCATTTACTTGTCGCAAGCTTTGTATTTGGTAAATAAAAAGCATAAATATTAATGCTATATGTAATTAAAGCAAACATTGAAAAGCTTTTTTAACAAACAAAGATTGATGCTTTTACTATTCAAGGGCCCCGGCCAAACCGTCTCCCCACTACTTTCTGAAAATATTAACAAAATTTGCAATTTTTGCACAAATTTTTGGCAAAATTTGGACAATTTTGATCATTTTTTCTGGCAAAATCAATGACAAATATAAATTTTATTATTAAATAAAAAAATTCTTCGATATCTATGAGTTACCCAACCATTTTTCTGGGAAACCCTTGTTAAGAATTAGAAATTTATTGATGCCTTCAAATTTTTTGAAATTCCCAATTTTTTGCTCAGCAAAATCGGACGAATTAATAAAATGCAGAAAATTTAGAGATTTTTTACTTCTTGAGATGTTTTCTCCATTTTAAAACAATTTTTTTTAGTTTTTTTCAATAGCTTTTTTTAATTTTTTTCAAGAGGTTTTTAAGATTTTTTTAAATTTATAGCCTTAAAGAGTACCTTTATCGGTCTTGTTCTTTTAAGTTTTTTTTCTATATTTTTTTCTTAGGTTTTTATCTAATTGAGAGGGACTTCTATATTTTTCTAAGATTCTTTCTGTTTTTTTTTATAATTAATGTCAATTTGTTTCAAATTAATTTTCACAAAAAAAAGCAGATCTATTTTTAAAATAATCATTTTAAAAAAGTTTAAATGTTACGACGCTTTTTATTATTAGAGACTTTTATTTTGATTCCAAAAATAAATTCGAATCTGACCTCTATTTACCCGATTTCGGTCCCAGGACCGGAATACAAACCATTTTTTCAAAAAATTAATTTTGGCCTCAAAAACAAAACAGGCGGTGATGGGGCTATCGTTAAGCTAAAGCTTTGCGATTAGGAAAATCTCAAAAAGTTTAGACGGAAAATCTAAATCTCCTCTATCCAAATACGCACAGGAATTAAAATTGCGTGCTAAGAATTTAAAATAATGGACATCAATGACAGCAACATAAATAAACAGTAAGAATATTTTTTTTTCTTAAAAATTTTTAATTGGCAGATTTTTGGTAAGTATTTTATTTTCAGAGACTAATCAAACCTTCCAGCATGTTGATTTTCCTAGGAACCTGTGCAGAAATAAAGATTCCGAGAGGTTGACGTCCGTTTTCGTGGTTCTGGGTTCTGCATTCCTTCCGGGCCCCTGTTTCTGGCTGGGTCCGAACAGATTGCTTCGGAGAAAGTTAGTCATAAAATTATATTTTAATACATATTTAGAAACTATGAAAAAAAATATTCATAAACGAATAAAACTTGCAATTTTATGTCTCTTACTACATTCATAAACATCATATTATCGATCCTTATGTGTTTTTCATAAAATATTAAGAAAAAATTTTTATCAATTTTTTATGCAATTTTTTTCATTATATGAATAATAATATTAATATTGGCATAAAATTAAAAATTTATAAATGAATCGAGTTTTGTAAATATTCTATATGTTTAAAAAACGTTTATTTCCATTACAATGTTTATTATTTTATTTAGAAAAAAAAGTATCAACATTTCTTTAAATGAGGCTCTGGGATTTATTCTTTCTAATTGTAAATGCTTTACATTTAATTAGCATAGTTTTGTCGGTCAATGAAAGGCAATTTGAAAAAATTCGACCAACTTTTGATGAAATATATGGGAAAGGATGGGACGAAGACGACCATCAAAAAATAAAAGTGGAAACATCGCCGTTAAACTCGGGAGAAAATGCACTAAATGAACAAGCTGATCATGATGACAATATAGATCAGGATGTTGAAGCTTATAATTCGGATTCGACTGATCAAAATCTTACACAGGAAGACCCGGATCGCATTGATCAAAGTGAGGATGAAACAATTGAAGGAATTAATGATGAAAATGAATTCTCTGAACAAGAAAAACGGGAAATTATTTGCAAATTTCACGCGATGAGAGAAAAATATAAACAAAAAGGCAAATTTCCAGAAACAGAAAGGTCTAAAATTGAGTGTAAAATTGGAAACAAATTAGGAATTTATCGGGAGAAAATTTATAAATGGAAAAAAGAATTTGGCTTAAGTCACAAAATGAAAGAAAAGCGCGAATTTATTGCACGAATTGATGAGATCAAAATGTGCCAATATGGCAAACAGAATAAACTTGCTGAAGATTTGAGAATTTCTGAAATGACATTTTATCGTTGGAAAAAAGAGCTTGGGCTTTCAGTCAATTGTATGAATTTAAATATCTTTTTTCAAAAATTATTCAATTTAATTTAGCGCATTACTCCGATAAAAAGAAATTGGAATTGATGGGAAAATATTACAAAATTAAGCGGAAAAATCCTAAAATTAGTGAAAGTGATATTGCCAATATTCTAAATATTCCGAGAACAACGCTACGTAGATGGAAAAAACAATTTGTAAATTCCGGTGATGAACATTCATTGCCGCAGAATCGTTCAACATATGCGGATAACGAGTATTCAAAATAAAAATATTTTATTTTGTCGGAAATAAAACAGCAAATATAATTTTAACATTTAACTAAATTTTCTTATTGTAGCACTTCTGAAGATCCGATGGCCTCGTCGGATGATAATTTGTGGGCCTGGAATCTCGCAAAGAAAAAAAGAACAGAAAGAATTGAAGTGGAACACTCCGTGAAGAAATAAAGACAAACTGGGTGGTACGTTTTTTTCAGCATAAGGAATTCAATCCATTTTTTTACGTTTTAAATTTTTGGTAAAATGCTGAAATACCTCTGTGTTAAAGTATTGAAAAAACATAGCAAAAAGATTAAATCAAAATCTGGAAGTAGTTAGTTACCTATAAATGTTATAAAGCTATCCAAAGATCCCGAAAATGTTTTTATATGTACTAAAAAGTCACCTTAATTCTAAATATTTTCAAAAAAAAAAGCCTAGGTTGGGGTTTTTTTTATGATAACCAATTCGTATAAAAACATAAATCCGATCCCTAAAGAAAAGGTCTTAAAAATGAAGGTAAACATTTATTATATTACTTTAAATGGAAGAAATAAATTTCCTATAGGAATTGAGTATTGGAAGTGCGTGAGGCGCAGACCCTACGGCGCCCGGAAAATTCGACACCCGGCGCCTATCGGGACCACCGGACCCGTTCTATTCGTAAAATTCAAAAAATTACCGCATTTTTAAAATTTTTTGGTTGTAAATCTGCTAACAAATTGAGTCAAAAATTCAAAATTTTCTCGGCGGCGCCTATCGGCACCGCCGACCGCCACCCCTAGTAAAGCAAAATGCGTTGAATAAAACTTTTATTAAAAAATTTAAAAAAATCGGAAATTAAGGCATTTTGTTATGTTTTCTAAAATTTTTTGGTTTTGTACAAAATTTTGGGTTTTGTCAACCCAAAAAATACCAAAACCAAAAGATACCCAAAAATTTGGTTTTGGTTTTGGTCAAATTGTGCAAAACCCAAAAGAAACCCAAGGATTGGTAAATATCGTTCATACGGTCCAGACTCAAATCGAACGAAATATATCAATCGACTTCTCTCGGTCTGCAATGTAAGAATCCGAAAAAATTTTTGTTGGGCAACCATTCCCTGAAGAGTTACAGACCCGGGCTTTTGACTGGGGAATTAAGGAAAAAATTGTAATATGGGCACTTCAGTACGAAAAGTAAAAATGAAGCCCCTTTCTCCGCAGACAACAGACAGGCAGCTATTTCATCAAACTAAGATAAACTATTAATATTAAGCACGCGCGAAGCGCGTGCTTAATATTAACAGATTAACTTAGCGTTGATGAAAATAGCTTTTCACACACCCACCTTTTGACTTCCCCATGAGCCCACTAGGTACCATTCGGCAATGGTACTGAAGTGTCTATTTTACAATTTTTCCTTAATTTTAAAATTTTAATCCGGTTCAAAAACCGCTTTTACATTCTTAATTTTTATTTTCTATCGACAAATTCGTAATTTTTAAAAACCTATATGAGTGATTTTGCCCATTTTTTAATCACTGGTCAACTAGTCCCTAGTCAAAAGAGACTTCAGTCCCGGATCTGTAACTCTTCAGGGAATGGGTTGCCCAACAAAAATTTTTTCGGATTCTTATTGGCATTCCGGTGAGTTGGCATATCTAGGGATCGTAATTTGAGTCTTTTGGTTAATTTTTCTGGGGCGGTGAGATATGCACGAAAAACATGTTTTAGACGGAAATTCGTCGTTTTAACGAGGCTATCCGAGATTAAGAAAGTCAATCAACCTTTTTAATTTCTATCGACACATCAACCAACTACAAAGCAACAATGTCATTCGGTTCCTCATTTCCGAGCATGGAATGCTGGATTTGGAATCGTTGCCAGAGAAAACATATGCACAAGTTTGAATTTTAACTTTTATTTTTCTGCCTTGAATTTAACAAAATGGGTTTTCGAATTGATTCAAGACGCTCAAAAAACACGGTCTTAAACCCTAGAGAATGCTGACCTTCTGTGTAGAAAATGGCAACGCTGAACAACAGATAGATAACGTGTTTGAAATTTGATGCCCGGTTAGCTGACCGGCTCATGAAGTCAATAATTACTCTCGCAATTCCGTTGATAATTTGCCTGTTGAATTGAAGCCGTCGTGTTCAAGATCGCAAGTCATTTCCGGATGAAAATTATTTGCAAATTGAAATATTAATAAAAATTTGCTTTGAATTTATATTATACTTTAAGCTTTAAGGCAACACCACAACACTAAACAGTCACGGACCCATCAGAGGGACTACATTGAGAATGGGTTTGAAAAGTCTGACGGAAATGAAGGATAAATAAAACAAAGCGAAGATAAAGGAGCGAATAAAAAACATTTTTTTGTTGGTAATGATCAAAGCCAACACACCGTAGACTGCCTGACGACGATGAACAAAATTACAGGAAGTTTTGGATTTGGCGGCCCAATACGCATGGGAAAATTTTTCAGTCGCAGTTGCCAGTGGTGTATGAATTGATCAACAATTTTTTATTGATTCCTCCACAAAATGCTTTTGTTGATCGTGTGTTCTTTACTGAGATTTGGTATTGTTTGCTAAGACAATTAAGGTTTAATTTTGAATTAATATTTATTTTGAAATTTAAGTTTTGAGAGATTCATAGAAAATAGAGAGCTTTTTCGCCAAGTGTTGCCTGATTTTAATATTGCTGCTACAAAAATCTTTTTGCTTGTTCTGCGGCTGAAGTGATGGTGAAAACTTGTTCAGAACTGCAGCTGCCTTAGCTGGATTGTTTATTAATTCAGGCGTTTCAATTATGAAAAAGTTTTTAATTTTAAGGAATTTGGTGATTTGTCAGCCTGTGGCGCGAAAAAGCTATATTGGAATCTAGATCTAATATAAAATTGCAAAGAATCTAGGTAATTAAGTTTTGTGTTTCTATTGAAATGTAGTTAAAGCGTCCGGTCTAAATGTTTCTGCAGAAATGCCCAAATCTTTAATAAGTTTATTTTTTTTTGCTGATTTTTCGGCAGAGGATGATTTTGAGATCCAAACGCTTACTGGCTTGGAGGTAAAGCGAATTAAATACCAAATTGAAATTTTTCCCAGAAGGAGAAACCCTTCAAGTTGACGAAGACTGAGTTTGGTCAATCTCCGTCGTCTGGAAATATTTTTATTCGGTATTATTATCTTTTTTGAATTTTTAGCAAAATTTGAAAATATTTGCATCCATGTGTCGGGTCAGAGTTGCATTTTAACCATGTCTCTGGTTAAATAACCATCAACCTGCTTCTTTTACTATCTGTTGCCAAACCAGCATCCATGGTGGTTGGATATCGAGGTTAAGTGACATGAGCTCATAGTTTCTCATTTACTACTGGTTAACCACCATGGTTGTGGTTATTTAACCATTACGACCTTCTTTTACTACGGCCCCGGTGCAACTCTCCGAGTGGGACTTGAACTCCCGACCTCCACCCAATCCGTGGGCAGCTCTTCCAACTGAGCTACCGGGGCGGCGAATTTGCCTTCTGCTTTATCGGATGATCTTTTTCCCCCGCCATAGGCATTTTAACCGTCCACTTCCAACCAGCGAAACACGCACATCCTTACAATAGTGGGTAGAAAATGGTGGGAGGGGTTTCTGCGTTGCTCAATGATTGGTCCGGGCAATGTCGGGCAGGTCGGAGCGTCGGTCATTGGTCGGTGAGGCGCTGGTCCATGGTTGCAAGCGGAGCGAAGACGGAGTTGTCGAAGGGGAAGGGATGGGGGTTCCGGTTCCAAAGCGGTTCGCGGTTCCGGTTCCAAAGCGGTTCGCGGTTCAGGTTCCACAGCGGTTCCGGATTTAGACGTTTCCGCGGTTTCAAAGCGGTTCCGATTTTCGCGGTTCCGGGAACCGGTTCCGGTTCCAAATTCCAAAAATTTAGAATTATGACTAGTTCAGTCAAGATAACAAATTTTGTAAGCACCCTCGGAAGCTGGTTTTAAATTCAAAATCCTCAAATAGGATCGAGGACAATCTTGCGCAAGGGGGGATGTGACAGTGTAAGGAATCTTTACAAATTTCATTATTCATTTTTTCAAATTCCTCATATCCATCCCCGGTGAAAGGCCATTGATTCTCATAAGTCTCTCACAATGCCCAATCGTTTTCGATCACTTATCATGCAGTCGCCGGTCTCAGTCACATCCATTAGTGACTTTCCCATGTAGATTGGCCCGGGGGCATTGGAAGCACTTAAAGAAGCTAAGCATAGCAATCCCTGATCCCCCCACCCCAATCACGGCCATGTTCATCCCTATGGGCCCAGCCGCTTTACTATAGGTACGAAATGTAAAAATCATTCTTTGCATGTAGGGTACACACATTTGAATTTTAGTATAAATGACTAGGGCTGGGATTTATATGTGCTAAAAAACCCAAAATATGTATGTTTTTATGTGCTAAAAAAATGACAAAATATGTGCTAAAAATCCCAAAAAAAAAGCCAAAATATGTGCTAAAATATGTGCCAAAAATGGCCAAAATCTAGTCAGTTTATGCATAAAAACCTTCAAAATTCATCTATCTTTATTAATTTTGCTCCTACAGTTGTAAATATACTATTTTTAAAATGTTTTGGAAAATTTTATAAAAAATATCAAAAGTAAAAAATTTTAGGGAAAATGTCGATCTTTGAGGGTGGATTTTTGGTCCAAGATAAAGTCATTTTTTAGGGGTGCATTTTTGTAAATTTTAAAAAGTCGATCCTTAGGGGTGTTTTTTTCGTTTTTATTGTATTTTTGTTAAGGATTTTTTGAAAAATGGTGCTAAAACTCTGAAAAAGCTTAAAATATGTCAGTAAATATGTGCTAAAAAATACCCCCAAAATATGTTTTTATATGTGCTAAAAAGTCGCTCTAATTCAAAAATTTTTCAAAACAAATGATATTTTTGGGCTTCTCTCATGGTAAGGAATCCACGAAAAAAATATGTTATAACATAAAAATCCCACCCTATTAATGACATTTAATGGCCATTTTATTTTGTTGTAACTTTATTAACATTTGCAATCTTTTGTTTTGTGTCAATTTTCGAAAGAATAGATGTTTTTGATTTGATTTTTAGTAATGAAAATTATTCGTTTTTTAATTATTCATCTGACAGGGATTAGATTGTAAAGTTATTGGGCGGGTAATTGTGACTTGGTTTGTTTGATGCCCAAATTGTGTGCGAAAAGCGCTGCGATATTGGGCACTAAAAATAGGAATAAATCGATTTAAATTAAATATTCATTTTTATATTTAACTAATATTTACTTGCAAAAGTAGAGAACCGGAGCACTGCTTCCGTATGCCATCGATTGCAAAGCAAGACTTATTGGAAAAACAAAATATTCAATTGTAAATGCGTCCAAATTGACTAAGGGCGATATGACACGTGCAAAGAAAATATTCTTAAAAAAGGGTTAAAAATAATTCTGAATGGATTTATTTGTTAGCCAACCAATATGTAGCATATCAGACCAATCGACATCAGAATACTCAGCGAAATTGTTAACTTTTTCATATTTTCCGGAACTAAATGAAAAGATAAAAAATATTTGTTGAACAAAATATAAACTCGTTGATTTTCGGCGCCAAATGATCAACAAAATCAGTGTGTAACATAAAAATTCGCCACAATATAAAACTAAAGCATTGATATTAGTGATATAAAAATTTTCGGGTTGATTGGAGGGATCGCCAAGTGTGCACATCACCGGCCTAAATTTTCTTTTTAAATTTTTTTTTGCAATAATGCTAACTTTTCCCAATGCGCGGAGCTTCCAATATAGGCGATGAGCCCATTAAATATCGTTTTAATCAAACAAATGCCAATGGCAAATTTAAAAGTGACGTATTTTCCACTTGCTTTATACCTTTAAAAAATTAATTATTAAATGTGCTAAATTCTGAGTAGAATAAAAACTAGGTAAATATAGATCATACGGTCCAGCAGATCAAAATCGAACGAAATATATATCAATCGACTCCTCTCGGTCTGCAATGTAAGAAGCCGAAAAAAATTGCTGGACAACCATTCCCTGAGAGTTACAGACCCGGGACTGAAGTGTCTTTTGACTGGGGACTCAGTTGTCCACTGATTAAAAAAGGGGATAAATCACTCATACAGGCTTTTAAAGTAACGAATTTGTCGATAGAAAATAAAAATTAAGAATGTAACGTGGTTTTTGAACCGGTTTAAATTTTTTAAATTAAGAAAATTGTAAAATGGATACACTTCAGCACACACCCCCCTTTTGACTTCCACATGCGCCCACTAGGTACCATTCGGTAATGGTACTGAAGTGTCCATTTTACAATTTTTTCCTTAATTTCAAAAATTTTAAGCAGGTTCAAAAACGGAGTAATTCTCAAACACTTCCGTCCCGGGTCTGTAACTCTTCAGGGAATGGTTGCCCAACAAAATTTTTTTTGGATTTTTACATTGAGACCGAGAGGAGTCGATTGATATATATATATTTCGTTCGATTTTCCAAAAACTAAATATAAAAATTTTAAGCTTTATCACCAGAATGGAAAGATAACTCCGATCAGACGGTCGAGTCCAATGCATAGCTGAAGCATCAAAGCAATTCCTGTGCCAATTAGGGGAATAAATTGTATATAATAGCACGTCCGCAGCGTAATGTAATTGATTCCAAACGCAAAAATGACGAATTTGACGCAACTTCCAAAAAGGATAAATGAGGCAAAAAATGCATACAAAGCGACCAGAATTATGCAAGGCGAATGGAGTGATCTGATCGGATAAGTGTTAGCCGTTTTGCATTACAAGCTTTTTTTTGGTACTGAGTCGGGTATTGGAAAATAAACAGTCGGTCGAGCATACATATGGTAAATAACCAATTTTAGAAGATACTCCGGTAGCTGATAACCCCCGCGATACAAAAAAAATGAGTGAAAACATCCGCCTGCAACAGCATTCAGAAATAATTGACAAATAACCGGGCTGCCAACTGAGCGCCAAGGGGTCGGGTATCGGGTATTCAAATCCGGGTATTTGTGAATATCCTTGGAACCGGCTCTATCGTCGGGAGCAGTTCAACTCGCCGACGGTTTACTCGCCGACGGTTCGACTCGCCGACGGTTGACTCGCCGATAATAGTTAATTTTGTTTTATCTATCAACTCAATTTTTTTAAACATAAAAAATCAGACTTCTAACAATCTCAATTTAAGTTCTGGGAAAAATTTGCGGCAATCATGAAGAATTGAAGTCCCGACTGAAAAAATGCTAAAACTTTTGTGTTTATAAGTTTAAATGCATGTTTTCTAGGGTAATATAAACGCAGGACACGAATCAGAGCCCGGGTTTTGCGAATGTTGACCCCCGAGCGCGAATTCGAACATTTTTGAAAGTTTCAAATGCAACCTTTTTTTTGGTTTGACTGATTTTTTAATTCCGCCATATTTTTTTTCAAGAACTAAATTGAGATTGTTGAAGTCTGATTTTTTATATTTAAAAAAGTTGAGTTGATAGATAAAACAAAATTAACTATTATCGGCGAGTCAACCGTCGGCGAGTCGAACCGTCGGCGAGTCAACCGTCGGCGGGCGAGTTGACCATCGGCGAGTCGGCGTCGGCGAGTTGACATGTACCCCTATCGTCTAGCCCAAGGAGTAGGACTAAAACGCCCTTTAGGTAATTTGTGAAGGATGCGCGTCCGGCTGGTTATAAAAAATACCCGACTCAATACCATAAATACCCGTCCGCACCCTATTGTATAATCCGTTAATTTGTGGCTTTTGGAGATTGATGAGTACCGGGAAAGTCCCAAAAACCCGACAACCCTTTAGTAACTACCAATTTTAAGAGAATGAAACGAGGGTATTTTAGTTTGGGGCTTAAACTCGAATATTTTTTACTTTGTTTTGATGGTCACATAGACGAGACACGAGTTTAGGCCAATTCCGATACAACAAATCATAGCATTAATTCCGGTTGTAACAATTTCTCTTGGGACCAAGCCTTTGTTCATGAAAAGATCGTAAAGCTTAAAAAATAGAAAATTCAATTAATTAAATTAATAATTTTACCGGATCAACGGATGATGCCATTGTAATTATTTGAATATTTAAGATTTGTTAATTCGCTCAAAAAGTGAAATTTTCATCTTAAAATAAACGATGCTTGCGTAGCAAATTGAAAAAAATTTAAAAAAATTAAATATTTCCAGTGAATGAACATAAATATTAGCAATGTCGTAATCAGTGGACCTTTAAAAGCATAATATTAAGGTAACTTTTTGTTAAGAAACGCCACAACTTTTTAACATGATAATTCGCGCGTGAAAATTTAATAATGAATAAAAGCTAATACATTAAAAATAATATTCCAAATTTCACTAAGCGTGATTTTTAAAATATTTTTTTAATATTAGCTTATAATTAATATTATAATTTAAATTAATTTGAAATGAAAGCGCTCAAACAATGATTTCCTATGATAAAAATTCAGGTGAATGAATACGTGTGCAATTTAATGAATTCGATTGCCTGGAAAATTTTACTTTTGTACACCTAAATGTCTTTTTTAATTTTACATTCGTTCCTTTTTTGGACCGCCCACGCAGTAAAAGGTCGAAAAGCACAATTTCAATTTTGTATGTTAATCGTTGCTGACGATCGAAAAAGGTTTGCAGTAAAATTTTGATTGAACATTCTTGCCTTCCAGAAAATCGCCAAAAAAAACGTTAAAAAAATAACTTCAGTTGTTTACGTGCATTTACATTAGAAATTGTTATTTGTACCTCTTACCCAAAAGCTTTTTTATATGTCAATACCCCAGTTGGTTTAATGTTTGTTTGTCATTCAATGTTTGTTCGTCACACCCAGTTGGTTCAATGTTTGTTTGTCACAACCAGTTGGTTCAATGTTTGTTTGTCATAACCAGTTGCTTTAATGTTTGTTTGTCACAACCCGTTGGTTCAATGTTTGTTTGTCATAACCAGTTGGTTCAATGTTTGTTTGTCATAACCAGTTGCTTTAATGTTTGTTTGTCATAACCAGTTGGTTAAATGTTTGTTTGTCATAACCAGTTGGTTTAATGTTTGTTTGTCACACCCAGTTGGTTCAATGTTTGTTCGTCACACCCAGTTGGTTCAATGTTTGTTTGTCATAACCAGTTGGTTCAATGTTTGTTTGTCACAACCAGTTGGTTCAATGTTTGTTTGTCATAACCAGTTGCTTTAATGTTTGTTTGTCACAACCCGTTGGTTCAATGTTTGTTTGTCATAACCAGTTGGTTCAATGTTTGTTTGTCATAACCAGTTGCTTTAATGTTTGTTTGTCATAACCAGTTGGTTAAATGTTTGTTTGTCATAACCAGTTGGTTTAATGTTTGTTTGTCACACCCAGTTGGTTCAATGTTTGTTCGTCACACCCAGTTGGTTCAATGTTTGTTTGTCACAACCAGTTGGTTCAATGTTTGTTTGTCATAACCAGTTGCTTTAATGTTTGTTTGTCATAACCAGTTGCTTTAATGTTTGTTTGTCATAACCAGTTGGTTCAATGTTTGTTTGTCATAACCCGTTGGTTCAATGTTTGTTTGTCATAACCAGTTGGTTCAATGTTTGTTTGTCATAACCAGTTGGTTTAATGTTTGTTCGTCATAACCAGTTGCTTTAATGTTTGTTTGTCACACCCAGTTGGTTCAAAGTTTGTTTGTCATAACCAGTTGTTCAATGTTTGTTCGTCACACCCAGTTGGTTCAATGTTTGTTTGTCACAACCAGTTGGTTCAATGTTTGTTTGTCATAACCAGTTGGTTCAATGTTTGTTTGTCATAACCAGTTGGTTTAATGTTTGTTTGTCACACCCAGTTGGTTCAATGTTTGTTCGTCACACCCAGTTGGTTCAATGTTTGTTTGTCACAACCAGTTGGTTCAATTTTTGTTTGTCATAACCAGTTGCTTTAATGTTTGTTTGTCATAACCAGTTGGTTAAATGTTTGTTTGTCACAACCCGTTGGTTCAATGTTTGTTTGTCATAACCAGTTGGTTCAATGTTTGTTTGTCATAACCAGTTGCTTTAATGTTTGTTTGTCATAACCAGTTGGTTAAATGTTTGTTTGTCATAACCAGTTGGTTCAATGTTTGTTTGTCATAACCAGTTGGTTCAATGTTTGTTTGTCACAACCAGTTGGTTCAATGTTTGTTTGTCATAACCAGTTGCTTTAATGTTTGTTTGTCACAACCCGTTGGTTCAATGTTTGTTTGTCATAACCAGTTGGTTCAATGTTTGTTTGTCATAACCAGTTGCTTTAATGTTTGTTTGTCATAACCAGTTGGTTAAATGTTTGTTTGTCATAACCAGTTGGTTTAATGTTTGTTTGTCACACCCAGTTGGTTCAATGTTTGTTCGTCACACCCAGTTGGTTCAATGTTTGTTTGTCACAACCAGTTGGTTCAATGTTTGTTCGTCACACCCAGTTGGTTCAATGTTTGTTTGTCACAACCAGTTGGTTCAATGTTTGTTTGTCATAACCAGTTGCTTTAATGTTTGTTTGTCACAACCCGTTGGTTCAATGTTTGTTTGTCATAACCAGTTGGTTCAATGTTTGTTTGTCATAACCAGTTGCTTTAATGTTTGTTTGTCATAACCAGTTGGTTAAATGTTTGTTTGTCATAACCAGTTGGTTTAATGTTTGTTTGTCACACCCAGTTGGTTCAATGTTTGTTCGTCACACCCAGTTGGTTCAATGTTTGTTTGTCATAACCAGTTGGTTCAATGTTTGTTTGTCACAACCAGTTGGTTCAATGTTTGTTTGTCATAACCAGTTGCTTTAATGTTTGTTTGTCACAACCCGTTGGTTCAATGTTTGTTTGTCATAACCAGTTGGTTCAATGTTTGTTTGTCATAACCAGTTGCTTTAATGTTTGTTTGTCATAACCAGTTGGTTAAATGTTTGTTTGTCATAACCAGTTGGTTTAATGTTTGTTTGTCACACCCAGTTGGTTCAATGTTTGTTCGTCACACCCAGTTGGTTCAATGTTTGTTTGTCACAACCAGTTGGTTCAATGTTTGTTTGTCATAACCAGTTGCTTTAATGTTTGTTTGTCATAACCAGTTGCTTTAATGTTTGTTTGTCATAACCAGTTGGTTCAATGTTTGTTTGTCATAACCCGTTGGTTCAATGTTTGTTTGTCATAACCAGTTGGTTCAATGTTTGTTTGTCATAACCAGTTGGTTTAATGTTTGTTCGTCATAACCAGTTGCTTTAATGTTTGTTTGTCACACCCAGTTGGTTCAAAGTTTGTTTGTCATAACCAGTTGTTCAATGTTTGTTCGTCACACCCAGTTGGTTCAATGTTTGTTTGTCACAACCAGTTGGTTCAATGTTTGTTTGTCATAACCAGTTGGTTCAATGTTTGTTTGTCATAACCAGTTGGTTTAATGTTTGTTTGTCACACCCAGTTGGTTCAATGTTTGTTCGTCACACCCAGTTGGTTCAATGTTTGTTTGTCACAACCAGTTGGTTCAATTTTTGTTTGTCATAACCAGTTGCTTTAATGTTTGTTTGTCATAACCAGTTGGTTAAATGTTTGTTTGTCATAACCAGTTGGTTTAATGTTGTTTGTCACACCCAGTTGGTTCAAAGTTTGTTTGTCACAACCAGTTGGTTCAATGTTTGTTCGTCACAACCAGTTGGTTCAATGTTTGTTTGTCATAACCAGTTGCTTTAATGTTTGTTTGTCACAACCCGTTGGTTCAATGTTTGTTTGTCATAACCAGTTGGTTCAATGTTTGTTTGTCATAACCAGTTGCTTTAATGTTTGTTTGTCATAACCAGTTGGTTAAATGTTTGTTTGTCATAACCAGTTGGTTTAATGTTTGTTTGTCACACCCAGTTGGTTCAATGTTTGTTCGTCACACCCAGTTGGTTCAATGTTTGTTTGTCACAACCAGTTGGTTCAATGTTTGTTTGTCATAACCAGTTGCTTTAATGTTTGTTTGTCATAACCAGTTGCTTTAATGTTTGTTTGTCATAACCAGTTGGTTCAATGTTTGTTTGTCATAACCCGTTGGTTCAATGTTTGTTTGTCATAACCAGTTGGTTCAATGTTTGTTTGTCATAACCAGTTGGTTTAATGTTTGTTCGTCATAACCAGTTGCTTTAATGTTTGTTTGTCACACCCAGTTGGTTCAAAGTTTGTTTGTCATAACCAGTTGGTTCAATGTTTGTTCGTCACACCCAGTTGGTTCAATGTTTGTTTGTCACAACCAGTTGGTTCAATGTTTGTTTGTCATAACCAGTTGGTTCAATGTTTGTTTGTCATAACCAGTTGGTTTAATGTTTGTTTGTCACACCCAGTTGGTTCAATGTTTGTTCGTCACACCCAGTTGGTTCAATGTTTGTTTGTCACAACCAGTTGGTTCAATTTTTGTTTGTCATAACCAGTTGCTTTAATGTTTGTTTGTCATAACCAGTTGGTTAAATGTTTGTTTGTCATAACCAGTTGGTTTAATGTTGTTTGTCACACCCAGTTGGTTCAAAGTTTGTTTGTCACAACCAGTTGGTTCAATGTTTGTTTGTCACAACCCGTTGGTTCAATGTTTGTTTGTCACACCCAGTTGGTTCAATGTTTGTTCGTCACATTCAACAACGAACGGAATTTTGTGCCTTTAATTCCGGCATGAAATTGGAGCTTCTGTTAGAACGAAGATGAAGATGAAAAAGTAGCCATTTAACTCGTGAAAAATGCACTAATTGGAATTAGTAGGAAAATAACAAAATTAAACAAAGAAATCCTAATTAGAGACATTGATATTGCTGCTAAATATTGTGATAAAACACTATAGAAAAGCAGCTTGGTCCAAACTTTAAATAAAAAAAGTAATTTTTATTAAATTCATGTTTGAAAGATTATTAGTTATTATAGCACTTCTAAACATGCGATGCTCTCGTTGGATGATATTGTGGGCCTGGAATCTCGCAAAGAAAAAAAGAATAAAAGTGGAACACTATGGAAACAAATAAAAAACGAATAGGAAATGTATTAAATATATTTAAATTTTGTTGTTTTTGGGTAAAGAAGGTATTGCTTTTTTGCACTTGGCATTTTGACTGTACTTGCAGTGCATTCCCGGTTCCACTTTTTTAGGCGGTTCCGGTTCCAAAAGGGTTCCGGATTTTCGACGGTTCCGCGGTTCTGATTTCAAACCGGTTCCGGATTTTCGGCGGTTTCGGCTCCAAAGCTGTTCAAGACTGTTGAGCCGGTTGAATGCTCAGTTTATTTGTCGGAGGAAAATGGACAATATTAAATCAATAGATAAAAGAAGGGACGGGGCGGAAGGGTCAATCCTCAACTATTCACCAAAAGACAGAATGACAGGAGGGAACGGCGGGTTATGCTGATTGTATTTGTAAGTCGCCAAACTGTCTCTGACTGAGTCCGGGCACTACTACCCACTAGAGTCCGGACCCAAAACCCAAAAAATTGGACCAAAAAGTGTTGCCCAGTTGAATTTACACCCCTAAAGATAGCATCATTAAGTGTTGTGTCCGAAGCAACAGTTATTTGAATATTGATTTATTCAGCAGACAAATAAATAAAGGGTCAAAGGCGAGCGAAATGGGTGCGGTGATAAATATGATAAGGTAAATGTGAATGACCCGGGGAGGGGGAAAGGACAACATTATATGGGCAAGGGAAGGGACGAATTTACTGATCTTTGGCATTGTGAATGCCATCTTCAAACACGACATCTCCTCCCCACTCAATTTGGCTCATCCGCTCGGGTCGAAGATGGTCCTTTGCTTCCGTTCCCGTTGCGTCCTTCGGAGTTCTGGTGGTGCCTTCTCCGGTGGATGTTCCGGCGAGTCCGCACGAATGTCTCGAGTTGGAACCTCTTCCTGCTCTCGGCCTGCTTCATTCCCATCGGGGTCGGACGCATTGGACTCCGAGTCTTCGCTGCCCTCGTGGTCCGCTGCCGTCTCATCTGCTTTCAGCTGATCGAGGTGTCGGTTCCAGATTCCCCGTGATGTTCGGACGAGGAATAGGGCAGACGAACTTTGGCGCACGATTTGGCCCTTCATCCACTTAGGCCCGTCGCGGTAGTTCCTCGCGAAAACTCTTTGACCGACTTCAAAGGAACGTTTCCACGTTCCGCGATCAAAATTCCTTTTTGACCGGTCCTGGTACTTTTGCGAGCACCTTACCACCACTCCTCCCCCTTTTTTGGGTTCGACAACCGGCCGGACCAGATCCAGCTTTGTTCGCAATTCTCGGCTGAACATCATTTCCGCTGGAGCGCGTCCTGTCCCGGTGTGTGGTGTGACTCGGTATTTCAATAAGAACTGATTTTTCGCGAGTTCGTTTTCCCAGTTGGTCTCCTTCTTGATCAGACTCATTCCTTTTTTGAATGTCTGCACAAACCGCTCAGCCTCGCCATTGCTTTGCGGGTGATATGGTGCGGTTCGTGTGTGAATAATGCCACGCTCGGCACAGAATTTTTCGAATTCTGCCGCAGTAAATTGCGGGCCATTATCACTGACGATTTGCTCCGGCAATCCATGTGTCCAGAACAGGTTTCTGATGGCTGCCATTGTTGATTCTGTCGTGGTGTTCTTCATCATCACCACTTCTGGCCATTTTGTCTTTGCATCAACGACAATAAACCACATTTTGTTGAGGAATGGTCCGCAGAAATCGATATGAAGTCTTTGCCATGGCCTCTCAGGCACTTCCCACGGGTGCAGTGGCACTTTTCTCATCTCCGGCGCATTTACCTGGCATGTCTTGCATTTCTTCCGAATTGCCTCAATGTCCTTGTCGATGCCCGGCCACCATACTTTCTGTCTGGCCAAAGCCTTCATTCGAACAATTCCTGGATGTGTCTCATGGATCAATTTTAAAATTTCCCCACGGAATTTGCTTGGGATCACCGTCCGAGTTCCCAACATTAAGCATCCATTCTGCATTTCCAGTTCTTCTCTTGCCAAGAAGAATGGTCGAATCGCATTCTCAACTTCCTTATTTGTTGGCCATCCGGATTCCAGGAAGCTTTTCACCCTTTTCAGGACCACATCTTTCCTGATCTCTTTAGCAATGTCTTCCACTGTTATCGGCAGTGAATTTTGGGCTTCTTCCTGAATCGCTTTCACCTCTCTGCTGTCCTTGCAGATTTGGTCGATTTCCGGACTCGGCAATCGTGATAGTCCATCGGCATATCCGAAGCTGTTTGTTGGGCAGTATTCGATGTCGAACTCGTAGTTCATCAAAATCAGACTCCAGCGATGAAGTCTTCGGGCCGCAACAACAGGCAGTTGACCTTTCGGTCCAAAAATCCTTTTTAAGGGCTCATGGTCGGTTTGCAACATAAATTTGCGGCCGTATAAATATTGGTTGAACTTTTCTACGCCGAAAATTACTGCTCGCCCCTCCTTCTCAATTTGAGCATACTTTCGCTCAGCTGGGTTTAGCGTCCTTGAGGCATATCCGATGACTCCCATTTTCCCGGATTCTGCATCCTTGTGGAAAAGAACGGCGCCAACTCCATAATCCGACGCGTCCGTAGCTAAGAAGAGTGGCTTTTCGGGGTCGTAATGAACCAACAGCTCGTTCGAAACCAGCATCCGTTTGATCTGGCTGAAGGCTTCTTGTTGTTCTTTGCCCCAGTACCATTTCACTCCCGTTCGTCGCAACTCGTTCAGCGGCTCCGAAAGCGTTGCCATAGAAGGGATGAACTTCCCGTAATAGCCGACCATGCCCAGGAACGATTGTAGTTCCTTTAAGTTTTCCGGTGCGGGCATTTTTTGAATTGCTTCCACCTTTTCTGGTGAAGTTCTAATGCCGTCTCGGTCGACGATATGCCCCAAATACATTATTCGGTCCTGGAGAAAGGCACATTTTTCCTTCTTCACTCGTAACCCGAATTCCTGGAGACGTTGGAGAACCGCATCCAATCTTCTCAAATGTTCTTCGTCACCGGCTGCTGTCACCACAATATCATCCAAGTAGACTGCTACTCCTTCAATTCCGCAGAGAATCTCTTCAAATATTTTTGATTTTAATGCGCGCAAAAAAAAGAATTTTGGAAAAAAATTCATCACATCTTTTTGAATTTTTCAACAAATTTTTTAACAAAGATTGCGAAATTTTCATATTTTTCTGAACTTTTTGGTTTAATTTTGTAACAAAGATTTGATTTTTGCAAAAAAAAATTTCTGGCGGCGCCGGCGGACCTCTACCAGTCCTAAAAAATTCAAAAAAGTACCGTAATTTCCCTTAACAAACTGAGTCAATATCCGAAAATTTCTCGGCGGCGCCTATCGGCACCGCCTACCGACACCCCCTAGTAAAGCAGAATTCGTGAAAAGAAATTGGTTTTTCTGAAATTCAAAAATTGGCAAATTATCGAAATTTTACACAATTTTCTTAACAATAAAAAAGTTTTGGCATTAAATTCATATATTTACACACCTAAAAAATATTGCTGATTTTTCAGCCGGTATTCCTGATTTTTGGGTTTGACACGTGGCTATGATATTATTCATGGATTTATGATGACTGGACAGAAAATGCGTTGAATAAAACTTTTATTTTAAAAAAATTTAAAAAAATTGGAAATTTGGGCATTTTATTATGTTTTCTAAAATTTTTTGGGTTTTGTACAAAATTTTGGGTTTTGTCAACCCAAAAAAACCCAAAACCCGAAAAATGACCAAAAAATTTTTCGGTTTTGGGTCAGATGGGAGCAAAACCCAAAAAAAACCAAAACCCAAAAAATGACCAAAAATTTTTTGGGTTTTGGGTCCAAGTTTCCGGTCTCTACTACCCACACTTGAGTGACGTCGATTTAAACTCCATCCACATAAATTTTTTTACCACAATTATATGTACATATTTTGCGATTTTTAACGCATATAAATTCAAATTGTTGTTTAAATTATTTATCTGTCAAGGATTTTTTACTGTACAGCTGTGACTTGGTTTGCCTGATGACCAAATTGCGTACGAAAAGCGCTGCGATATTGGTCACTAAAAAAAGGCATAAATCAATTTAAATCCAATATTTGTTTTTATATTTAGAAAATTAATATTTTTACTTGCAAAAGTAGAGAACCGGAGCACTGCTGCCGTATGCCATTGCTTGCAAAGAAAGACTTATTGGGAAAACAAAATATTCAAATGTAATTGCGTCCAAATTGAGTAATGGCGATATGACACGTGCGAAGAAAATATTCTTAAAAAGAGTAGATTTAAAAATAATTCTGAATGAAATTATTTGTTAGCCAACCAAGATGTAGCATATCAGACCAATCGACATCAGAATACTCAGCGAAATTGTTAACTTTTTCATATTTTCCGGGACTAAATGCAAAAGATAAAAAATATTTGTTGAAAAAAATATAAAAACTCAATGATTTTTGGCGCCAAATGATCAACAAAATCAGTATGTAACATAAAAATTCGCCACAATATATAACTAACGCGCTATTATTAGTGAAATTTTGATTTTCGGGTTGTTGGTTGGGATCGCCAAGTGTGCACATCACTGGCCTAAAAAATTAATTTTAAATTGATTTTTGCAAAAATGCTAACTTTTCCCAATTAGCTGAGCTTCCAATATAGGCGCTGAATCCATTTAATATCGATCTAATGCAACAAATGCCAATGGCAAATTTAAAAGTGACGTATTTTCCACTTGCTTTATACCTTAAAAAATATTTAAATGTTACAATTAATAATAGCTTTATCACCAAAATGGAAAGATAACTCCGATTAGACGGTCGAGTCCAATGCATAACTGAAGCGTCAAAGCAATTGCTGTGCCAATTATGGGAACAAATTGTATATAAAAGCACGTCCGCAGCGTAATGTAATTAATTCCAAACGCAAAAACGACAAATTTGACGCAACTTCCAAAAAGGAGAAATGAGGCAAAAAATGCATACAAAGCGATCAGAATCATGCAAGGCGAATGGAGTGATCTGATCGGATAAATGTTAGCCGCTTTTCTTACAAAGTCTGATCGAGTTACGACTAGCAAATTAAATTTGGCATTTTATTTTTCATATATCCAAAGCCTTTTTACAAGTGGTTGTATAATCCGTTAATTTGTGGCTTTTGGAGATTGATGAGTACCGGGAAAGTCCCAAAACCCCGACAACCCTTTAGTAACAACCAATTAAAGCGAAAGATTTAATTTAATTAGGGGCTAAAAGTCGAATATCTTTACTTTGTTTTGATGGTTACATAGACGAGAGACGAGTTTAGGCCAATTCCGACACAACAAATCATAGCAATGATTCCGGTTGTAATAATTTCTCTTGGGACCAAGCCTTTGTTCATGAAAAGATCGTAAAGCTTCTTAAAAAATAAAAAATTCAATTAATTAAAATTAATAATTTTACCGGATCAACGGATGGTGACATTGTAAACACTAATCCGAGTAATTTTGTATCCTAAGTGCCCTAAAACAAAATATGAGATTATGAAAGTTAGAATCTCTAGTCCCGAAGGACCGACTAAACTTCAATTGTTAGTTTAAGACATATACTTGGATAAAAATTTTTTAATCATTCAAAATTGTTTTAAATCGGTTGAACATTAGAGTCTCTAAGTGAACTTTCTTTACGGTAAGGGGGGGGGGGGGGGGAATAACAGCCCGGGGCTTCTAGGGATTCTATTTGAGGAAATACTGTACGGTATTTAATCCCAATTCCGATTCTTCTTAAAATCATGATTGCGCTCAATTTTAGTATTCAGAGTAATAATTATTGCGAATAAAGTCAAATTTCATCAAAAATGTTGAAAACGAAATGCTTACGGAAGAAATAAAAAAGGTTCAAAAAAAATAAATCTTTCCAGCTAATGAACATAAATATTGGCAATGTATCGTAATTAGTGGGAACCTTTAATGCATAACACTTGAGTAACTTTTTGTCAAAAGCTTAACAACTTTTCAACACAATAATTCGCGCGTAAACATTTAATAACTATTAATGTTAACAAATTTTTTTTGTTCAAAATGCATGTTTAATTTGACAAATAATTCAACCGCACATTGAAAGAGCCAAAACCTTCCACCCCCAAAAGTAAAGCAGAATCTTAAAAAAAATGATGATAAAATTGAAGTTAAAGACAATGAGGATGATATTTAAAACTTTGAGGGCTTATATCTCGTTCCCCAGGGCTTTATAGCAAAATGAATAGCCCTTTGTGGTAGAAATGTGGGGGTGATCTATCAGTGTGCCAAGTTTCATCCCGAAACTCCGTGCACACCTGGGGACCTTCCCCAAACCGACAAAACCGATAACCGAACCAAAACATTCGATTTTACCGAACCAAAACCAATAACCGAACCGAAGCATTCGGCTTTTCGTCACGGTTCGGTTCGGTTCGATTTAAAACCGACAGCCTTACTCACCACTACACCGCTCACTCGGTCAAAAAAGTATTGTTAAAATCCATGAAGTTTCCCTCAAAATCTATGCAAAAATCCCGTGTACCCCGTGACCCCGTGTCGGCCCAAAAAAAACACGATTACGGGCTACGGGGTCCGTGGAAACCCGTACGGTCACCGGCCCGTGCTCGATCTCTAGTTTGTACTAGCCCGGGCAACAATTTCAACATTCAATCACTTTTCCGCGCGCATTCCTTGTTACAAGCACTCGGTCGAGGGGCCTTATACTCGTCTCGTGGTTTAGTAAATCAATTAACGGCTTAAACATGGTTTAGTTAACCGTGGTTAACGCCCGACCTTAACCGTTATGCTCGTCGTTAACCGTAGTTATGCAAACCATGGTTACCGTGGTTAACGCCCGACCTTAACCGTTATGCTCGTCGTTAACCGTAGTTATGCAAACCATGGTTAAGGCAACAGTGAAGTAAACCGTGATTAACGGCGGCGGGCGCTTAAATGTCCTATTGCCCCAACTGAGCGCCGGCCCAACTGATCATCATTTGATTAATTTAAATGCCTCCTAATGATTATTTCTAGTTGTAAGGTTAAATAAACTCTATTTTGCCATCAAGTTTAAAAAAAAATTTAAATTTAAAAAAAGGAAAATCCTAAATATTAAAAAACATTCAAATAAAACCAATTTAAAGTACTATTTCAATTTTTAACATAAAAAATTTTTTAACAAAAATAAATCCCTCCACCTCAAGCTGTGGCTAAAAGCCTTAACCTGGTTAATAATAAGCATCCGCGCGTTCACGAATCGGCAAGTTTGCCGGTGGCTATTAATAGTTCTATTAGAAAAGGAGGGCCAAATGCAACTGCGCTAGCAAAACAGATGAAAACCCCATCACAACACGTCAAGCAGAGACGGAGGGCGGGGTCCAATATTTTTTGCCTAAGTCTAAGCCTAGGGTGGCTTAGGCCTAAGCCTAACGAACCTCTAAGTCTCTAACTTCCCCCGAGTTATTCTATCCGTCTTTGGAGTTACTTTAAAAATCGGGTTTTCCTTAATTTTCAAAAATTTCAACCGATTCAAAAATTTTAGTGTCGCATATTCCAGTGTCGCATTTTCTGTCGGTGTCGCATTTTTCTCCGCTGTCGCATTTTCCGCTTGGTGTCGCATTTTCCGGTGTCGCATTTCGGGCGCCGGTTGGGATCTGGGGTGAAGAATATTTTGTTCATAAAAATTTCAGCAATGTCTTCACTGGCCAATGATAAAATAATATAATTGTTTTTAATTCATTCATCATCCTCAAAAATCACAAGAGTAACGACGTTTTTTAATTTATGAAAAAAAATTATTTGGGCATTTCTCGTCATGTTTAACACGACCCAACAACTCAGAATCACAAAAGAAAATCGCCAAAAAAAACTTTTAAAAAAATAACTTCAGTTGTTTACGTGCATTTACATTAGAAATTGTTATTTGTACCTCTTACCCAAAAGCTTTTTTATATGTCAATACCCCAGTTGGTTCAATGTTTGTTCGTCACAACCAGTTGGTTCAATGTTTGTTCGTCACAACCAGTTGGTTCAATGTTTGTTCGTCACATTCAATGTTTGTTTGTCATAACCAGTTGGTTTAATGTTTGTTCGTCACAACCAGTTGGTTCAATGTTTGTTCGTCACATTCAATGTTTGTTTGTCATAACCAGTTGGTTCAATGTTTGTTCGTCACAACCAGTTGGTTCAATGTTTGTTTGTCATAACCAGTTGGTTTAATGTTTCTTCGTCATAACCAGTTGGTTCAATGTTTGTTCGTCACAACCAGTTGGTTTATGTTTGTTCGTCACATTCAATGTTTGTTTGTCATAACCAGTTGGTTTAATGTTTGTTCGTCGCAACCAGTTGGTTTAATGTTTGTTAGTCGCAACCAGTTGGTTTACTGTTTGTTCGTCACATTCAATGTTTGTTTGTCATAACCAGTTGGTTTAATGTTTGTTTGTCACAACCAGTTGGTTCAATGTTTGTTTGTCATAACCAGTTGGTTTAATGTTTGTTTGTCACAACCAGTTGGTTCAATGTTTGTTTGTCATAACCAGTTGGTTCAATGTTTGTTTGTCATAACCAGTTGGTTTAATGTTTGTTTGTCACACCCAGTTCAATGTTTGTTCGTCACAACCAGTTGGTTCAATGTTTGTTTGTCATAACCAGTTGGTTCAATGTTTGTTTGTCATAACCAGTTGCTTTAATGTTTGTTTGTCACAACCAGTTGGTTTAATGTTTGTTCGTCACATTCAATGTTTGTTTGTCATAACAAGTTGGTTTAATGTTTGTTCGTCGCAACCAGTTGGTTTAATGTTTGTTAGTCGCAACCAGTTGGTTTAATGTTTGTTCGTCACATTCAATGTTTGTTTGTCATAACCAGTTGGTTTAATGTTTGTTTGTCACAACCAGTTGGTTCAATGTTTGTTTGTCATAACCAGTTGGTTCAATGTTTGCTTGTCATAACCAGTTGGTTTAATGTTTGTTTGTCACACCCAGTTGGTTCAATGTTTGTTCGTCACAACCAGTTGGTTCAATGTTTGTTTGTCATAACCAGTTGGTTCAATGTTTGTTTGTCATAACCAGTTGGTTTAATGTTTGTTTGTCATAACCAGTTGCTTTAATGTTTGTTCGTCATAACCAGTTGGTTCAATGTTAGTTTGTCATAACCAGTTGGTTTAATGTTCGTTTGTCACAACCAGTTGGTTCAATGTTTGTTTGTCACAACCAGTTGGTTCAATTGTCATAACCAGTTGCTTTAATGTTTGTTTGTCCCAACCAGTTGGTTCAATGTTTGTTTGTCACAACCAGTTGGTTCAATGTTTGTTTGTCATAACCAGTTGGTTTAATGTTTCTTCGTCATAACCAGTTGGTTCAATGTTTGTTCGTCACAACCAGTTGGTTTAATGTTTGTTCGTCACATTCAATGTTTGTTTGTCATAACCAGTTGGTTTAATGTTTGTCACAACCAGTTGGTTCAATGTTTGTTCGTCACATTCAATGTTTGTTTGTCATAACCAGTTGGTTTAATGTTTGTTTGTCATAACCAGTTGCTTTAATGTTTGTTTGTCCCAACCAGTTGGTTCAATGTTTGTTTGTCATAACCAGTTGGTTTAATGTTTGTTTGTCATAACCAGTTGGTTCAATGTTTGTTTGTTGGTTTAATGTTTGTTTGTCACACCCAGTTGGTTCAATGTTTGTTCGTCACAACCAGTTGGTTCAATGTTTGTTTGTCATAACCAGTTGCTTTAATGTTTGTTTGTCATAACCAGTTGCTTTAATGTTTGTTTGTCACAACCCGTTGGTTCAATGTTTGTTTGTCATAACCAGTTGGTTCAATGTTTGTTTGTCATAACCAGTTGCTTTAATGTTTGTTTGTCACAACCCGTTGGTTCAATGTTTGTTTGTCATAACCAGTTGGTTCAATGTTTGTTCGTCATAACCAGTTGGTTCAATGTTAGTTTGTCATAACCAGTTGGTTTAATGTTCGTTTGTCACAACCAGTTGGTTCAATGTTTGTTTGTCACAACCAGTTGGTTCAATTGTCATAACCAGTTGCTTTAATGTTTGTTTGTCCCAACCAGTTGGTTCAATGTTTGTTTGTCACAACCAGTTGGTTCAATGTTTGTTTGTCATAACCAGTTGGTTTAATGTTTCTTCGTCATAACCAGTTGGTTCAATGTTTGTTCGTCACAACCAGTTGGTTTAATGTTTGTTCGTCACATTCAATGTTTGTTTGTCATAACCAGTTGGTTTAATGTTTGTCACAACCAGTTGGTTCAATGTTTGTTCGTCACATTCAATGTTTGTTTGTCATAACCAGTTGGTTTAATGTTTGTTTGTCATAACCAGTTGCTTTAATGTTTGTTTGTCCCAACCAGTTGGTTCAATGTTTGTTTGTCATAACCAGTTGGTTTAATGTTTGTTTGTCATAACCAGTTGGTTCAATGTTTGTTTGTTGGTTTAATGTTTGTTTGTCACACCCAGTTGGTTCAATGTTTGTTCGTCACAACCAGTTGGTTCAATGTTTGTTTGTCATAACCAGTTGCTTTAATGTTTGTTTGTCATAACCAGTTGCTTTAATGTTTGTTTGTCACAACCCGTTGGTTCAATGTTTGTTTGTCATAACCAGTTGGTTCAATGTTTGTTTGTCATAACCAGTTGGTTCAATGTTTGTTTGTCATAACCAGTTGGTTTAATGTTTGTTTGTCACACCCAGTTGGTTTAATGTTTGTTTGTCACACCCAGTTGGTTCAATGTTTGTTTGTCACAACCAGTTGGTTCAATGTTTGTTTGTCATAACCAGTTGCTTTAATGTTTGTTTGTCACAACCCGTTGGTTCAATGTTTGTTTGTCATAACCAGTTGGTTCAATGTTTGTTTGTCATAACCAGTTGGTTCAATATTTGTTCGTCACATTCAACAACGAACGGAATTTTGTGCCTTTAATTCCGGCATGAAATTGGAGCTTCTGTTGGGCAACACGTCTGAAACGGCCAACCGAAGAACCCGATGAAGATGAAAAAGTAGCCATTTAACTCGTGAAAAATGCAGTTTGGTCCAAACTTTAAATAAAAAAAGTAATTTTTATTAAATTCATGTTTGAAAGATTATTAGTTATTATAGCCGGAATATCGCAACGAAAAAAAGAATAAAAGTGGAACACTATGAAAACAAATAAAAGAAGAATATAACCCAGGGCTCGGATTCGTCCTTGAATGGCAAGGGCAGTCCTTGAAAATGGACCCTCGATGAAAATGTCCTTATTTTCAATATTGTCCTTGAAAATGAGCATTTGGCTGGAAGTTCAACAAAATACAATACAAATTTTAATATTTAAAGAAAAGGAAAATTTGATAAATCCGCATAAGTTTTTTAGCGCATTTATATGTACATATTTGCGATTTTGAACTCATATAAATTTTAATGCTTTTTTTAATTACTATTCATCTGTCAAGGATTTTGATTGTTAATTACTGTACAGCTGTGACTTGGTTTTCCTGATGAGCAAATTGCATACGAAAAGCGCTGCGATATTTGGCACTAAAAATAAGCATAAATCAATTTAAATCCAATAATCATTTTAATATTTGACTAATATTTACTTGCAAAAGTAAAGAACCGGAGCACTGCTGCCGTATGCCATCGATTGCAAAGAAAGACTTATTGGGAAAACAAAATATTCAAATGTAATTGCGTCCAAATTGACTAAGGGCAATATGACACGTGCGAAGAAAATATTCTTAAAAAGGGTTGGTTTAATAATAATTCTGAATCGAATTATTTGTTAGCCAACCAATATGTAGCATATCAGACCAATCGACATCAGAATACTCAGCGAAATTGTTAACTTTTTCATATTTTCCGGAACTAAATGCAAAAAAACTAAAATATTTGTTAAATAAAATATAAAAACTCGTTGATTTTCGGCGCCAAATGATCAGCAAAATCAGTGTGTAACATAAAAATTCGCCACAATATATAACTAATGCGCTAAGATTAGTGAAATAATGATTTTTGGGTTGTTGGTTGGGGTCGCCAAGTATGCACATCACTGGTCTAAAGTTTTCTTTTTAAATTAATTTTTGCAAAAATGGTAACTTTTCCCAATGCGCGGAGCTTCCAATATAGGCGCTGAACCCATTTAGAATCGCTCTAATGCAACAAATGCCAATGGCAAATTTAAAAGAGACGTATTTTCCACTTGCTTTATACCTTAAAAATATTTAATGTTACAATTAATAATAGCTTTATCACCAGAATGGAAAGATAACTCCGATCAGACGGTCAAGTCCAATGCATAGCTGAAGCATCGTAGCAATTGCTGTGCCAATTATGGGAACAATTTGTATATAAAAGCACGTCCGCAGAGTGATGTAATTAATTCCAAACACAAAAATCACAAATTTGACGCAACTTCCAAAAAGGATAAATGAGGCAAAAAATGCATACAAAGCGACCAGAACTTGGCAAGGCGAATGGAGTGATCTGTTCGGATAAATGTTAGCCGTTTTGCATTACAAAGTCTTAAGAGAGTAAAACGCAATTAATTTTAGTTGGGGCTTAAACTCGAATATTTTTTACTTTGTTTTGATGGTCACATAGACGAGAGACGAGTTTAGGCCAATTCCGATACAACAAATCATAGCATTAATTCCGGTTGTAACAATTTCTCTTGGGACCAAGCCTTTGTTCATGAAAAGATTGTAAAGCTTAAAAAATAGAAAATTCAATTAATTAAATTAATAACTTTACCGGGTCAACGGATGATGTCATTGTAATTATTTGAATGTTTTAAGATTGTTAATTCGCTCAAATTTTTTTATTTGTTTAAAATATATAATTAAATAAACTTTTCCAAACAAAATATATTATTACTTACATTTTTCATTTGTAAAAGGATGTAAATATTTGATAAAATCCAAAGTTTTGTTTCCGGTTTGTTTCAAATTTACTACTTTATTTTTGTTAGTTAGTCCCTTTTTTAAAAAGTTGAATATTTTTTCCGTATAAAATCAAACAATTTTCTTTTAATTATGATTCCGCTCAATTCTTGCTTTGCCAGCAATAATTAATGCAAACAAAATGAACTTTTTATCTAAAATGTGAAAACGAAATGCTTGCGGAAGAAATAAAAAAACTTAAAAAAATTAAATCTTTCCAGTTAATGAACATAAATATTGGCAAAGTATCGTAATCAGTGGCAAATTTTACGGCATAACACTTGAGTAAAATATTTGCAATGTAAAATGAGAGGGACCTTTAAATCATAACATTAAAGTAACTTTTCGTCAAGAAACGTCACAATTTTTAACATAACAATTTGCGCGTGAAATTTTAATAATGAACAAAAGTTTAAGACATTAAAAACCTATCAACAATGGCTGAGCGTGATTGAATGCAAAAAAAAGAAAAAACAAATTCATGTTGTTTAGTTATTTTATTAAAGCTTTTAAAATTTAAACCAAAATTTTGTAGCTTAACACATGAATAACGTGTTTGTGAATAACGGTTTTTTAAACTTTTCGTCACGAAACGCCCAACTTTTTAACATGCCAATTCGCGCGTGAAAATTTAATTCTCTCTTTCTTTGGGGAAGTTTTTTTTATATTAAAAATAATATTCCGAATTTCACTGTGTGTGGTTTTAAAAATATTTTTTTTATACATTTGCTTTATAAAGTTATGTTATGATTTAAAAACCCCCGGTCTCAAATTACGATATTGAAATTGGCAGGCGATTTGGAAAAGGTCTTAAGTGACGATGAAAAACGCTTTTTTGGATATTTCATTTGTTTTTGTCCTGTTCTGCAAGGCACAAAATGTTATGTTTTCACTAGTGTTGCGGCGTCGGTTCGGGATTTTCGCAGTTCCGGATTTTCGCGTTTTCGTAAACCAGCTTTGGATTTTCGCGATTCGGGAACCGATTCCAAATTTTTAGCAGTTCGGAACCGGTTCCCGGAACCGTTGGAACCGCCACCGGAACCGAGAAAACACTGCGGGGGGGGGCAGAAAAATCGATTTTTAGTTGTGTATTTTTCATTGTTATTGTGCTCAAAAAATCAATCTTATGAGTGCAATTTGTGTTCTACTGCCCTATCTAGCCTTGGATTTCGTTTGTTGGGAGGGGGGGAAGGGGGTGGGAGGGAGGGAGAAACGGAAAACTCAAAATCCAACAAAAATCGACTTACAAGTTGTCGGTGTCCGCACATTTTGGCCATTGAACATTTCGCCCAGTAGTGAAAAAACGGAGGGGTTCGCCTAGTGAGTGGAAAAAAGACGTTACGCCCATAAATTTGCCCACATTTAATAAATTGTAAAGTATTTGAGATGGATAGATAAATTTGAATTTAGATTTTTGGTCAACTTTCTCTCCTCGCAGCTGGGCGGGACGTGCCGCCTAATTCCCATCGACGGTTGCGAATCAAGATGTCTTGAAGCTAAAGGAAAATTTAAAAATTTAAACCTTAGAGTGTCTATACAAGTGCTGGGCAAAATTTCGAATCCGGAATTTCGGATACCGGAAAATTTCGGGTTTTTTAGCCTTTTCGGAATTTGAGCAAAATTTTGGACTTACACCCCTAAAGATGGCACTTTGGAGCAAATTATAGGTGCTAGGTCGTTTCGTAAATCCGCCACTATGGGCGGTTCGTAAATTTGCCACTATTTTAATAATATAAACTTTTGCCAACACGTGTTAAGATTGTTTAAAAAACTTTAATAATTTTTATTATTGTTCTTATAAATTCCCTCTTTAAAGCCTTTTAATTTGTATAATAGTTTTAAAAAAAGCCAAATCCTTTAAAAAGGAGAAAAACCAGTTGAAAAATTTTAAGTGCATGTTCGGTTTTAAACCGGGGGTCCCGCTTTTCGGCTTCGGCAATCGTAATTTGGGACTAATCTTTTTTAAACCAATAACGTTAAAATCTCTAAAAATTTTTTCCGGCGGGGACCTCTCCCATTCGAATCCATAAAAAGTTTCCCAGCGGCGCTTGTCAGCACCGCCGGAACTCTTAATTCTTAAAAAGCTTCAAAAAAAATTCCGAATTTTTAAAATTTTAGTTACAAATCTTTTAAAAAATTGAGTCAAAAATTCAAAGATTTTTTCTCGGCGACGCCTATCTGCACCGCTGACCCGGAACACTTCAAAGGGGAGGCAAATTGAACAGAAAGGATAATGAAAAATTTACTACTTACATCTTTTCAGAATTTAATTTTTAGAACCTTTTTTTTTAATAAAATTTTTATGCTTATAAGTGGTTTGAGACAGTTTTACGAAACGACCTGGCGAATTTACGAAACGCCCATAATGGCGCATTTACGAAATTTCGGGATTGAATTCGGATTCCGGATTTAAAATCGTTTCGGATTTTTAGTTTTCCGGAATTTCGGATTTCGAATTTTATTTTTAGATTTTGCCAATCCCTGGTAATATACCATGACAACATCCGTCTCGTCCATTATTTAGTTTTGACTGTCGTAATTGAACAGGTTCACCATCTTTGAATGGCATCTCCGGGATTAGGCGTATTTCTAGCGAGTTAGCTCAGCTTTGTTAAGTTTCCCCACAAACTTGTTTTTTTGTCTTAAGAATTTAGTTTAGGGGTGTTTTTTTGGAAACGAAAAAATCGTACTGGAGTACATTTGATCGGATTTCGAGTCCTTTGGTTATTTTTTCTGCGGTTTTAATTAGGGTTGAGCCCCGTCTCCGAACCCCGACTTTTTTGAATTTTTCGGGGTTTTGGCTGGGAAAAAGCCCGAACCCCGACTTTTTTGGTTGGGGACAAAAACCCCGACCCCGACTTTTTCCGCCCACGAGGGGTCGGGGCTCAACCCTAGTTTTATGGCGTTCGAGCTTTTATGACTAAAATAATCTTGAGTCTAATTTAAGATTTTTGAGTCTATTTTGCCTTTTTTCAAAAAGTGCAATAAAATTCAAATTTTAATTTTTTCGCCAATTAGTCAATTACAAGAATTGTCTTCCAGAAATAACAAATGATGCCAAAAATTCTTATCCTGGTCTTAAAAAAATTGACAATTTTTGTCAAATTCTGTCTGGGAGAAATACTGATTTTAATGTTGCCTCCTGAGCAACTTTTTGATGCAATTCTGGGAAAACTATAGGTTTTGCGCTCGCGTGCACGCTTGCAGTGCAGGCCCCCGATCGCAGGTCAAATCGGCAGTCGCACAAAGGGAAACGTTTTTCTTTGAACAGGGGAGGTCCCGCTGGTAGGAAACAGGGTTTGACAAAAATCCATTGGAAATGAGCCCGGAGATGCCATTACCAATAAGCGCGGACGGGAAATATTTAGAAATTTAAGCAATTTACAAAAATTTATATTTTATTTCAATTTTCTTTGAAAAATAAATGTTGATCAAGAAACAGGGTGGACTGAATTGTCAGGTTTTTCTTAATTTTAAGGGGTGCCTGATTTTTAAAAAAATGGATAAATGGTAATTTTGTAACAAAATTAAAAGAACATTTAATAAAATTTCAACAATTTTTTTTATTAAAATGCGCGCAAAAAATAAATTTTTGCTTTAAAAAATTGGTGAAAATTTTCCCGGCGGTCGGAGCTTTCCCATTCCCAAAAAGCTTTTTTCTGAATTTTCTTGAAATAATAGCTCGAGTCTCGACAAATATTTTGAAATTTCTCGTTCACGCGCGGGAATCCCGCCCTGCAAATTTTTTTTTCCTTGACTCTAGTCCACACAATATTGGCAGCACTTGACCTCCCTCCATGCAAGAAAAAATATATTGAATAAAAAAGTCATTTCATAAGGGCAAAAAAATTTTTTTTAAAAAACGGGTTATTTTTGTTCCACTTTCGAAAAGTCTTTCGATTTCGATTTTGATAATTTCGAGGTTTTTCTTTCGTTTTCGATTTCGAAAACCGAAATAAAAAAAATTTCGATTTCGAAGTCAATTTCGATTTCGATAAAATTTTTCTTTCGACGCAGCCCTGGTAGGAAACCAAATTGCTCGACAACTGTGCTATTAATCACTTTTTGATTAGAGAAAAACCGGTCGGGGTCAGTTCGGCGCGACCAGTTCGGCGCAACCGGTTCGGCGCCGCCGTTTCGGCGCGGTATCGTTTCGGCGCCGCTCGTTTCGGCGCGACCGGTTCGGCGCCCACACAAAAAATTTATTTTGTCGCCGACGAATCATATTAAAGAAAAAATGATTTTAATTAGAATTATTCACTTCAATTCTATTTCCTAATGTTTTAGCATGCACCATAAGACTTAAAGCTGATCTTTTAAACATCCGAATAAGCTTTTCGGCAAAATACAATAAATAAATATCAAATATTAAACATCAATAATCGATCACGCATCCATAACGTAATTTTTGAAAATTAAGCAAAAAACGGCTTTTTAAAGTAACTCCAAAGCCGGATAGAATAACTGAGTAAAAGTTAGAGACTTAGGGGTTCGTTAGGCTTAGGCCTAAGCCAACCTGGCTTGGGTACGCATCGGTTCAGTGCCGCACGGTTCAGTGCCAGCAACTTTGAAAGGCTATAACCTTTTTTAAACTCAACCAAATCAAACAATCAAGATGTCATTGGGAAGCTCTAAGCTTTTAAAGGCTATTGTTAAGCTAAATAAACAATTACAAAATTCCTGAAAAAGTTATTTCAATAAATACAAAAAACCTCGATTTTGGGTGGTTTTTTACATTGAACTTTTTAAAAACGAATTGAACCGCTTGGCTTTTTCCCCAAAAGATTCTTCTTATTTAGAGCTTTCGAATGACATCTTGTTTGCCTGATTAGGTTGAGTTTAAAAAGAGTTATAGACTTTCAGCTAGATAAACAATTCTAACTCGCGTCGAACTAAACTGGTTGCTGGCACTGAACCGATCGCCGCCGACCTGGCTTGGGGTTCGTTAGTCTTCGGCCTAAGCTAGCTTAGGTTTAGGCCTGAGCTTAAGTTGTTTGCGCTAATTCAAATTAAGTTTTGTCGGCGCCGAAATAATATTTTTTGATTTTAGAGCAATTTAATTTTCTAAAAAAATTTCTCTGCGGCGCCTATCGGCACCGCCGACTTCGGGTAAAACAAAATTGCCCCTGAAAATTTTTTTGGCGTCCTTGGCTTTCTTCAAACTTTGCTGTTATGTCATTTAAAAGCAAAAGTGTCCGCTTTTTTTGTTTAGGACCCCTTCGAAGGTTTTTAACTCTAATTTTTTGGGGGTTCAATTTAAAATAAAGGCCCCATTCGAGACCCAGGCTTTTCAAGAGTTATCGATTGGTGTACTATTTTTTTCAAAATATGGAAACACGGTTTTTCCCAGCAAATACCAGGGGGAAATAATTTTTTCCGACTTTCTGTGAATATTTGTGGTAGGGGAAACAATTCTAAAATTTTTTAATTTTTTTCTGATTTTTAAAAAATATTTTGAAAGACAATTCAGAAATTTTTCGAATTTCATTTTTGGTCAGCAAAATTGGGTGAGTATTTGAAAAATTCACATTGTGATCGGGGGGTTTGTACGGGAGTGATTGGCGCGTACGGGGGGAGGGGTTGTATTTTTTGCGATTATTAAGTCGGTTATTTCGAGATTCTTCAAGAGTAAAAGTCCGTCCCTTTAGTTCGGTATGGCACCGGTGCCGGTGATATTTCTTTCTTTGGAACGAAGTTTAACAATAAAAATTTCCGGGAAATTATTTATTTTTTTAAAATTTTATTTGATGACGCATTGTTTCTGTCAATCCTACTTATAATAACCATTTTAAATCGTTACAAAAATCTTTCTAATATGCTGAAAATGAATTGTCATCAATAAGAAGACTGATCAGTATGGCTGATGATAGGTGGCAGTATTCTGCATCATGATCAGCGGGTGATTTAGCTCCAGCGGCTGGTCCAGCAACATTTTCTGGCCAAAGCTTCTGTCACCGTGTTGCAGTGCTTGTGCGCGCTGTTGCTGATGCTGCACGTACTTTGCGTTGCTGTTGCAGTCCTTTAATGCATGCATATATCAAGGATGTAACTGGATGCCTTAAAAAAGCCCGGAATCCGACAACAAAATCTTAAAAATTTGATTTTTCAAATTTTTCTAACATTTTTTGCCCTCCTAGAGAAAAAAATTTTCCGGTTACATCCCTCAGGCATATGCAGTTTTCATGACCTTGCAACTTTCTATGATACCAATGATCCCAAAATTTAATTGGTTTTAATCAAGTCCGTCTAGCAGGCAATTCTATTATAACTAGGTAACTCACGGTTTGCGCGCTGCAATTGTCAGCATTTGCGCCCCATTCCGCGCCTTCATTGCCGCATGACAACTTGCTCTTAGCCCCGCTGGGCATGGCAACATGCGCTGAACGTCGCCGATGGCACAAAAACACACACAGATGGGCTAACTGAATAAAAGTGTGACCTTTAGTAATGTAAATTTGCATATATTAAAAGTTCATACCAGAACAAGAAAAATCAAAAACTGTGCGACAAGCGTTAGCAGCGGTACAATTTCTTCACAACGGATCAACGTATTTCTGTTATGCAAAAATTTGGTGAAAAACTTATGAAAATAATCATAAAAAATTATTTTTAAAATGAATTCAAAAAAATTAAAGCATTAATTAATTAATTTTTATCATACCCGCTTGCAAGTGCCTCCGCAACATTGAGCACCGAATCGGCATGCACGCAGTGCTGCGGTTCCGCGAATAGTGCGGGACGCATGCAAAAGGTTCCGGTAGTACAAATCTGATGGGAATATGTTAAAAAACCCCTAACTTTTGATAAATTAATATATGAAAAGTATCGAAATTTTTAAGTTTTACTCATTTTTCCTAACTATTAATTCTTTCTTAAATTCATTTTGAACCTGTCCAGCACAATTCTGCTCATTCATAGTGCGTATCCACATTTTTGCGAAAAGGTGATTATTGTAATGGTAACCACTGGTTGTTTCAAATTTTATGGAAGATGCATTATTTTCATTCATTTTATCTTTTAAAAAAATAACTGACCGATTTTGTGTCTTTAATATTAAATAATTAATTAACAAAATTCTAAAATGAACCAAACAAAATTTTTCGAAGTGTTCTTTTTTTTAAAAGTAAATAATTTCTATTTGTTTTATTTTTGAATTCATTTAAAATAAATAACATCATTATGAAGTTCTCTAAAATTCATTTTTATTTTGTCTGAAATAAGTGGCATTCCTCTTTTATTCCTCCTGCATAAACAAAGAGGTCCACCCGTTGGACATTACATTTAAAATAAACAATTTATTTCTGTGCTGTTCAATCAAATAAACAAAGTCAAAAACAAATGCATAAAATTGAAATATTAAAAAAAGAAGAGATTATAAAAATATTTTTCTTACATATTAATAAATTTATTTTAAAAATTGTAAAAAGAGGTTTAAACTAAAATTTCTATATTCCTATTCGTGTCCGGACAAAATCGCTAACGATCAAAATCCCTAATCGGCCAGAGCGGGCAACTAATAGGTTAAAATCGGTCAAATACTATAAGCTAAAAGCGGACAATCCCTAATGAAATGCCTAATTTTGCTATTCTCAAAAAGGGTGGTTCGCGTCTTTATAGATTTATTAACAAAATGCAATTTCTTTATTGGACAGCTGCGACTTGGTTTGCTTGATGACCAAATTGTGCACGAAAAGCGCTGCAATATTGGGCACTAAAAATAGGCATAAATCAATTTAAATCCAATATTGTTTTTAATATTTAAAAATTAATATTTTTACTTGCAAAAGATGAGAACCGGAGCACTGCTTCCGTATGCCATCGATTGCAAAGCAAGACTTATTGGTGAAACAAAATCCCCAATTATAAATGAGTCCAAATTGAGTAAAGGAATTATGACTTCTACGAAAAAGACATTCTTAAAAAAGGGTTTAAAAATAAACACTGAATGGAATTATTTGTTAGCCAACCAATATGTAGCATATCAGACCAATCGACATCAGAACACTCAGCGAAATTGTTAACTTTTTCACCTTTTCCGGAACTAAATACAAAAGTTAAAACATATTTGTTGAATAAAATATAAAAACTCGTTGATTTTCGGCGCCAAATGATCAACAAAATTAGTGTGTAACATAAAAATTCGCCACAATATATAACTAATGCGCTAAGATTAGTGAAATAATGATTTTTGGGTTGTTGGTTGGGTTCGCCAAGTAAGCACATCACCGGTCTAAAATTATTTTTTAAATGAATTTTTGCCAAAATGCTAACTTTTCCCAATGCGCTGAGCTTCCAATATAGACGCTGAGCCCACTTAATATCGTTTTAATAAAACAAATGCCAATGGCAAATTTAAAAGTGACGTATTTTCCACTTGCTTTATACCTTAAAAAATATTTTAATGTTACAATTAATAATAGCTTTATCACCAGAATGGAAATGTAACTCCGATCAGACGGTCAAGTCCAATGCTTAGCTGAAGCATCAAAGCAATTGCTGTGCCAATTAGGGGAACAAATTGTATATAAAAGCACGTCCGCAGTGTGATGTAATTAATTCCAAACACAAAAATCACAAATTTGACGCAATTTCCAAAAAGGATAAATGAGGCAAAAAATGCATACAAAGCGACCAGAATTATGCAAGGTGAATGGAGTGATCTGATCGGATAAGTGTTAGCCGTTTTTCTTACAAAGTCTGATCGAGTTATGAACTAGCAAACTAAATTTGGCATTTTATTTTTTATATATCCAAAGCCTTTTTAACCGTTATTTTGTGGCTTTTGGAGATTGATGAGTACCGGGAAAGTCCCAAAACCCCGACAACCCTTTAGTAACAACCAATTTTAAGAGAATGAAACGAGGCTATTATAGTTTGGGGCTTATACTCGAATATTTTTTACTTTGTTTTGATGGTCACATAGACGAGACACGAGTTTAGGCCAATTCCAACACAACAAATCATAGCAATGATTCCGGTTGTAACAATTTCTCTTGGGACCAAGGCTTTGTTCATGTAAAGCTTAAAAAACAAAATTTTCAATTAATTAAATAAATAATATTACCGGGTCAACGGATGGTGCCATTGTAATTTAGATTGAATATTTTAAGATTGTAAATGTTTTAGCATTCAATATTTCAAAAATTCTAGTGTATCATTAAATAAATTTTCTTAACAAATTATGTTTTTGCATTATTACTGCTTACAAATTTTTATTTTTTTTGTTTTCAGAGTAATAATTAATGCAATCAATGTTTAATTTTCACCTAAAAATGATGCAAACGAAATGCTCGTGGAAGAAATTAAAAAAATAAATCTTTCCAGTGAATGAACATAAATATTAGCAATGTCGTAATCAGTGGACCTTTAAAAACATAACATTAAGGTAACTTTTCGTCAAGAAACGTCACATTTTAACATGACAATTCGCGCGTGAACTTTTAATAATGAACAAAAGTTACCTATGACATTAAAAAGTCGTAGCAACAATGTAGTCTGTGCTTGATTAAATGCAAAATAAAAGACAGAAAACAAATTTTTCATGTTTTATTATTTTATTAAATCTTTTAAAATTCGTAAAAATACAAAATTTTGTAGTTTAACGCATGAATAACGTGTAAAACAAAAAGTGTAATTGTTAAAGAAAAAAAAATGGTTGTCAAAGAAAAACAAAACTTATAACATTTAACGTAATTTTAGAAAATTTCAGCCTACGCTTTTTGGCTTCGTGGGGGGGGGGGGAGGCTATTAGGGGCTGAAGCAATGCGAATCACGGGATTTTTGGCCGATAAAATAAATTTCTATTGAATTTTACCTTAAAATAAATATTTAGTGCATATTTGGTGCTTTTTATACCTATTGGTGGATTTTGAGCCTATTGCATGCCAATTTTAGAAAATGGTGTGCTTATTTCATACCTATTTTGCATTTTTTCTTTCCTAAAGTAGCAGAACCCTATATTTATTATACAATATTCCTAATTTACCCACTATTTGTATAATTTTATCTATTTTAGCCGAAATTATCAATTATTTCAGTCAAAACTGTTACTTTTTTTTCACATTCTTCTCTAACCCATTGGCATATGCTTAATTTGATTTGCATTATTATGGATTGTATAAAAGCACCATAAAATTGCTTCTTATTCATTATAATCATTCTCAACGAAATGCCCACCCAAGCCTAAAGCTTTCCAAAAAATAAGCATTTCAAAGCATTTATTTTTACAGAAATATGATTATTTTAATGTGCTTTTTTTTGTTGCTTAACGTCTTCGTAACTTTGCTTGGCATTGCCAACGGTGCTGGCACCAGTCCCAGCAAGCAAAAACCTGTGTTAGACAGCAAACAACCGATGGAAGTTGACGGAGCAGTGCAAGAAAATCTGAATGTAAAAGAATGTGCCATTTGTCTGTCAGAAATGCAACAAAACGATGAAATTCAAACTCGGGCACTGCCATGTGCTGTATGTTCTTTTAATTAAAATCTCGTAAATCCTGATCTTTCAAAGACCAAATCGGATTTTCATCCCATAAAATGATTGTTTTTTAATTTTTGTAAACCCGGGGTCCCGGTTTGGTTAGGCATGAATCTCGGTCGAGCCAAAATTTGATCGAGTTTTCGATCGAGAATCTCCAAAAAATCTCGACGAGATTTACCGAGATTTCGATCGAGAATCTCGATCGGTCCGATGATCTCTACTTAAAAGTTGCTTTTTCCTTAATTTTCAAATTTAAAGCCGGTTCAAAAACCGCTTTAGATTCTCAATTTTTAGTTTATATTGACGAATTCGTAATCAGTGCATCAAATAACATATCTTCTGACAATTTTTAGAATGTTAGATTTCTTTAAAATGTTGGCCAAAAGGGTCCCCCCTATGGCTTTTTGGCTAACTTTGAGGGCTATTTTGCCCAGAGTCGAGAACGACCCAAAATTTTTGCAGATTCTTAATCAGCTCGACGAGTGGAGTTGAATGATATATATAATTCATCCATTTCTGAGAGAAGAACATATAAGATAGAAATACCACAAATTTTTTTTGTTTCAAAGCCGATAAAATATTTTTTTGATCAGGGTTAGGTAACATAAAATAAGGGTTAATTTTTCATGCGGGTTTGTGGTTAACTAACCAGATCATTTAACTAGGGTAATTTACCCATGGTTACCTAACCCCGTTCTTATGATTCCACCCCTGGTTAGGCATGCAGCCTAAGCATACAAAATATGCAAATCTCAGCTATATTTAAGCATCATAACTTATGACATAAAATATTTAGCACGTGTTTCATCAAAGCTGCATCCAACGGTGGTAAAAAAAAACTTAAAACGCTTTCATGTTCATTATTAAATAAAAAAAGAATAAATCATACATAATGGTTTTCCTATACAGATAAATTAAAACACTATTAAGGCTAATAGAACATAACACTTGCCCAATATGTCGCAATCTAATTCCAAATGAATATATGGCAGAGGAATATTCAAACAGAAATTTGGGAGAAAGTCAGAATATTAATAATATGGAGATAAATGAGGGCAATATTGTACGAAGAATCTCTTATAGAGATTTGAATATTCATGTTTTGGAAAGAAGCGATGGAAGCATTACAATTAATGGTCATCCAATCTCAAATGAAGCATGGACATCTGTAAATAATTATTGACAAAGGGCCAATCAACGTATTCGGCATGAAACAATCGCAAATGCGCGACGCATCCGTGATGAAGCATTAGCAAATTCGCGATGTGTTCTAAATGAAGCATTGGCAGCTGCGCGACGGAATGAAGCATCGGCAGCTGCGCGACGAGATGAAGCATTGGCAGCTGCGCAAAGAGATGAAGCATTGACAGCTGCGCAAAGAGCTGAAGGCTCGTCAACTACGCAAAGAGGTGAAGCATCGTCAACTACGCGGCGAGATGAAGCATTGGCAGCTGCGCGAAGAGATGAAGCATTAGCAGCTGCGCGAAGAGGTGAAGTATCGTCAACTACGCAAAGATACGAAGCATCGTCAACTATGCGAAGAAATCAAGCATTGGCAGCTGCGCAAAGAGATGAAGCATCATCAACTACGCGACGAGATGAAGCATTGGCAGCTGCGCGACGGGATAAAGCATCGGTAGCTGCACGACGAGATGAAGCATTGGCAGCTGCGCAAAGAGATGAAGCATCGTCAACTACGCGACGGGATGAAGCATTGGCAGCTGCGCGACGGGATGAAGCATCGGTAGCTGCACGACGAGATGAAGCATTGGCAGCTACGCAAAGAGATGAAGCATCGTCAACTACGCGACGGGATGAAGCATCGGCAGCTGCGCGACGAGATGAAGCATTGGCAGCTGCGCGACGGGATGAAGCATCGGCAGCTGCGCAAAGAGATGAAGCATTGGCAGCTGCGCGACGGTATGAAGCATCGGCAGCTGCGCGACGAGATGAAGCATTGGCAGCTTCGCAAAGAGATGAAGCATTAGCAGCTGCGCGAAGAGGTGAATCATCGTCAACTTCGCGGCGAGATGAAGCATTGGCAGCTGCGCGAAGAGATGAAGCATCGTCAACTACGCGAAAATTGGCAGCTGCGCAAAGAAATGAAGCATCGTCAACTACGCGACGAGATGAAGCATTGGCAGCTGCGCGACGAGATGAAGCATTGGCAGCTGCGCGACGGGATGAAGCATCGGTAGCTGCGCGACGAGATGAAGCATTGGCAGCTGCGCAAAGAGATGAAGCATCGTCAACTACGCGACGGGATGAAGCATTGGCAGCTGCGCGACGGAATGAAGCATCGGCAGCTGCGCGACGGGATGAAGCATCGGCAGCTGCGCGACGAGATGAAGCATTGGCAGCTGCACGAGATGAAGCATTGGCAGCTGAGCGACGGGATGAAGCATCGGCAGCTGCGCGACGGGATAAAGCATCGGTAGCTGCGCGACGAGATGAAGCATTCGCAGCTGTGCAAAGAGATGAAGCATCGTCAACTACGCGACGGGATGAAGCATTGGCAGCTGTACGAGATGAAGCATTGGCAGCTGCGCGACGGGATGAAGCATCGTCAACTACGCGACGTGTCCGAGAGCGGGGAGTCAAAGCATGGTTGAAGCGCGATTGAATGTTGGAATATCAAGAATAAAATATGGAAAATCACGGACACAACTAAAAGGTGACGCGAGAGCAAATCTATTTGAAAATTTATGTTTGCTATTATCATTTGTTGATGCTAATATAAGAATAACTATGTTGCAATGCGGTTTAATATTAGTTTTTTAAGAGTTTAATGCCGAAAATTCCGCCTGAATGCCGGATTCCAAACGGAAATTCCAGAATTTTTTTTACCATCCGCAATCATTCATACCCGGTGTGGTCCAGTTTTTTTCGACCTGACCGAGCCTAATTCAAGCCTCTTGCTAGGGACGGAAAATAGTAGTAGCGCCAAGCTTTTCACCAATTAACAAAATCCAGAGGTTGTTGTGGTTGTGCAGAATTTGTTGTTCGCTGCCTGGATCAATCAAAATAACTGAACACAACCCGCAATATTATTAAGCAATTAAAGAATATTTATTGGAAGAGAATTGTTGGGTTGAACAAAATTGGAATCAACAATATTATTTTTGTCTGTAAGCAAAACTCATGTTTAAACATAACATTTTTAAAGTTCGCTAAATGAGATTTTAAAAATAAATGATAATAAAATGTACTTTTTGTGTTTTTGGCAAAGTTTTGGTCAATATTTTAGTCAGTTTTTACTTTTTTTGATCCCAGAAAATACGGGCTCTACAACTAATTATTTGCTCGAGTTTAACGGCGATGTTTCCACTTTTATTTTTTGATGGTCATTTTCGTCCATCCTTTCCCATATATTTCATCAAAAGTTGGTCGATTTTGCATCTTTTGGTTCATTAACTGTCAAAATTATGTGCTGCATTTAAAAATATTAATAATAAAAAAGCATAAAATTCATTTTCTTGAGTAGGGCCCTGAAGTATTATTGGAGTAAAGAAATTATATGAAAATATTCAATTAAACTACCCAAAACCAATAAAAACTTCCTGTATAAAATTTAATGGTTTGGAAATTGTTTTTTAAACTTTAAAATCGGAACTGAATAGAAAACAAATAAAATATTTAATTCATATATTGTAAAAATAAATGCATTAATAAATTTTGAATTTTTGACTCAATTTGTTAACAGATTTTCGACAAAAACTTTAAAATTACGGTACTTTTTTTGAAGTTTTTTATGAATGGGAGAGGTCCGTCGGCGCCGCCAGAAAATTTTTTATCAAAAAGTTCAGAAAAAACCCGGCTGCTGTTGTATTTCCCGTTTGTATCGTCGCTGTTTCCGCGACAAAACTCACATATATTTAAATTTCTAAAATTCTAAAATGTGGGGGTACACACATGCAAAGCATGATTTTTTTCATTTTGTGCCAATTTAGGCATTCAAATTTTAATGGCATAAACTTTAGTCCATCTGAATTGAAATGAACATTCGTTATTTTAGATGAGAATTAATATTAACAATTCCAAAATTTAAATATTATGGTGCTCGTTCGAATTTGAATTTCTTTAAAATTACAATGCTAATAGGTGCAAGAATAATTGTTTGCTAATTTGTTGGCACATTTATTTTTTTAAATTAAAATTTTAATATGTTTAATAAGTTAAAAATTTGTATTTTTTTTTTGTGCGTTTACCTTTTCACGCAATTAAATTATAAGCGCAATGTTTTAAACCTAAAATTCAATTTATAATTTAATTAAAATTTATATCTTAACTCATGCACCAATTTATCTTTTGCTTTTAAAAATTTTACTACTAAAAGCAATTTTCCTAAATTTTATTTTTACGCGATTCATTTTCTTTCATTTCTTTATTATTTTTCCAGCCAATATTTGGTTGGCTAACAAAAATTGTATGCTTTTAAAATTCTTTAATTTTCCATTTTTAATTATTCGCGCACCACTACAATTTAAAATTTGTTAATTAGTTTTTCTTATCAAATTATTTAACAATTATTTTTAAATTTTTATTTTCACGCAAGTCATTTTGTTAAAACAATTATTTAAATTTTTATTTTCACTCAATTTACATTTCAATCTTTTTTTTATTATTTTCCCCACATCTAAAGCGCTCTAAAACGTCCAGTGTCTTGAAAAACAATTCAGGATACCCGTACGTTTTAGACGCTCTCTACTAGGGTTGGACAAGAACGGGTATCCGGAACCGGAACCGGGACCTGTATCCGGGTGTTTTGGGCAAATTATTCGGGACCGGTATCCGGGTGTCTAGGATCCGGGATACCCGGTATCCGGGGTTGGATCCGGGCGGGTTAAGCACCCCTAATGGTGGTATTTTTCCGAGAGAAATTTTTTTTTGATGGTGTTAGCGCTAGTAAAATTTTTGAAGTTTGCGTAAGAAATTTTGTCATTTCCTATTAAAATTAAATTAAGAAATATGTATAGGCTTCTGTATTTTTTTTATAGTTGTGGATTTTGAAAGACAATGAGGCTACAATTTTCAAAATGAGGTTTTTTGTGGTTTTAAAAGTTCGGGAGGGGTTTTTAACATCACATTCCTTCCAATTTTGGTTGCAAATCCGTTAACAAATTGGTCAAAAATTTTCCCGGCGGCGCCTATCGGCACCGCCGCACCCCCCCCCCCCCCCCCTCCCTCCCCCCCCCCTCCCCTCCCGCCTCCCTTTTCCCCAAAAATTTTTGAAAAATCGCGCGCAAAAAAATGGTGTAAAATTCGCTTAAAAATGCTCATTTGTGACAGGAAGTTGATCAACTAAAAAAAATTTCCTGCGGCGCTTATCGGCACCGCCGACTCCTCCCATTCCTAAAAACTTCAAAAAACACCGTCACTTGTTCCAGATGTAGAAGAGTTACCATAATCCAACTTTATTGGGTTTGCGTGAAAATTTTAATTTTTTACAAAATTTCAATTAGTAATTTCAAAAATTGGAAATTATCCGGTATCCGGACGGATATCCGGGCAAAAATTACTATCCGGTACCAGTATCCGGGATGTCGAGGAACCGGTGGAACCGTTATCCGTGGGACCCGGATAATATCCGATTTTGTCCAACCCTACTCTCTACTACTAATATAAATCAGCAAACCCATTTATAATTAAGCTTTCTGATCCTCTCATTAGGCATATAGATGGAACTTTTAAGTGTACGCCGGCTCAATGGAAACAATGTTTAGTGATTGAAGCATCAGTTAGGAAGAGGTGGTTGTGTGCGTTCACGCACTACCGGAGAAACATCAAAATATTACAAGGAAGTTCTACAAGTGATCAAACAAACCATTTTCGCCATCGTATCCATACACAGGTGCCCAACATTAAATCTTTGAGAAAAAAAGAGTTTTTTCTAATAACTTCATCCATATTTTAGATTGGAGTTGAATGGTGGTGCAAATGCGTTTGACCCCGCTGCTTTTCATGAATTCTGGTAACAGAGGTGCCTAGATAGAGAGAGCAATTCTACTACAAAATCTATTCAATCATTCATTTTATATCATTTATTTGTTGTCTATGGAATAAGTTAATAAAATTGAAGCTTAATCTTTTGCGCATTACAAAATGCTTAATTGTTTGTCAAAGAAAAATTTAAAAAAAAAAATCGTATTTTTAAATTTGTAAGCGAAATGTTGCCTTTTGGCTGTGTAGGCGAAATGTTATATAGGCGAGTTGTAGTGGCGCTCTCTGGGTTAATTCTTTCTAATCATAAATGGGTCACATTTAATTGTCAAAATTTTGTCGGTTAATGAAAGAAATTTGAACAAATTCGACCAACTTTTGATGAAATATATGTGAAAGGATGAGACAAAATAAAAATTCCAGTCGGGCCGGAAGCTGGTGCAAAAAGTGGGCGAAAATATATTTTGATAAAAAAATGGCATTCAATAACGTGTCATTTTATGTTTCCTACTAACATTCATACACATCATATTATCGATCCCACTTAATCTTTTTCCAATTAAATAGCAGTTAAAATATTTAAGATCAGTTTAAGCCATATTTATTTATATAGTTTTAAATTCATTTTAAATTAATCAATTTATATGATTTCTTTACGCCAATTCAAGAAAATGAATTTGTTGCTTAAATTATTTTTATTTTTAAATGCATTTAATTTTTTGGCATTCAATAACCTGTCATTTTATGGTTTATTACTGCATTTTAGATATCATACAAGACCTTATTTAGCTTTTACCAAGGAAATACTAAGAAACAAAATTCATTTACAAATGAATTTGTTGCTTTTATTATTTATATTAATAAACACATTAACTTTAATTTTATCAGTCAATGAACCAAAAGATGGAAAAGTTCGACCAAGTTTTGATGAAATATATGGGAAAGGAATGGGACGAAGATGAGCCATCAACAAATAAAAGTGGAAACATCGCCGTTAAACTCGGGAGAAAATGCACTAAATGAACAAGCTGATCATGATGACAATATAGATCAGGATGTTGAAGCTTATAATTCGGATTCGACTGATCAGAATCTTACACAGGAAGACCCGGAGAGCATTGATCAAAGTGATGATGAAACAATTGAAGGAATTAATGAAGAAATGAATTCAATGAGAAAGAAAAACGAGAAATTATTTCCAAATTTCATGCGATGAAAGAAGAATATAAGAAAAAAGGAAAATTCCCAGCAACAGAAATGGTTAAAATTGAGTGTAAAATTGGAACCAAATTGGGCAGTCAATCGCAAAAAAATTTATAAATGGAAGAAAGAATTTGGCATCGTTTATAAACACAATTCTCATTCTGAGCAAGAAAAACTAGAAATTATTTTCAATTTTAACGCGATGAGAGAAGAATATAAAAAAAGAGGAAAATTACCTGAAATAGAAAGAGTTAAAATTGAGTGTAAAATTGGAACCAAATTGGGAGTCAATCGCAAGAAAATTTATAAATGGAAAAAAGAATTTGGCTTAAGTCACAAAACAAAAAGGAAATAAAAAAGGTTTTTATGAAAAGAAAAAGCGCGAATTTATTGAAAGAATTGATGAGATCAAAATGAGTCAATGGGGAGAACAAAATAAATTTGCTAAAGATTTGGGTATTTCTGAAGACAAATTTTGCTCTTGGAAGAAAGAATTTGGCTTAAGTCACAAAATAAAAAGAAATAAAAAGGGGTTTTATGAGAAGAAAAAACGCGAATTTATTTCAAGAATAGAAGAAATCAAAATGTGCCAATATGGAGAAGAAAATAAACTTATTAAAGATTTGGGCATTTCTCGAGACATATTTCGTTGTTGGAAAAAAGAATTTGGACTTCAAGTCAATTGTATAAATTTAAATAATTATTTTCAAAAATTATTCAATTTAATTTAGCGCAATACTCTAATAACGAGAAATTGAACTTGATGGGAAAATATTACAAAATTAAACAAAGAAATCCTAAAATTAGAGACCGTGATATTGCCAATATACTGAACATTGGGAACGTTACACTATATAGATGGAAAAAACAATTTGATTCAAATTTCAACAAAAATTCTGGTGATGAACATTCATTGCCGGAGAATAGTCAAACTTTTACGGATAACGAGTATTCGAATTTAAAATATTTCATATTTAACGGCAACTTACTAAGTTTAAAAATATTATTGTTTTTGTAGCACTTCTGAACATCCAATGCCCTCGTCAGATGATAATTTGTGGGCCTGGAATCTCGCAAAGAAAAATAGAACAGAAAGAACTTGAAGTGAAACACTTTGGAAACAAATAAAGTGATAACTCTTTATTAGGCTTTCTTCACTTTTCCAAACTCGTTGCCCGCAATTTTCACAAAAACTTAGGAAAGTATTAAAATATTAACAGAAAATGAACATTAGACCAATGAAATACAAAACAATGTGCAGCTGAACGATCAATTAAAATTGTTAGAATATTCATAAATTATTTATTAAATTAATTTATAAAAAAAAAAGATATTATGACAATTTCTAAATTGAAATTTTACGACTAATTTCGCTCAATAAATAAGGAATTTGTGAATGCATTATTCTTCACAACATTCTCATGTTTTACTCGAGCCGCCGCTGCTTTCTTCATCAGCCGATGGAATGGATAAATTTCGTCTAAATTTAAACAAAAATAATTGTTTATAGGTAATTAATTATTTTTTAACCGATTTATTTGTTCCATCACTTTTTCCACGGTTAGTCGGTCGTCAGTGTCAATGTCTCCTGTTTTAAAAACATTGTATTGCCAGCCCCGCTCGACATGAAGGCAAAATGCGGCAGAACCGTCGCGATGGCTAAACATTTTAGTTAATAATTTATTAAATTAACAATTTATAATTATAATTTTCTGGATTCGGGATTTCTGAACATTTTTTTGGGAGATGAATTCCGAATTCCGGCGTTACATCCCTGCCACATACCGATGGTCGGGAAAGGTCCAATGGATTACGGTTGAAATCAGCTCAGGCTCTTTGATGATCAAAACGCCCCAATTTCCGCCGTAAATATCTTCCATTATACGACGGATTACCTTAAAAAAATTTCCATTTTTTTATTTCGACATTTCAAACTATGTAAACGTTTTTTTAAAAAATTTTAATAGACCTGCATTTGTAGGGGTGCATCTTCATTACTCACAAATTCAGTTGTCCGTACGATAATGTGTTTGATAACGTTCATCGGGCAATTTGCGATACCTTATGGGATTATAATGCATTTTTAAGAAAATTTTTAAAATTAATATTTGGAACAACAAACATCAACATAATTTAATGTATATTAAATAAACTAATTGATTGATTGCCTGAGGCAGCAGAATTTCTTCCATGGGCAGAAAATATAACAGATGAAATTAGGCAACAGAATAAAACAAAATTCCACGAATAGTTCATATTTACAAAAATTATTAAACTCAATAGCTTTTGAAACAAAAATTTATGATAAAATTAAGAAACATAACTGAATCATTTATAAATTTTGTAGAAATTTAGTGCGGGTGCCGAGGTTGAACATTGGCGTTTTGGGGATGTGTCTTGTAAATATAATTTTTAGAAATTCTTAAAACAGATTTTTTAATAAAACATTTTTGAAAAAATTCGAAAGTTATTTTTTGTTGTTAAAGCAATTTTATTCCATGGAAAACATTAATTATAGTCGCACACTTGCTTTGGTTCTGGCTATGCTGAGTTAGCATTATTTTGCGCAACTTTGCGAGTGCGCAATTATTGACTAAAAAAAGTTCCATCCGGTCGAACAAATAAAATAATGCATTTGAATTAAATAACTTAAACATAATAAACAATTTTGAATATTCAAAAGTTGATGTGATTGTTTTTTTTAAATTCGTTAATTCACAATTTTGCATAAATGGTTTAAGATTATTTTTAGAGTGGGTCACGGTCGGTTTTAAACCGGGAGTACCGGTTTTCGGTTAGGCCGGTTTTGCTAACCCGGTTTTCGGTTTCGGTTTTAGGCCGACACCCGGTTAACCAAAATCCGAAACCGGTTTTTGTCAAACCATAGGGTGGACCCTGTTGATTTTCAAATTCGTAAATTTTTGGACCAATTTTTTTAACAATATTGTTAAAATCTAAATTTTTTCCCGGCAGTGACTCCTCCCATTCCTAAAAAATTGAAAAAATGACCGTATTTTTAAAATTTTGGTTGCAAATCTGTTAACAAATTTAGTCAAAAATTTTAATTTTTCTCGGCGGCGCCTATCGGGACCGTCGACCCCCCCCCCCCTCACTTTTTTGCCTTTTAGTAAAATCGTCTCAGAAAGTATTAAAATAAAAATCGAAAACATTTTTAAAATGCTGTTACTAAAATAATTTTCAACAATTTCAACCAATTCAAAAACGGTAACCCAGAATTTCCAAAATAAAACCTGGTCTTATTTTTTAAAAGAATTTTTTGAGAATCTGTTTTACTTTCAGGTGGGGGGGGGGGGGGGGGGGGGGGGGGTCAGCGGTGCCGATAGGCGCCGCCGAGAAAATTTTGAATTTTTGACTCAATTTATTAACAGATTTGCAACCAAAATTTTAAAAACAGGTAAACCGGAAAACCGATAAACCGGTACCCCCGGTTTTCGGTTAGGCCGGTTTTACGACCCCCGGTTTTCGGTTTTTGGTCCAAAAAAGCCGGTTTTCGGTTTCAGTTCGGCTAACCGACCGTGACCCACCCTAATTATTTTAATTAACAAATCCAAAAAATATTACTATTTCAACTTTTCAAAACTACTTATTGCTTCCCAAATCCGATCTTTAGGGGTGTTCACCCCCGATCCCCGACCCAAAAAAAGATCGGAGAGGCCGGGGTTGGCCATGTCGGGGGTCGGGGTCGGGGACGATCACATTTTGGGGCTCGGGGGTCGGAGGTCGGGTCGGGGAGCAACCCTAATTTCAACCTTAGAAAATGAAAAATTTGATTGATCTTCGTTAAGTATTTTTTTGCCAAAATGCTAATCAATAAATTTGAATTTCCATGTAGTAGGCAGGGAAGTAGTTGGTTTCCGATTCCAAAACATTTTATTTCTGACCTCGTGTTAAGGATGAAATGCCAACCGGAATGCCAACCAGGCCTAAAACAGTCAAAAGCGAACTGCTTAGTTGGCATTTGACGTTTTAGGCCTGGTTTTCGGACTCGACTGATCAGAATCTTACACAGAAGACCCGGACCGCATTGATCAAGGCGAAAGAAATAAATGATGAAAATAAATTATGTGAGTAAATGAATTCTCTAGCGGTGCCCTCTCTTTTGTGCCGACACTTTGCGCCGACAAAATCTTAACCGGTCTGAACAACCTATTTTTTAGTTACATAGGTACAGTATTTCTTCTAAGAGAGCCCCCGGGACTCTATTAGAGGAAATACGGTATTTTTATTTATCGTTGATTTTGCAATAATTCCAGCTCAACACATTTATTGATTTGAATTTCCTGCTTGTTAAAGGATGGAACAAATTGGAAACTCATCGAAAAATGCAAAAGTAAAGCCAAAATAAAGAATAAAATTTATCGATACTTTCTTGTTTTGCGACCCCCACACCAAATCTGCTGAAAACATCATATATGGGGTTTTCAAGGGTGCTGAGCGGGCTCGACCTTTAAACCGGTTTTTGAACCAATTCAAATTTTGACAATTAAGGAAAAAAAGGACTTTTAAATAACACGAAAGCCGGATAGAATAACAGGGGGAAAGGTAGAGATTAGGGTTTAGTTAGGCTTAGGCCTAAACCTAACGAAGCCCAAGCCAGGGTGGCTCAGGCCTAAGCCTAACGAACTTTTGAGCCAAAAGCGTCCCTCCTATGATTTTTCAAACCTATAAAGCGGTTTTGGTGCTTAATGGTGAAAAAAATAAAATAAAAAATCATAGATTTTCACAGATCTAAAAAATATTGTGATTCGTGATCAGCACCTCTGAATACCCAATATATGATGTTTTCAGCAGATTTGGTGAGGGGGTCGCAAAACAGGGAGTAGGGGGTCATTACCGTCCCGCCACTACCGTCCCGGCCACTACCGTCCCGCCACTACCGTCCCAGCCATTACCGTCCCAGGCCATTACCCTTCCCGGCCACTACCGTCCCAGCCATTACCGTCCCAGGCCATTACCCTTCCCGGCCACTACCGTCCCAGCCACTACCGTCCCAGGCCATTACCTTCCCGGCCACTACCGTCCCAACCAATTTTTTTTTGAACCGCAAAATTTGAGTAAATTATAAACTAAAGTTAAATTTTCGGCGCGCCAACGAACTCCCAAGCCACAAAACACCCAATCAGCCAAAAACCACGAAATACCCAAAAAACAAAATTTTTTTAATAAGTCGACAAAAGTTTATGTTAGGGGTATACAAGGGCGTAGAATCCGAATCTGGCCTCCATTTTGGCCAATTCTAAATCCCGGACCCGAATTCATGCTTCTTAATCGATTTTAAGCCCCAGAAATCCCCTGAAAAACTATTTTAAATTTTTGAAAATTTGTTCGAATCCGAGTCCGGGGTTCGAAACTGGTTGAAATGGAGGTCAGATTCAGATTCTACGCCCTTGTATACCCCTAACACAAACTTTTTGTCGACTTATAAAAAACATTTTTGTTTTGTTGGGTATTTCGTGGCCAGCACTGGCTGCTCTCGAAAATTTTCTGCCCGAAAATCTTAATGGAGTGCTCGATGCTTCATTACCTGATAAAAATTTTGTTAAGGGATAAAATCTAGAAAATATTTTTGGTTGGGAAGGTAGTGGCCGGGACGGTAATGGCCTGGGACGGTAGTGGCTCGGGACGGTAGTGGCGGGACGGTAGTGGCCGGGACGGTAGTGGCGGGACGGTAGTGGCCCGCTTCGCAAAACAGGAGAGTACCAAATTTTCATCCTTTAAATTTAGGTTTGTGTTTCGTGCCATAATCCATTCTCCGGTCAGCGAAAAGCCCTCTTTTACACTTTGTCCCCCACAATTTTTTTTGTTAAAACACAAAAAATGTTTTTAAGGGTACAAACATTTCACTTCTGACCGGAACACAGTGAGAATTTGGAAAAAAAAGAATTGGATTTGAAAAAAATGTTAGTGCTTTTAAAATAAGGACATCAAGGGCAAAAATAAGGTTTTATTTTACAAAAATGTTCAAAAATGCAGCAAAATGCTTATTTTTGGAATTAAATGTACTTTTTTAATCATATTTATCTCTACCAACCCTCAACAATTCGGGGTAGCTGTGACTCGGTTTGCCTGATGACCAAATTGTGTGCGAAGAGCGCTGCGATATTGGGCACTAAAATAGGCATAAATCAATTTAAATCCAATATTCCTTTTTATATTTTGCAATAATATTTACTTGCAAAAGTAGAGAACCGGAGCACTGCTTCCGTATGCCATCGATTGCAAAGCAAGACTTATTGGAGTAACAAAATATTCAATTAGAAATGCGTCCAAAGTGAGTGTGGGAAGTATGACTTCTACGAAAAAGACATTCTTAAAAAAGGGTTTAAAAATAATTACGGAATGAAATTATTTGTTAGCCAACCAATAGGTAGCATATCAGATTAATCGACATCAGAACACTCAGCGAAATTGTTAACTTTTTAACCTTTTCCGGAACTAAATGTAAAAGTTAAAAAATATTTGTTGAACAAAATATAAAAACTCGTTGATTTTCGGCGCCAAATGATCAGCAAAATCAGTGTGTAACATAAAAATTCGCCACAATATACAACTAAGGCGCTGAAATCAGCGAAATATTTATTTTCGGGTTGTTGGTTGGATTCGCCATCGCTTTTTCTCCCTACCACCTGTCTGCAATTTGCTTCCCAATGCACTTTACTACACACCAATCACTTTGGTACCGGTCCCGTCCTATTGTTACTTTTCCTTCTCCCTTTTTCTTGTATGCTGAAAACTCTTCGGACTTCGCCATTATATTTGTTAAATTCGGGTTTAATCCCATTTTTCCTGTAATTACCCTCTGGCCTCCGTTGAACAAAAGGGTTGGTCCCCAAACTCAAACTTCTCGTACATCTAACCGCTTTTTCTCTCAGTGTGATTATTTCATTCAAATTCTTTCTCCATTCTCTCAAATTCCACTTGTCTCTTAGTTCCCCTTCTTTTTTCAACATCTCTAACACAACTGCCCTGGGAAATTTTTTTTTCACGGTCATTAACATAAACTTCCCGTCCTCCCCTTCTGCAACTCCGTATTTTGCAACTGACGGCATATTCTTCCAACTCTTCAAAACCCGATCGAAGCAACCCGATTGATTCACTTGCGACAGGCAAATTTAATAGCTCATTTTGCAGACTTTCTTTTATCACTTTTATGTCGCCGAATTGGCGTTTCAACGGGTTCAGTATCAGTGGGGTAGCTTACTCCCGTTGCTTAAATACCCTTTTACGGCCCTTTCGGCTTTCCCTTTCAAACTCATCAATAAATATGAGCATTTTTGGACATCTTGTATGTCCTTGTCATATCTACATTAGCCCTAATGCCAAAACCCAGGCCATAACAATGGATCGCCATCAAAGTTTTATCACTATCACACTCTCCGCTAAACTCTCATTGTCTTTGTTTGCCAATTTTATCCGTTCCAAACTTCTACTTATAAATACTTTTTCTTCCCTTATTTGTTTACCCCTTCCTTCGTACATTGGTCGGCTTCCATAATAGGTCGAACCTCCATCAAATGCCGTATTAATCCCTTCACCATGGCTCCAATTGCCATTTTAATCGGGACCGACATCTCCTCGCTAAGTTTATTTCCCTTTTTTCAGACTTTTCAACCCTTTGCTTGCCCGGATTTGGTGGTGCGGCCGTTACACCACTTTGTCGTGACTCTTTGCCCTTTGGCTTAGAGTTTTAGACCTTCCTGGGTAATCAGAACGCCAGGGACCCGAATCGTACGATTTCTATGTGGACCCGAATGAATGTAAATATAGAGTGTTATTTCTCCCTTTGAGATCCGTTGTAATTATTATTTATTTAATTAACTGAAATTTCTAATTTTTAAGTTTTACGATCTTTTCATGAACAAAGGCTATGTTCCCAGAGAAATTGTTACAACCTGAATTGTTGCTATGATTTGTTGTGTCGGAATTGGCCTAAACTCGTGTTTTCTTTATGTGACCATCAAAACAAAGTAAAAAAATATTCGAGTTTAAGCACCAAACTAAATTAAATCTTTCGCTTTTAATTGGTTGTTACTAAAGGGTTGTCGGGTTTTTGGCACTTTTTCAGTAATCAATAAATCTCGAAAAGCCACAAAATAACGGATTATACAACCACTTGTAAAAAGGCCTCGGATTTATTAAAGATGAAATGCCAATTTTGTAATTTGCTAGTCGTATATCGATCAAACTTTGTAAAGCAAAAAGAGTTAACACTTATCCGATCAGATCACTTCATTCGCCTTGCCAAGTTCTGGTCGCTTTGTATGCATTTTTTGCCTCATTTCTCCTTTTTGGAAGTTGCGTCAAATTCGTCATTTTTGCATTTGGAATCAATTACATTACACTGCGGACGTGCTTTTATATACAAATTGTTCCCCTAATTGGCTCAGCAAATGCTTTGACGCTTCAGTTATGCATTGGACTCGACCGTCTAATCGGAGTTATCTTTCCATTTTGGTAAAACTATTATTAATTGTAACATTTAAATATTTTTTAAGGTATAAAGCAAGTGGAAAATACGTCACTTTTAAATTTGCCATTGGCATTTGTTTCATTAAAACAATATTTAATAGCGCCTATATTGGAAGCTCCGCGCATTGGGAAAAGTTAGCATTTTAGCAAAAATTAATTTTAAAATAATATTTAGACCGGTGATGTGCCTACTTGGCGAACCCAACCAACAACCCAAAAATCATTATTTCACTAATCTTAGCGCATTAGTTATATATTGTGGCGAATTTTTATGTTACACACTGATTTTGTTGATCATTTGGCGCCGAAAATCAACGAGTTTAAATTTTGTTCAACAAATATTTTTTATCTTTTGCATTTAGTCCCGGGAAATATGAAAAAGTTAACACTGTCGCTCGATTGGTCTAATATGCTACATATTGGTTGGCTAACAAATAATTCCATTCAGCATTTATTTTTAAATAAACTTTTTTTAAGAATACTTTCTTTGCACGTGTCATATCGCCATTACTCAATTTGGACGCATTTATAATTGGGGATTTTATTTTTCCAATAAGTCTTGCTTTGCAATCGATGGCATACGGAAGCAGTGCACCGGTTCTCTACTTTTTAAACTTGTGGAAGAAAAAATTTAAAAAAATTAAATCTTTTTTGTTAATGAACATAAATATTTGCACTGTACGTAATCAGTGGGATCTTTAAAACATAACATTAAGGTAATTTTTCGTCAAGAAACGTCACATTTTTTTTAGATAACAATTCAAAGTTTTTCATTCATTTTTGTTAGATTGCTAAAATAAAAACCTATGAAATAGTTGCTTAAACTTGATGAAAAACGATCGATGTGACCTAAAAACTAGATTTTCGTGCTTTTCAGAGCAAGGCACGTCGGGAAAAAATCCTGGCCTTATTTGTTAGTGATTATTTCTTGCAATGGAGGTTGGTGAGTCGTGTGTAGTATGTCAACATTTTTATGAAACAATTGTCAATTTGTTTTCACGCTATTTTCATTCTTCTCTAACCCGTTGGCATATGCTTAATTTGATTTACATTATTATTGATTGTATAAAGGCACCCTAAAATTGCTTCTTATTCATTATAATCATTCTCGACGAAATGCCCACACACGCTTAAAGCTTTCCAAAGAATAAACGTTTCAAAAGCATTTTATTTTTACAGATAAAAATGATTATTTTAATGTGCGTTTTTTTGTTGCTGAACGTTCTCGTAACTTTGCTTGGCATTGCCAACGGTGCTGGCACCAGTCCCGACAAACAAAAACCTGTGTTAGATAGCAAACAACCGATGGAAGTTGACGGAGCAGTGCAAGAAAATCTGAATGTAAAAGAATGTGCCATTTGTCTCTCAGAAATGCAACAAAACGATGAAATTCAACCTCGGGCACTGCCATGTGCTGTATGTTCTTTTAAATAAAATCCCGTAAATCTTGTTCTTTCAAAGACTAACATCGGGCTTTTACCCCATAAAATGATTATTTTTAGTTTTTGTGAACCCGGGGTCCCTGTTTCATGACCAGAAAATGGTTACTAGTGGAGCTGGTACCACCATTTTTCAACAAAAAACAATCTTTTTTGTTTTTAAAGCCGATAAAATATTTGGTACTTTTTGGTTATGCGCCACAGATTCAAATTTTTAAAAAAGGTTTTGTTTTTCCTGAAATTATACTCAATCGGCTCCTCTCATCGAGACAAATCGGGTATCAAAATTTTGATTGGGTACCCACTTTAAACCGGTTTTTGAATCGGTTCAAATTTTGATAAAGCATAGAGGCCCTTTTGGTCTAAATTTCTGGAAAGCATTTTTATGCTAAAAAGATGCTTAGGCCTAAGCCACCCTGGCTTAGGTTCGTTAGGCTTAGGCCTACGCCACTCCGCTTAGGGTTCGTAAAATGGTTAGTGGAGCTGGTACCACCATTTTTTAACAAAAACAATTTTTTTTGTTTCAAAGCCGATAAAATATTTTTTTAAGCAGGGTTAGGTAACATATCATAAGAAGCTGGTTAACCATGAGCTAAGAGTTAAATTTTCAAAATTCTTATGATCCGGGTTCATGGTTAACTAACCAGGTCATTTAACCCGATCATTTACCCATGGTTACCTAACCCCGTTCTTATGATTCCACCGCAGGTTACGGGTCTGCTGCTAAGCATACAAAATATGCAAATCTCGGCTATATATAAGCATTATCACTTATGACATAAAATATTTAGCACGTGTTTCATCAAAGCTGCATCCAAACGTGGTAAAAAAACTTAAAACGCTTTCATGTTCATTATTAAATAAAAAAAGGAATAAATCATACATAATGGTTTTCCTATACAGATAAATTAAAACAATATTAAGGCTAATAGAACATAACACTTGCCCAATATGTCGCAATCTAATTCCAAATGAATATATGGCAGAGGAATATTCAAACAGTAATTTGGAAGAAAGTCCGAATATTAATAATATGGAGATAAATGAGGGCGATATTGTAGAACCTTTCACTATGGGAGATTTGAATATTCATGTTTTGGAAATAAGCAATGGACGCGTTGCAATTAATGGTCAAGCAATCTCAAATGAAGCATGGGCATCTGTAAGGAATTATTGGCAAAGTGCATACGCACAAATTCGGATTGAAACATTCGCAAATGCGCATCGACCTATCCGTGATATCCGTGATGAAGCATTAGCAAATTTGCGACGTGTTCTAAATGAAGCATTGGCAGCTGCGCGAAGAGATGAAGCATCGGCAGCTGCGCGAAGAGATGAAGCATCGGCAGCTGCGCGACGAGATGAAGCATCGGCAGCTGCGCGAAGAGATGAAGCATTTACAGCTGCGCGAATAGATGAAGCATCGGCAGCTGCGCGCCGTGCTCGAACGCGGGGAGCTAAAGCATGGTTCAGGCGTATATTATGAACGTTGAATGCGCTTAAATATGAGTTTGGAAAAATTTTAGTTTTTTAAGAATTTAATGCCGAAAATTCCAATTGAACACAGCCCACAAAATTATTAAGTAAATAACGAATATTTATCGGTGGTGGGTCGAACAAAATGGGAATCAACAATATTATTTTAGTCTGTAAGCGAAACTCATGTTTAAACATAAAATTTTTAAATCGCTAAATGAGCTTTTAAAAAAATAAATGATAAATTTACTTTTATGTTTTTGGCAAATTTTGTCAGTTTTTGGTCAAATTTTAGTCAATTATTACTTTTTTTATCTCTGAAAATGCGGTACAAATAATTTTTCGCCCGAGTTTAACGGCGATGTTTCCACTTTTATTTGTTGATGGTCATTTTCGTCCATCCTTTCCCATATATTTTATCAAAAGTTGGTCGATTTTGCATCTTTTGGTTCATTAACTGTCAAAATTATGTGCTGCATTTAAAAATATTAATAATAAAAAAGCATAAAATTCATTTTCTTGAGTAGGGCCCTGAAGTATTATTGGAGTAAAGAAATCATATGAAATTGTTTTATTTTAATTAATACCCAAAATAAATAAAAACTTCATGTATAAAATTTAATAGTTTGGAAATTGTTTTTTAAACTTTAAAATCGGGATTGAATTGAAACTAATAAAATATTTAATTCATATATTATAAATATATTTTTACAAAGCATTTGATTGGAAAAAAATTAAATAGTGTCGATCATATTGTGTATGAATGTAGTAAGAAAACATAAAACACGTTAGTGAATCAATTTTAAAAATATATTTTAAACTATATTGTATCACACTTTTTGTTCCAGTTACCGGCCTAAGTCGATTTTTTTGTTGTACATATTATTTTTCTTCAAATTAAGAAGCCCTTTTTATCACTTCGATTTTATTTCTTTCTTTTTAAAATAATTTTAACATTTAATTGCCGAATTAATTTAGTTCTAGCCAGAAATGTTTTTGTTCCTTACATATAATGTAAAATATAGTAAAATTTTTTAGGTTTTCAATGGCTCTGAGGTGCCAAGAAAAATAACGGGGTTAAGCTAAAGAATGCCATATGAATATGAGTAAAACGGATATGCAACTTTTTTTTTTTTGTTAAAAATTATTGAATTATTCCAACTGAACTGACTAAGCTTTTTTTTGGTCACCAAAATATAGATTAAGGGTTTCCAGATTCCGGACATTTTTTGGATGTTTTTTGGCATACGGTTACATTCCTGTTATGGATGCTGGGGCCTCACTGTCACCGGAATGAAAATTGTGACAATTTGCTTGAAGATTTAATCATTCAGCAGTTTGCATGTTATTAATAAAATTTGTGCAAGTTTTAGCTAATCCCTTGTATTGCCTTTAGGCAAAAAAATACGTATGTAATCAATCCATTAAGGTTGGTGTCCAGGCATGTGCACGGTTACCCGTAACCGCGGTTAACGGTTATGGAATTTTAAAAGGTCGCGGTTACGGGCGGGTAACGGTTATGACCACTAAAACCACGGTTAACCGTCGCAGCCGTTGTTTTTTTGATTGTTGAAGATTGAGACGATTTGCCTTTATAATTTCTTTGACTTTTATTCACACATTTCACCAAGCCCCTTCATCTGTCCAGTGGCTGAGTGGTAAAACTCTTAGACTGATTTTATTTGGTCTAGCTGCCCCTTCCGACGTAATCGTTTTATTTTTGTATTTATATTTTAATATGCTTCCTCTTTAGTTTCTTACAATTTTTTGCAAAAATTTTAGCTATAAAAAGTAAAATTTTCAGTATTTACATAAATAATTAGTTCATTTTAGAACTCAATTACCTAAAATTCGAACGATTTTTCTCAGCATAAGTCGTTAAATATTCGATTTTTTCCCTCTCGGCGGCGCCTATCGGCACCGCCGAACCCCCACCCCCTCTCTTAAAAATATTTTAGGAAACTCATGCGCAAAAAAAAAACAGAAAAAAATTACTCTGTTCGGTCGCGCTTTGTTAGATTTTAATCATGAAAGTGTTAGAAAGAGATTAAAAATTTAAGTTTTATTCATTGACAAAATCTGATGAAAATCACTTGTTAAGTTCAATACACATCAATTTTGATTTAATTTTAGAAAGACGACACAACATGATCGGGAAAAATTTGCTTTGAAAAATCAATTATTCGAAATCTAAAAAACTTTAGTGATTTTTAATTAATGCGGTTAACCGCGGCTAACCGCGGGCGGTTAACGGGTTATGAGTGTTTGAGGACGGGCGGTTACGGTTATGAAAATTGGTAACCGTGCACATGCCTGGTGGTGTCTTAGTTAAATTGGTAGTTTTTGGCTATGAGGCAACAAAACTAAAGTTTTTTTGTTGTTGAGATTTGTTAAAAAAGTTGTGCCAAATCTGAATTCCATTTCGACCAATTTCGAACACCCTGACACGAATTCAAACAATTTTTTTTTTTGCTTTTTGCCATTAATTTTATTTTTGATTTACGTTGTGTGAAAAAGAGAAGATCAGTTTGGTGGCATAAATCACAATGTTTTTCAAAATCTCATCGAATTCATCGACATTTCGACGCTTTTAATGGAAAAAGGCAAACAAAATTTGTTAAAAATTGTTTGAATTCGGTTCAGGGGTTCGAAATTGGTCGCAACGGAGTGTCAAATTCGAATCCAACGACCATGAAAACCCCTAAAAACAAAAACCATTTTATTGATTAAAATAAAAAAAAAGTTTTTTTGTTGCCTCGTAAAGAACCGTTTAATTTTGTTTGGCGCCGCCAGCATTAAGCTGACAAAATAACATTCACTTGGCTTGGCTCTATTGATGAGTAACACTCATTTGCTCAAATTAAATTCATTTTGCCAAAATTTTAACACAAAATTTGGACAAAAATGCTTTGTTTGTTTACTGCGGAAAATTTGTTCATGGCATATGCTAATCGAATTTCAGTTAACTGAATTGTGAATACCCAATTTTCTATTCTTTTAAAGTTTTAAAAAAAAATTTCCTGTTGCGTCTAATAGTCAAATTGGTACCTAAAATCACTTTTGTCAAACTTTTTTTTGGTTTGTTTTTTACTTTCAAAAAAATTCGAATAATTTCTTTTTCGAAATCGAAATAAAACAAAATTGAATTTAGTGGCAGCCTGGTCTCGATCGATTTGCATTAATTTAATGATTAAATTTTCGATAATTTCAAAATAAAAAAGAAAATTACAGTCAGTCTTTTAGTCTTTTGATACTAATTTTATTAGAATTAAATTATCGATAATAAATTTTTGAAAAAATATTTTAGAATTTTGTTGAATGCATTTATATCACAAAATCGGATCCATTACTTAAGCTTCTTTTGCTTTATATATTTGGTGCTCCCTCTTTTGCGCCGGCACATTTGCGCCGGCGAAGTCTATAAATTATTTTTGTCTGCTTCTTGCCAGGGTTAATTTGTTCTCACTTGGGGGTTCGCTTAAGCTACCCTGAGGTTTTTCATTTTTGAATTTTGTTTTTATTTTTTAGTTTTTTGCAAAAAAACTGAAGACAAAACATTTGATTCCCATACAAATATATGTCAGTCGACTCCGCGAACCCCAAGTCTGAGTGGCTTAAGCCTAAGCCTAACGAACCCCTGAGCTCAGTGTGGCTTAGGCCTAAGCCTAGCGAACCCATAAGTGCGAAAAAATTAACCCTGGCAAAAAGCAGACAAAAATAATTTATAGACTTTGCCGGCGCAAATGTCTCCGGCGCAAATGTCTCCGGCGCAAATGTGCCGGCGCAAAAGAGGGAGCACCATATATTTAACTCTTTTCAGAATAATAAAATTATTTATTTTAATATAACTATAAAATGTGATGAATGACACTGACTTCAACGCAAACAATACCGTAGGATAAGTTTATTTTTTATAATGTGATTTTATTTAACAAAAGTTGTACCAAATGTACCGTAATGTGTACCCGTGTTGGCCGTTCATCATCGGTGCGGTGACAATAAATTTGGTAGCTCTATTCGGAATGATCAGCAATTTTGGCGTCATTTGGGTGACTTATTGCACAAAGTAAACTTTTAAATAATAAATGTATATCGATTAGGTTGAAACCCCGTCCCCGCCCGACCCCACAAATTTAAGCCATTTTTCGGGGATTTCCCCGAACCCCACTTCTGTCTCGGGTGTCGGGAATGACATATACACTTAAAGATGGCATCATCGAATTTTTTCCGAGGACAATGGTGTGGACTTGCGTACTTTTTAACAGACAAATGATTTCTTTATTTTTGATCACGTCCACCCCTGGTTCTAACCCCAATATCGTATTCGGACCGATTTTGGCTTGGTCGGTATTCGGACCGATTTTGCCTTGGTCGGTATTCGGACCGATTTTGGCTTGGTCGGTATTCGGACCGATTTTGCCTTGGTCGGTATTCGGACCGATTTTGGCTTGGTCGGTATTCGGACCGATTTTGCCTTGGTCGGTATTCGGACCGATTTTGGCTTGGTCGGTATTCGGACCGATTTTGGTTCGGACGGTCGACATTCGGTCCGTACGCCGCTTAGAGTGTTAAAAATCAAAATACAATTTTTTATATATTTTTTCATTTAGAATTTTGTCTTATTTTTACAGAAAACAATGAATTCACTCGACATTCGTTCGAAAATAATGAGCAAAAGTAATACACTAATTTAAAATGCCCAACTTCCAATATTTCTCATTATTTTATCATTGCATGACTGCACTTTAATATTAATCTAGGTATCAACATTCGCTGTCCGTGACTAAAAGCACAAACAAATTTTGTTCCGTTTGCGTGTCAGAAATGCAATACAAAAAGTTGTCTAATGAGTTTTAGAAAAAAAAAGACAATTTGTTGCGTTTAATATAGAGTTAGAACAAATACTGAATGAAAGAAATGTGAGATTTTTTGTCATTGTATTTATTAATGATATAAGCAAAATACTAAGACAAAGTAAAAAAAAATTTGCATATTGATTTTTAAAATACTTAAGAGTATTTAATTTTGAACAATTAAGCGTAATTTATATTGAATCTTACAGTAATGATGGACGCTGTCGATTGGTCAATCACAGTTCAAATTCCAATCATCTACTTAGCTATTTGTATAAGCATCCCGTCAACGGGACTTTATATTGCCCAAAATTGTCACCATCGTTCGACACAAAAAGTTCCACAACTCATTCTATGCGCTTTTTGTTATGCGAGCAATTCCGGTAACGAATTCAAATTGATAGAGTCATAATTCCAAACTGTTTATAGAAAAAATTAGAAGAATTAGCTAATCATTAAAGTTATGTTTTTTTTAATATTTTAGGATTTGCTGTACGTTTTAACTCTTTCTACGCTCAACGATTGCCCTTCATATTCGGTGTGCTTTACCCAATTTATTCAAATTTGCCAAACTGGATGCGCGCAATTTACTTTTGTTTTGGCGGACAAACATTCTTAGCAAATAATTTAGTCACGGCTTTTATATCACAGAACCGTCTGACCGCAATTATAATGCCAATAAAACAAGAAAAGGTCCTTTTTAATAGTAAAATTAATTGGCTTCTTATTACCTAGAGCTGGGATTTATATGGACTAAAAACCCCCAGACCAAAATTCCCAAAAGTGCCAAAATCTGGACTAAAAAATGCACTAAAACTAACTAATTCAGTCAATTTGCGTAAAAAAACCTTCAAAATTCGGCAATCTTTATCAGTTTTCCTCTTATAAATGTAAATATAATATTTTTCAAATGTTTTAGGAAAATTTATTTAAAAAACAAAAAAACTTGCTAGAGACCTTTAGGGGTGCAGTTTTGGTCCAAGAAAAAGTCATTTGCAGGTTGTTAACAGATTTACAACCAAAAAATTTTAATGCAATAATTTTTTGAATTTTACGAATAGAACGGGTCCGGTGGTCCCGATAGGCGCCGCCGGGGGAAAAAAGAATTCAGTTAGGAAAATGCGCCTAAAAGTTTTTAGTCCATCCCAGTAATTGCATCTTTTTTTAGAACGTAAATTGAATTGGCGAAATAACCCCACACTAAAATTTCACAAAAAAAAACAACCATTTTATAAGGTTTTCTGAGTGATTTTTTTGTGTTTTGACTAACAAATAAGAATCAATAAAAAAGAACCGGGCAACAAACACCCAAAATTTTTGTACAAAAATTAACTCGACCCAAACAAAATTTTGTACAAAATTTTTTGGGTTTCTTTTGGTTTTGGTTTCTTTTGGGTTTTGCCCAATTTGACCAAAACCAAATTTTTGGTTGTTCTTTTTGTACAAAAAACCCCAAATTTTTGGTTTTTGGTTTTGGTCCGGAAAAAGGTGGCGGCGAGAGCAAATCTATTTGAAAATTGATGTTTGCTATTATCATTTGTTGATGCTAATTTAAAAAAGGACTATGTTGCAATTCGTTTTAATATTAGTTTAGAAATATTTTACTTTTTTAAGAATTTAATGCCGAAAATTCCGCCCGAATGCCGGATTCCGAACGGAAATTCAGAATTTTTTTTTACCATCCGCAATCATACCCGGCCTTTTCCGACCTGACCGAGCCTAATTCAAGCTTCTTGCTAGGGACAGAAGGGGTTAAGCTAAAAAATGGCATGGGAATATGCGTAAAACGGATATGCAAATTCTTTTTTTTTGCTAAAGGGTGAAAGTGGCTAAAAATTCTTTCATGGAGTTTTTTTAATTGAATTATTCCAACTGACTTAAGGCCCAAGAAGTATTCCTTTTTTAAATAATCTTATAACAAAATCGAATAAAAATCCAAATTTAAATACTTAAGTGGCAGATGTATAATGATAAAACCAGGCAAAGTTTACCCCAAAATAGCTTTTTTTTCATTATTTTTTTAAACGAATTATTTGATTCCTAACATTCTAAATATTACGAGAATTATTTAAGTTAAGGTAAACAAATTTAATTTTATTGAAATTATTTGTTGAAGGTTTTAATCTAAATTTATAAATGTTATGTTTTTGGCATTTCTTTCTAAACACAACAACCACGTAGAGAAAGAACAATGGTAATTGTATGCATAATTAATGGGGTGCTTGCATCATGAAATTACTAAGGCTAAAAAATAGTTTTTCTAATTTTATTCAAAAACTTTTGCGAACCTCCCCAATACATCGCCAATTGTGCCAATTGTCATCAAAATTGACAATTTGTTTGCAGATTTATGCAAGAGCTTGTATATAAAAAGAAAGACATTAATATTATGACTATTAGGTCACCAAAATATTGATTAGGAATGTAACCGCTGGTTTCCGGATTCCGGACTGTTTTTGGCATTCGGTTACATTCCTGTTATGAATGCTGGGGCCTCACTGTCGCCGGAATGAAAATTGTGACAATTTTCTTGAAGATTTGATCATTCAGCAGTTTCCATGTTATTAATAAAATTTGTGCAAGTTTTAGCTAATCCCTTTTATTGCCTTTGGGCAAAAAAATACGTATGTAAACATCCATTAGGGGTGGTGGTGGTGTCTTAGTTAATTAGATACTTTTCGGTTGTGAGTAGGGTGCAGCCGGGGGGGGGGGGGGGGACGGGGAAAACCGGGGATCCCCGGCCATTCTCATCCCCGTCCCCTCCCCGGTTTGTCCATCCCCGAAAACGGGGATCCTCGGTCCCATCCCCGCCGGGGACGAATACATCGCCATTGTGCCAATTGCCATCAAAATTGACATTCTCATCGAATTCATCGGCATGGCTGTTTCTATTGATGAGTGCACTCATTTGGCTCTAATTAAATTCATTTCGCCAAAATTTCAACACAAAATATGGACAAAAATGTTTACTGCGGAAAATTTGTTCATGGCATATGCTAATCGAATTTCAGTTAACTGAATTGTGAATACCTAATTTTCTATTCTTTTAAAGTTTAAAAAAAAATATCCTTGTTCCGTTTAATAGTCAAATTGGTACCTAAAATCACTTTTGTCAATCTTTTTTTTTGTTTTGTTTTTTACTTTCAAAAAAATTCGAATAATGTCTTTTTCGAAATCGAAATAAAACAAAATTGAATTTAGTGGCAGCCCTGGTCTATAGTTTTGGATCGATTTGCATTAATTTAAGATTAAATTTTCGATAATTTCAAAATAAACAAGAAAATTACAGTGTTTTGATACTAATTTTATTGGAGTATTAAATTATAGATATTAAATTTCTGAAAAAATATTTTACAATTTTGATGAATGCATTTATTTTACGATGGGCGCATGGGGAAGTCAAAAGGTGGGTGTGTGAGAAGCTATTTTCATCAACGGCTTCTGGTTTTTTGATTTACCAAAATTTCTGGTCGTTTTGGGCACCAGAATTCTGTTTTCTGATTTCTTTTTAAAAGGAGGAACAGAATTCTGTTTTCTGATTTTTTTATGCAACCAGAATTCTGATTTCTGATTTCTTTTTAAAAGGAGGAACAGAATTCTGTTTTCTGATTTTTTTATGCAACCAGAATTCTGATTTCTGGTTTTTAAAAGTCGACCAGAGCACATCCCTAGTGTGTAAGGAAGGCTGTCGGTTTCAAATAAATTTCGGTTTCAAACCGACCGAACCGAAAACCGAACCGAAGCTTTCGGTTTCAAACCGAACCGAATCGATAACCGAACCGAAAAAATGCCGCTTTTCGGTTCGTTTCGGTTTGAAACCGTCAGCCTTACTGGTGTGCACTATTGAAAAATAATTAACTTTTGAGTAAGCCATAATTTTGCTTTAGCACGTTATATTGGCAATCATTCACCGATCTGTGGAGGAGCCTAACATAATACCAATCTTTTTGTACAAATTTGCGCACGTCTACCGCCTCGGGGCGTTCGCGACAACTTTTAAAACAATTGCAATATTCTAGTAAGATCTGAAGAAAATTTGCGTGGCCATTAAAAGCTGCAGCATGCAAAGCAGTATACCCCTCCTTACAAAATCTTTATTTCAGCCTTGGTGAAGGTTGGCCTCTATATACCCAACGGTGAAGCGCAATTGGAAAATTAAGAACAAGGCGTACTTTTGCAACTGTAGAAATCAAGGAAGATGCTACCATATGCCATCCTGGATTATTCGAACGCTTTCCGCTTCTTGGGAACAGATAACCACCTACTCCTCTTAGGTAACTAAGGAAATGGCCTATATTCTCTTAGATAACCAAATGATTGGGCAAGGTTGGTGTCTCTACCCTACAGGTTATCTGTTATACCATCTTTGCTTCCTATCAACCTGATCAATTAACTTCCTATTTAATGATAGTTTTCTGTTGTATTTGTATGATCTGGATTACTGCAAGCCACTTACTGGCTAAGCAATATCATCGATGGTGCAAAACTATATTTTGGCGAAAATGGTAATTTTCTGCCAATATCAAAAGAACAAACTACGAGTTTTTGATTTTCGTAATGAAGATAAATTCGTTTTTAAATTGTTATCTGCAAGGGTTTTATTGTTAATTAGTGGGCAGCTGTGACTCGGTTTGCGAGATGCCAAAATTGTTTGCGAAATGCGCTGCGATATTGGGCACTAAAAATAGTGATAAATCAATTTAAATCCAATATTCTTTTTTATATTTTGAAAATTAAATTTACTAGCAAAAGCAGAGAATCGGAGCACTGCTTCCGTATGCCATCGCTTGCAAAGAAAGACTTATTGGGAAAACAAAATATTCAATTGTAATTGCGTCCAAATTGTTACAAAAAGTAAAACATTTTTAAACAGACCTTAAAGAAAGCTAAATATAAAAGTTGCAAGCTTTATCCCCAAAATTTAAAGTGACTTTTTTCATTTGCTTATACCTTGAAAAGGATTTAATGAAACAATTTTAAACATAATTTTCATTGTTTATCACCAGAATGGAAGGATAACTCCGATCAGACGGTCGAGTCCAATGCATAGCTGAAGCGTCAAATCAATTGCAGTACCAATTATGGGAACAATTTGTATATAATAGCACGTCTGCAGCGTGATGTAATTGATTCCAAACGCAAAAATGACGAATTTGACGCAACTTCCAAATATAAAGCGACCAGAATTATGCAAGGCGAATGGAGTGATCTGATCGGATAAATGTTAACACTTTTTGCATTACAAAGTTTGATCGAGTTACGACTCGGTTTGGCTTTAGTTTTGTTTTAGCATTTAATAAAAATTTCCTTAATAAGTTCAGAATTTGGCATTCTTTTAAAAATCGTTGAAATATTGCTCACAAAATCAGTGTTATATGTTTGGTATTTTTGTATAAAAAAATCAAATTGCTTTGTTTTGGTTGAGCGAAAAAGTCCCGTACGAGACTTAGATATTTTAGTTTAGGGCTAAACTCGATACTTTGTTTTGATGGTCACATAGGACGAGAGAAGAGTTTAGGCCAATTCCGACACAACAAATCACAGCAACGATTCCATTTGTAATAATTTCTCATGGGAACAAAGCCTTTGTTCATGTAAAGCTTAAAAAATAGAAAATTAATTAATTAAATAAATAATTTTACCGGATCAACAGATGGTGCCATGGTAATTATTTGAATATTGAAGATAAATTTATGTTTAATATGCTTAATTTGGTTTATTTCAAAAATTTACTAGTTTTACCGCTCAATTCTTGCTCTCACAGCAATTAAAGCGAACAAAGAGAAATTTTCATCTAAAAATTTTGAAAACGAAATGGCTTGCTGCACAATTAGAAAAAAAGGTTAAAAACATTAAATCTTTCCAGCTAATGAACATAAATATTAGCAATGTATCGTAATCAGTGGTAATTTACGGCATAACACGAGTAACTTTTTGTCAAAAAGCGTAACAACTTTTTAACGTGTCAATTTGTGCGTAAAAATTTAATAGCTTAATGAATATTTATGAATTTAAATAAAAAAATATTTTTTAAAGGATCTTGAAAATCTCTCCCCGATCACTTACTGATCAGGGAGCAGAGCTGTCTATTTCAGCAAATAATGGAAAATTGTCAGCTGATTGCTCACTTTCAGGCAATTAGTCCACATAACTTTGGCAAAATCCCCTCCCGAGAGTCTAATTATTAGCGCCGGAGGTCACAAATCCCGGGAAAAAAATAAACAAAAATAAAAGACAATTCAAATGAATGTGGAGGCAATGCTCATGGCCAGAGCCAAGCCAAAATAAGTTTCTTGGTTTATTACAAAAATTTACTAGTTTTTATTTTTGTTAGTTAGTTACGGTTTTTAACCGGGAGTTGAATATTTTTTCTGTATAAAATTGCAGACAATTTTTCTTTAAATTATGATCCCGCGCAACCTGCTTTCATAGTAATAATTAATTCAAACAAAGTTAAATTTTCATCTAAAAATGTTGAAACGAAATTCTTGGGGAACAAATAAAAAAAAATAAATGTAGGAAAAAAGTTCGAGAAATTTAACAAACTCAAATGTTTTGATCTTGCGGAAGGATGGCCAATACCTAATCTTGATCGATGAAAAAGCCTACAGAAAAATTCACCGCATCGTTTGTATTTTTGGAAAGTAATGAGCTTTTTTGGTTGTTTAATAGTGGTTGGATTCAAAAATGTTTGATTTAGTTGACATTGAAAAAAGTTAGCAAAACATTTAGATTTTTAAAAATGTGGGGGATTCGGAAATTTTTGGCTTTGGGGAGATCATTTTTGCTGTGAGGGGATTCGGAGAGGTAGCCACTTTCACAGCAAAATAATGCAAAGAATGTTAAATTTTCATCTAAAAAAGATGAAAACGAAATGTTTGAAAATGGAAAAAGGTTAAAAAAATGAATTCTTCCAGTTAAATGAATCGTAATCACTAGCAGACTTTAGGAAAAAAACCGTAGCCGGAAAATGCGACACCGGAAATGCGACACAAAGAAATGTTTTTAAAAAGATCCGAGTGTCGAATTCTAAGTGTACGACAAAATGAAAGGCCGCGTAGCGGCTTGCCAACAGCGAGCCGATGACGGAGCAAGTAGAGGGCGAGACGGAGGGCGGGGTCCACTATTTTTTGCCTAAGCCTAAGCCTAGGGTGGCTTAGGCCTAAGCCTAACAAACCCCAAGCCAGGGTGCTTAGGCCTAAGCCTAATTTTTAACATGCAAATTTGCGCGTGAAATTTTAATAATGAACAAAAGTCATCACATCAAAAAGGTGCAGAAAGCCAATATTTACACCATTTTTTAACCGAGAGTTAAATAGGTGTTTCCGTATAAACTCCCAATTAGATAATCCCAATTCCGATTCTCCTTAAAATCATGAACCCTCTCAATTCAGCAAAAATTAATGCGAACAAAAGTTAAATTGTCATCCAAAAATGTTGAAAACGAAATGCTTGCGGAAGAAATAAAAAAGTTTAAAAAATTAAATCTTTCCAGTGAATGAACATAAATATTGGCAATGTTTCGTAATCAGTGTGAACCTTTAAAACATAACACATGAGTAACTTTTTGTCAAGAAACACAACTTTTTAACATGACAATTCGCGCGTAAAAAATTTAATAATGAACTTTCAACGTTTAGACTATTTTGACAGGAGCCCGGCGGTGACGGTAAATGCGTCAGTAGAAAATGAAATATATGGAAAAGAATGGGACAAAGATGCCCATCAACAAATAAAAGTGGAAACATCGCCGTTAAACTCGGGAGAAAATGCACTAAATGAACAAGCTGATCATGATGACAATATAGATCAGGATGTTGAAGCTTATCGGACTTTCCGGGGGAAGATCGGTGGCGATGCAGACAGGCTGCTGAGAAATTTTGATTTGTTGCTTATATTATTTCTATTTTTAAATGCACTACATTTAATTTTGACGGCTAATGTTCAAAAATGCCATGGCATTATTAAAAGATTGGTGCACTTATTTACATTATATCAATATATTTATTAGCATTGACATGCACATTCAACCATAAAAATTAACATAAGTTTATTAATAATAAAATAAATGGTTTATTCTTTCTAGTGACATATTATAATAATACTTTTATAAAATATTTAGCAAGGGTGGGTAATTAAATTAAAATAAAACAATTTTTATATGATTTCTTTACGCCAATAGTTCTTTCAGAGCAAATAATTACACAAATGAATTTGTTTCTTATATTATTTTTATTTATAAATGCATTACATTTAATTTTATCGGTCAATGAATTGCAATTTGAAAAAATCCGTCCAACTTTTGATGAAATATATGGGAAAGGATGGGACGAAGATGACCATCAACCAATAAAAGTGGAAACATCGCCGTTAAACTCGGGAGAAAATACACTAAATGAACAAGCTGATCATGATGACAATATAGATCAGGATGTTGAAGCTTATAATTCGGATTCGACTGATCAGAATCTTACACAAGAAGACCCGGAGAGCATTGAAAAGGCGACTATGAAACAATTGAGTCAACCGCGAAAACAGAATAAACTCATTAAAGATTTAAGTATTTATGAAATGCCATTTAATTCTTGGAACAAATATTGTGAGGGCTGTTTATACATAAATTAAAAATTCAAGATTAAATAATTGATAAGATGAAGGATTAATAAGATATTCATGCACAAAAGATAAAAACAACAATTAATAATTTAAAATTCATTGAACTAAATAGGGTTGTCACCCCGACCCCGTCCCCGACCCCGACCCCGCAAATTTAGGTCATTTTTTAATTAAAATGCGTGCAAAAGATGAATTTTTGAATAATTCATCATTAGGGATGGGATTTTTAGGTTTTTGCCTTTTTTTCTGCAACTTTGTTTTCTATTTTGGCATTTTTGGCGACTTTTTTAAATTTTGTGCATATTTAAAGCTTTTTTCGAAAAATTTCTTAAGAAAAATGAAATAAAATTCGGATTTATCTTGCCAAGACAACTAATTTTTTGAAAAATTTTTATAAAATATACGATAAAATTTGATTTTTTTTTGTCAGGATCCTTCATAGAATTTCGTGCTTTTTTAGACGCGTATTTTGCAGGGTTTTTGCCTAAAAAGTACACTCCTAAAAAGCTTCATAAAATTACCGCATTTTTAAAATTTTGGTTGCAAATCCTTAACAAATTAGTCAAAAATTCAAAATTTTTCCCGGCGGCGCCTATCGGCACCGCCGACCCCCCCCCCCCCCACCCCCAACCCAAAAGCTTTAAGCCTAAGAAGGGCCACTGAAGCAAAAAATGACGATTTATCAACAATATTTTATTAAAATAAATTATTTTAATAAATTCAATTTACTTCGATTTTTGATGTGTTTTTCTCCTTTTGATTTTCGATTTCGAACTTTTCAGTTTCGATTTTCGATTTCGACTTATTTTATAGTTTCGGCACAGCCCTGTTTCCCTTCTCTTCAAAATAAGAACAAATTTAAAAAATTATTGGCTCTAATGTCAAAAATTTTGGAAATTATTCAAAAAAACAAAAATTTGCCCTTTAAAATTTAGAAGAAAAATTTAAAAAAACCCCGCAACCCCGACCCCGACCCCGACAATAATTTGTAAACTGAAATCAAAATATTTGTTAATTAAAGAAAGCTAAATATAAAAATAGCTTTCTTACCAGAATGGTAAAATAACTCCGATCAGACGGTCAAGTCCAATGCATAGCTGAAGCGTTGTAGCAATTGCTGTGCCAATTAGGGGAACAAATTGTATATAAAAGCACGTCCGCAGTGTGATGTAATTAATTCCAAACACAAAAATGACGAATTTGACGCAGTTTCCAAAAAGGAGGAATGAGGCAAAAAATGCATACAAAGCGACCAGAATTATGCAAGGCGAATGGAGTGATCTGATCGGTCGATTAAGTGTTAGCCGTTTTTCGTTTGATCTAGTTACAAAATTCGCACAAATTGGTGCCAGACGTTATCAGTAACACTGGGGTTGTCGGGCTCAGACTGAACCGAGTCCGCCTGGTTCTTTTTGGATTGCTCTAAAAAAAGCCAGATCGTGTCCAATTTGATTTCCGAACCCGACTCGAATTTCTTTGTAGCTTTTGGAGGTTGATGAGTACCGAGAAAGTGTCAAAACCCCAATAACCCTTTAGTAACAACCAATTAATGCGAATGATTTAATTTAGTTTGGTGCTAAGCTCTAATATTTTTTTACTTTGTTTTGATGGTCACATAGACGAGAGACAAGTTTAGGCCAATTCCGACACAACAAATCAAAGCATTGATTCCGGATAAAACAATTTCAATGGGAACTAAGCCTTTGTTCTTGTAAAGATCGTAAAGCTCAAAAAAGAGAAAATCAATTAATTAAAATAAATAATTTTACCGGATCAACGGATGATGCCATTCTATTTTATGATTTCACAATTTTTTATTTTATCTTAATGTATAATTAAAATAAACTTTGTCAAACAAAATATGAGACCTGTTATATAAGTTAGCTTTTGAAACTGGACCGAAAGATTTTTTAATCAATTCAAACAAAAAAATTTTAATCGCTTGTACATTATAGCCTCTAATTAAACGTTTCCTTTTTTGGGTGGGGGGGGGGGGGGGGGGGGGGGGAGGTGGAGGGGATAAACCCACTGGGGGTTTGTCTGAGGAAATACTGTACGGTATTTAATCCCAATTCCGATTCGTCTTAAAATCATGATTCCGCTCAATTTTAATTTTCAAAGTAATAATTAATGCAACAATGTTAAATTTAAAAATGTTGAAAACGAAATGCTTGCGGAAGAAATAAAAAAGTTTAAAAAATTAAATCTTTTCAGTTAATGAACATAAACATTAACATGACAATTCGCGCGTGAAAATTTAATAATGAACTTTCAACGTTTACACTAAATTTTGACAGGAACCCAGCGGTGACGGTAAATGCGTCAGTAGAAAATGAAATATATGCGAAAGAATGGGACAAAGATGCCCATCAACAAATAAAAGTGGAAACATCGCCGTTAAACTCGGGAGAAAATGCACAAAATGAACAAGCTGATCATGATGACAATATAGATCAGGATGTTGAAGCTTATAATTCGGATTCGACTGATCAGAATCTTACACAGGAAGACCCGGAGAGCAATGATCAAACTGATGATGAAACATTGATGGAATTAATGAAGAAAATGAATTCTCTGAGCAAGAAAAACGAGAAATTATTTGCAAGTTTCACGCGCTGAAAGAAGAATATAAGAAAAAGAGACGCGCTGAAAGAAGAATATAAGAAAAAGAGAAAAGTTACAAAAAAAGAAAAGGTTAAAATTGAGCGTAAAATTGGAAACAATAAAAATGAATTCAGTTAGAAAGAAAATCGGAGGTGAGCAACTTTCTGCGTTGCCCGAAACGTATATGATTACAGGAGAACAAAATTGAAGCCTGAACCCGCTGAGATGTTGATTTTCTTCAACAAGATCCCAAATTCAATTCAATAAAATGTTCAAGTTTATTTTGTTATTCATTGTAAACGTGGAATTTACCATTTTCCTACCAAAAAAATTATTTTTGTATTTCAAAATCTTATATGAACAAGCTGATCATGATAACAATATAGATCCAGGATGTTGAAGCTTATAACCCCGAAATAATGTTTAATATATTGTTTTCTAGGGATGTTAAAAGTTTGAAATGGATCTGAAGTATAGAACAAAAGTTATGAGTATCGAAGTGTGTGATGCTTTTTTAATTGCTTGAAAAAGGTGAGATAGAACGCCAAAGGAGAGAAAGTTAGAGAAAGAAAGGAAATTTGTTTAATTCTCTCGCACTCTCTATTTATTGGCACACACCTCGTTTTTTGAGCCGCTGTGGATAGCGACTAAATTGCAAATTCAAGGAGAGGCAGCGAATACAGTTTGATAAATCGTGAAATTTTGATATTACTTAAAATTAGAATCCAAAATTTCAAATTTATCTGTTTGACACGGTTGGTCTCAAAATATATTTGGAATTACATCTGCCCGATTTCCATAGGTTTATGTTAAAAATACCATTCAATAACGTGTCATTTAATGTTTGCTTACTACCTTCATAAACATCATATTATCGATCCTTATGCTTTTTCTATAAAATTAATAAGAATATACCGATAAAAGGACACCAACTCAAATTTTGTACTGCGTAAGGGGGAGGGGTGGGGGGGGGAGTGGGATGGAAGGGAGTGAGGTTGTACCTGGTGTGATTGGGGTTGTACCTGGACTCTTTTGTTGTGCCTGGCTCAATCAACAGTTCGAAACGGCACTTCCCGCACTACCTGGCTTTACCCAAGGAGTCAAACTGCACACCCCAAACCCCAAACTAGGTAGCGAAGCTCTATAAGCGCGTTAGCGTTTTAACAGGACTACATAGACAGGGATGTACCTCAAACAACTAGTTAATTATTATTAACTTTGCCAAAAAAATGAATCAACAACAATTTATATTATTTATTTTTCATTTAATAATTGTCCATTTATTGCAAAGCTTATTTTCATTTTTGAGACATTTTAAAAAACCTTTGCCATTTATTTGGTGATAAAATAAACGTTTTCTTACTAATCAATACACATCCTATTATCGACCCTTATGCTTTTTCAATAAAATAAAAAAGAAGAAATGTAAAAAATCAATTTATGCATTTAATGAAAAAATATTAATATTAGTTTTCAATTCTATTAAAATTACATATTTTTAAACAGTTTCTAATTTTTAATCGCTTTAAATGTTTGAAAAACATTTATTATTTTTAGGAAAACGTTTATCCAATTACAATGTTTATTATTTTATTTAGAAAAAAAGTATAAATATTTCTATAAATGAAGCTCTGGCTTTTATTATTTCTAATTGTAAATGCGTCACATTTAATTAGCATAGTTTCGACGGTTAATGAACCAAAATTTGAAAAAATTCGACCAACTTTTGATGAAATATATGGGAAAGGATGGGACAAAAATGCCCGTGAAAAAATAAAAGTGGAAACATCGCCGTTAAACTCGGGAGAAGATGCACTAAATGAACAAGCTGATCATGATGACAATATAGATCAGGATGTTGAAGCTTATAATTCGGATTCGACTGATCAGAATATTACACAGGAAGACCCTCCGGATCGCATTGATCAAAGTGATTATGAAACAATTGAAGGAATTAATGAAGAAAATGAATTCTCTGAGCAAGAAAAACGAGAAATTATTTCCAAATTTCACGCAATGAGAAAAGAATATAAGCAAAAAGGGAAATCCTCCGCAACAGAAAGGGTTAAAATTGAGCGTAAAATTGGAAACAAATTGGGAGTCTATCGCGACAAAATTTATAAATGGAAAAAAGAATTTGGCTTAAATAAAAAAAGTTTTAATGAAAAGAAAAAGCGCGAATTTATTAAGCGAATGGCTGAGATGAAAATGAGTCAACGGGGAGAACAAAATAAACTTGCTAAAGATTTGGGCATTTCTAAAGAAACATTTCGTTTTTGGAAAAAAGAATTTGGACTTCCCGTCAAAAGTAAAATTTTGCATAGGTATATTAATTTACAAAAAATATTAAATTTAATTTGTAAACTTTAAATAATTAATCTACAAACTTTTTTTAACAAATTTCTTTAAGCGTATTCCGAAAGCAAGAAATTGAAATTGATGCAAAAATATTACAAAATTAAACAAAGAAATCCTAAAATTAGTGAAAGTGATATTGCCAATAAGCTGAATATTGGATACTCGACTCTACGTAGATGGAAAAAACAATTTGTAAATTCCGTTGATGAACATTCATTGGCAAAGAATCGTCCAACTTTTGCGCATACCGAGTATTTCAATTTAAAAAGATTTCATTTTTTATCAAATTTAATGGTCAGAAGATTAATAATAGATTTATTTTCTTATTGTAGCTCTTCTGAACATCCGATGGCCTCGTCGGATGATAATTTGTGGGCCTGGAATTTTGCAAAGAAAAAAAGAACAGAAAGAACAGAAGTGGAACACTCCGTGAAGAAATAAAGACAAACTGGGTGGTACGTTTTTTTCAGCATAAGGAATTCAATCCATTTTTTTACGTTTTAAATTTTTGGTAAAATGCTGAAATACCTATGTGTTAAAGTATTGAAAAAACATAGCAAAAAGATTAAATCAAAATCTGGAAGTAATTACCTATAAATGTTATAAAGCTATCCAAAGATCCCGAAAATGTTTTTATATGTACTAAAAAGTCACCTTAATTCTAACATTTTCAAAAAAGAGCCTAGGTTGGGGTTTTTTTTATGATAACCAATTCGCATAAAAACATAAATCCGATCCCTAAAGAAAAGGTCTTAAAAATGAAGGTAAACATTTATTATATTACTTTAAATGGAAGAAATAAATTTCCTATAGGAATTGAGTATTGGAAGTGCGTGAGGCGCAGACCCTACGGCGCCCGGAAAATTCGACACCGGAGAAAAATGCGACACCGACAGAAAAAGCGACACCTGGAATATGCGACAATAAAATTTTTGAATCGGTTGAAATTTTGAAAATTAAGGAAAACCCGATTTTTAAGTAACACCAAAGCCGAATAGAATAACTCGGGGAAGTTAGAAACTTAGGGGTTAATTAGGCTTAGGCCTAAGCCACCCTAGGCTTAGAGTTAGGCAAAAAATAGTGACCCCGTCCTCCGTCTCTGTCTCTGCTTGACGTGTTGTTATGGGGTTTTCATCTGTCACTTGCTGGCGCAGTTGCATTTGGCCCTCCCTTATCTAATTGGACCATTAATAGCCACCGGAAAACTTTCCAATTCGTGAACGCGCGGGTGCCGATGCGTGTCATTAGCAATGCGTCCCAATTTATATCTCCCCTTATCATTATTTTAATTGTTTTAATATAAGGATTACCAATACATATATTATTTATTAAAAATCAATAAAAAAATAAGTTTTAAAAAGTATTTCAATTTTTAAAAATATTTTTTAGTGTCGCATTTTCTAGTGTCGCATTTTCCATCTTAGTGTCGCATTTTCTGGTGTCGTATTTTCGGTGTCGCATTTTCCACCTTAGTGTCGCATTTTCCACCTTAGTGTCACATTTTCCGGTGTCGTATTTTCGGTGTTGCATTTTCTGGTGTCGCATTTTCCGGGAGTGGACCCTACTGTCCAGGGCGTATCCATTAGTGCTGCACGAGAGTCTCGGTATCGAGTATCGACTCGAGAAAAGTCTCGGGTTTTTTGGGTATCGGTCTCGGTATTGAGTATCGGGGTCAAGTCTCGGTCTCGGTATCGAGTCTCGAGTATCGGGGAATTTTGGGTCTCGTGCAGCACTAGTGTATCCATGTTGACGCAGCCGTTCGGGTAGATGATGCGGGAGCGTCTTATAAAATGGGTGTTGTGAGCCACATAACCATCCTCCCGTGCATACATCAATACGTCGCGGACGGCAAAAAGCACTGCCCAATACTCGCAAGTAATTAAATATGAGTAAAATTAAATAATTATCACCCAAATTTAAACATTGATTCCGAATTAAAATGAAAAATTGGTTCTGCAAATAGGCTCTCATCAATGCAAACGATTAATTGATTTGTCATCGATGGATCGATCGATCAATGACAAACGGCCAATTGGTCCGGCATTTGATCATCAGTGTAATGAATATATACGCTTAATCACGGGTCAATCCGTACATTCTTGAAACATTTTTAAAATTGAAAAACCTAAATAATTTATTTCAATTTTTTTTTGTAGAATTCTTTGTACGCACAGTATTTGTTTGCATTATGTTTTTAAGTTTATCAATTGTATTGTTAATTTTTGCTGCATGTTTGTCTAAGTGTGAGGCGGGAATTCCTGGAATGCCAGGTGTGAAAGGCGAACCGGGATTTGAAGGTAAAATTTTTTAAAATTATTTTTACAAATATTATTAAAAACTTTTTTATAATTATTATTCTTGCATTTTGTCCAAAAGTAAAATTAAATAAACTTTCTTTTATTTAAAAGGCTTGCCGGGTGTTCCTGGTCCACCAGGTTACGTAAAGTTTGCTTTGAAGAATTAAATAATAATATAATATTAATTAAGTTTTTTATTAAATTAATAAACCCCCGAAATTATGAAAACCCCTTTATAATAGATCTAAAAAGATAACGACAAACTTATTTTCACAAAAATTCAGGTTATCCTGGTATTCCTGGTCAGAAGGGAAATCCGGATAATGTTTTTGTTAGTAGTAAATTCATTTTTAGAAAAAATATTGTGAATTGTTTCCGATTGAATTTCTTATAATTATTTACACTAAATTATTAAACATTTTCTTATAAAGGTATTTGTCCGAAAAACTGTTCGCCACGAGATGAAGAATTAAGCCAAATCCGTGAGCGACTTGACAAAGCTGGAAGAAGCGCAATTAGGCAAAGAGGATCAATAAATGCGCATAATTGAATGATTATGACGGAAAAACGCAATTAGTATTTAATGTGAGTAGCGAAAATAGACGATAAAAATGCACATTATTTTCTAAATTTAGGTTAAGATGGTTAATTTTGCTTCAACAGCCGTTTTTAGGCCTATTTTTTTCTCGGAAATTTCGTCGTTTTAACGAGGCTATTCGGACCTATAAAAACGTATTTTGGAATTTTCGCGTCTAAAATAGGCTCGAACATATTTTAAGCATCTGAAGATTTTTTGTGCCTATTTTGGCATTTTTCTTGAATATTTCTTAGGAAAAAATGTAATAAAATTCGAACTTTTTCAAATTGTTTTTACTTGTCTAAAAATGCACCACATAAAATCGACGTTTTTTAGGACAAAATATACCCTTAATGGTCAAAAGTTCAAGCAGTTTTGATGTTTTAAAAAAAACTTAGTTTTCTGAACTTTTTTATATTTCAAAAATTGTGGTAGTAATAAATTTAACCTATTTTCTTTGGCATTTTAATTCACTCGCAAAAAACCTGTTTTTAATAAGCAATTTTGTATGCGCAATTTGGTTTTTCAATATTTAATATTGGACAGCTGTATAAATGTTTTATCACATTTTAGAACGCTTTAAAAGGTTGTCCTTATTTCAGACCTCTAAATCTTATTTTTGGTCTTTCATGTACTTATTTTGAAAAATTTTTGATGCGACCCCTGGTTTATGCACATTCTTTTCTAATTAATTTAAACATAACATAAATTATAAAGCAGAAATATACAAGTGTAAAAAAATATATTGATATATTTGAGCTGTAGTTTATAAAAACGGCACAGAATTTTAGCCATTTCAAATTAATTTAACTTAACTCAATTTCTGATTAATCACAAAATTTAATTTGACACACTTTTTCTATATCAAATTAAATTATAATGTTTAAATTGAACCCAAATTAAAGGAAAATTCAATAATAACTATTTTTGATTGCTTTTGTTCATTCCGCGAAAGTGCAAATTATATTAAATAAAAACGCTGTGAAAAAATGTGCCATGAATCTTTGTAACTGCATTATATCGGCTTGAGTTGGGAGTCAAAAGCTTTATTAACTTTTCATAAATTGAAATTTTTGTACTTTATTAAATAAAACTCAAAAAAGCGGCAATTTAAATCCCCTCTATCCAAATACGCACAAGAATTAAAATTTGTGCTAAGAATTTAAAATAATGGACATCAATGACAGCAACATAAATAATACAGTAAGAATGTTTTTGTTTCTTAAATTTTTAATTAACAGATTTTTGTAACCGTTTTAATTTTGTTTATGAGCAGAAAAACCAATAGAAAAAATAAATAAATTAATTTTTTATTTAAAAATTGATTTAAAGTTGTACCTCATGTACCGTAATGTGTACCCGTGTTGGCCGTTCATCATCAGCGCGGTAGCAATAAATTTGGTGGCTCTATTTGGAATGATCAGCAATTTTGGCGTCATTTGGGTGACATATTGCACAAAGTAAGAGATAAAATGTAGACATAAAATGAACGGATTAAAGCAATTGTTATGCCAAAATATGAAAACCAAATCGGCACAAACAAAAAAAAATCCAGGTTCACACGGTTTGTTCTGTTCGGTCTGATGCTGAACCAACAACCAACCACAATCTGACTGTAACTGATCTGGTCCAATTATGTCAGGACACAAAATTTTTTTGATCACGCTCACCCCTGGTTTCAACCCAATATCGATTGGAAAAATTAATTTTTATTCTAATAAATTTCTCAGGACACTCCACGGGACGGCTAATTTCCTCATTGCGTTGTGCTCATTCTTTGAACTGCTCCATCAGCACGGGCATTGGCTGTTCCTCTACACGGCACTTTCGGGCCAAAACTTTCTCCCGTTAACATTGGCCATTCGCATTTCCACTGTTTCTCTGTTTGCCTTAGGCAGCATTTCAACGTCCATGGCATTCACTGGGCTGGACCGGCTTCTATGCGTCTTATTCCCGACATTGTACAAATTCAAATTAACAAATTTTAAATGCTTTCAAATATTTAAAAAATAATAATTCAGTCCGAGGAAAGTGAAGCCGTTGCCCTATCTTTGTGTGATCATTTTGATATGTGTGGTTTTTTCTGCGCCCAATTCTATGGTTTATTACGAAACTGCCGGAAAAGTGCCAAATTTTATGGTGACTGGCACAATTGGCGATCTGCTTCAAACGTTGGCGGTATTTTTTTAATTTTCACAATTCTACAAGTAAACTCAATTTAGGACCGTAACCTACAAATAACGTTAATAATTGAATTGGTTTTGTACTCTGTCACCATTACACTTTACGTGATCGTTGGTATTGTGATCAAAAAGAGATCTGGTAATATTTTCATTTAAATTAGGAGATAAAAATAAAAATAATGACAATTCAAACTTTGGCGGTAATTTTTTTTTTCCAAATTTATTTTAGCAAAATTATTTGACTTTTTCAAACAATTAATTCAAAAATTCTACAAGTGAACTCAATTCAGGACCATACCTTACAAAAAACGTTAATAAGTGAATTGATTTGGTACTCTGTCACCATTGCACTTTACGTGATCGTTGGTATTGTGATCAAAAAGAGATCAGGTAGTATTTTTACAATTGGGAGATAAAATAAAAAATAACAAAAATTATTTTATTTTTATTTGTATACTTATGTTACATTTGATAAGAATGATCAGAAATGAATAGGCCAAAAATTCCAATATGATTCTGATTAGATTATCAAATTTTTAGCCGTTTCTAACTCATCCGCCGCGGAACAGACAAATCGTCGCATTTACCGATCAATTTTGATCATTGTGCTGTTGAATGTTGGCGGTTATTATCTGAACATCGTTTATGTCCTTTTCATTGTGCCACATTTGGCCACACCCGACGACCCACTCTTTTCATGGACCATAACAATGTTTGTGTCAATTGTGTTGGTCAATGTTAGTGCCGCTTCCAATGGGCCGGTATTGTATATGACAAAGTTAAATAAAATTAATATAAATATGATTAAAATAAAATAAAATTGATTCATTAAATATGTGGATTCCAAATTTTTTTCAGCTTCAATTAAAGAATCGGTATTTTTATTTATTAATAAATCCAAATTTTAGTGCCAATTGATAAATATTGACATAAAAATCATTTTATTTCAATTAAATATTATACATCAAGAATGTAAGCGGATTGCAAATAAAAACTTTTAGGCCTATAAAAAGTCCAAAATCCGGAAACAGAAAATTTAAAAAATATTAGCAACCAATAATTACAAAAACCGTTAAATTCCACTTTATAATATGCCAGGAAAAATGGATTAAAACAACAAAAAATCCGGCAATTGTTGTTAAAATTTTATGGAATTCGGCAAAAAGTGGCAGATCCAAAACCCGGTCCGGTGCATCCCGGATATACATTACCTGCTAAAAATTTCGATAAATTTTTACCTTTTAAATAAATTTTCTTTTGCGTAAAGCAAGGATTATCGAATTGGCTTTCAACGTGCATTCTGCCAAATCCGTTGTTTATTCTTTGGAGTTACTTAAAAAAGTCGTTTTTTTTTGCTTAATTTTCTTAAATTTTAACCGATTCAAAAACCGCTTTAAATTCTCAATTTAATTTGAACCGTCAAAAACCGGCTCAAAGTGGTTTCCCAATCAAAATTTGATTCGATTGATATAATATTTCGAGAAAAAAAAACTTTTTTAAAAATTAGAATCTGTGGGTCCTCCCACGTGTACTTTTTTAATGAAATTTACTCTTTTTTGAGAGTCGGATCTTTAAAAATCAAAAAGTACTCTATTTAATTAAAATGTCATGAAAAATGCAATAAAAGACGAAAAATGCCCCCCCCCCCCCCCTCCACGAAAGATCAAATTTTTTTAGGATGCATTTTTTTCGTAAATGTTTGATTTTTGTACAGATTATTAAAAAAAATTGAATGCTAAAACTTTTTACATCTAAAAATTTTCATATTTTCAAACTTACAATACAATGGCATTATCCATTAATACAGCAAAATTATTCATTTAATTAATTGTAAATTTTTTTTCATAACAAAACTGCACTTTAATAACTAATTTATCATCAATGGCTGTGCGTGACAAAAACGCACAAACAAAGCAATAAAAAATTGTTTGTTGCGTTTTATAATTTTTAAAAATTGAGATCACGCCAGGTACAACAGGTACATTCGATGCGCTTTTCGTTAAGCGGGCAATTCCGGTAACAAATTATAATTCTTGTATATCCAGTCACGAACAGCCAATGTTGACAGTTTAATATTAAGTGCCGTGTTGCAATTAGTAAATTAGGTTTATTACAAATTGCTCATTAGTTGAGAACGAATGTTAAGTGAATGAAATGAATGTGAGATTTTTTTCATTGTGCTTCCTAAAAATATAAACGTAAAAAAAGAGTTGAATATAAATTTTAAAATAATTCGAAAAGTTATTAACTATTTAAGAAATGGCAAAAATTTCTTCCGTATATAATAATATTTTGTTGATGTTGGTTCCAATTTACATATTTGTGGAAATGAATATGAGTTTGCCGGCTACTGGTTCGAACGTCGAAGGGTTTTGAATGTTGAAAGCTTTATAGCTTTCCTTGTACTGAACAAATTAGGTGGAAAATTATACCAAATGAAAGCTCTTGATTAATAGAATCTATCCCTTAAAAGATTTATTTGATTGAACAAAAAAGAGAGAAGTTATGGACAGAAAAACTCCAAAAAAGGTCATTTTTTGAGTTTTTACAAACTTTTTGAAAAGTACCGGGACTTTTCGAATTCACCCAAAATAAAGTTGGTGTCCAAAATAGAGAAAAAGAAGGAGCATTTAAATAATATTTACAATTGCTTCTCACACCACATTTGACTTATCAAAATTGGACAAATTATTTAACAAAATCTTAATATCATTTTTTCCTCTTGGCGACGCCTATCGGCATCGCCGATCCTCTACAAAAACCCTAAAATTTCGAAATCTCAAAAATTAGATTTTTTTCTAATTTTTGTCGTTTTTCGCCCTTCCGCGGTGCATTTTTTGAGCTATTTTTCTTAACAATTTCACCAAAAATGATAAATTTTCTTGGCGGCGCCTCTCGGCAGCGTGCGTTTTATCAACATTTGCGCCGGGACACTTGCGCGGCAACCCAACTTAGACTTTTGCGCCGCGAACACATTTTTATCGGTTACCCGACCATAAGTGCCCAAAGTTAAACATTAACTTTGATGTACCCGGAAAGATTTTTATGTGCATAGTTTTCAAAAAAAAACTCGAGGTTTTTGAACCGGTTCAAAATCTTGAAAGCATAGGAGGACCCTTATTTTATTTTAAGATTCACTTATTCATCAATAATTCCAATCTTAGGCCTAAGCCTAACGAACCCCAACTTTAGGGTGGCTTAGGCCTAAGCCTAACGAGCCCCTTTTTGATTGATTTGAGCTTAGGCCTTATGCCCCATACTTTCCGCATTTTTAAAAATCATTTTGTACTTTTTTCATGCACCTAAGGGTATCTGCATTCATTCAAACAAAAATTGGTTATCGATATAAACTTCGTGTACACTAATTCTTTTATGTAAAATTAAGAAATTGTTGGCAATTGTTGTCCGGAACTGCAAATTCTGTTCTGCAATTGATGGCCAACAGCTCCTCCAACTGGCCGATGATTATTGTTTTGGGGCCCTTCCATTGCATTGACACGATTATTTGAGCGATTTGTTACGCGAATGATCGAAAAATCTTTGATCATCTGTTGACGAAATGTGCCGCTGGCCCACAACAGTAACCAGCTGGAGAGCACTACAGTACCTGTTAAATTCTCAGTATTGAAATTTTAATAGGTCCAAGAATTAGTATCGGAAAATCAAGATTTCTTTATTTTTTTGATTGATTTTTGAAACATTTTAATCCTATACTCTCGAACCAATGATTTTTTGCTAATCCATTTTGAACTCTACCTGTGTCCATAACTAATGGGTAGTAGACGAGATTAATTGCCTGTTCGTTGAGGTTAGCAATAATGCGAATCTGTGATGTTAAAATATATTTATTGCAATGTGAATTGTAATTAAGCTAGCTAGGTATGCCTATTTTTCTTTAAATTTAGTGAAGTTTAATATTAATGAATTTAATTTACCAAAAACAGGCTTTCAACGAGCGCGTGACCCAAAAATGTTGCCAATGCATAAATCAACAGTTTTCGTTCAATACTATCGGCATTGGCCCCGTTTGTGGCAACTTTTTTCATATGTGATTTGTATGCCAAGAAAGTGGCAATGTTTATTAAAAAGTATAAAACCATTAAAATTGCAGAGAAAACGGCACTAATATAGGTCATATACATGCAGTACGGCGCCTTAATGTGTTTTTAAAGGGAAACCAAATGATTTTGTTAAGAAAAAAATTACATCTTCAGCTTCGTAGACGAAAAAACTGCGGTCAGTCGTTGAATTTGGATTATTCAATACAAGAATTGCATTCATTTTGAACTCCGGCCAATACGAAAATATTGGTACCAAGAAAACAAAAATTGTTATAAACGGAAGAAATTTTTGCCATTTCTTAAATAGCCAATTGTTTGTTATAAGTAGCTTTGATTAGTTTTAATATTAAAAAAGGACCTTTTCATGTTTTGTTGGTATTATGATTGCGGTCAGTCGGTTCAGCAGTATAAAACCCGTGACCAAATTATTCGCTTGGAATGTGTGCCCGGCAATAAAAAAGAACATTGCGAGCATCCAATTTGGCAAATTTGAATAAATCGGGTAAAGCACGGCACCGATTATAAGGGGCAATCGTTGGCCGTAGAAAGTGTCCAACACGTACAGCAAATCCTAAAACATTTTTAGAAAAAGCTGATCAAGCTTAATGTTGAGCTAATTCGAATTCTTGAAACAAATCGGAATTCTGACACTTTTGATCATTTTTGAATTTGTTACCGAAATTGCCCGCATAACAAAAAGCGCATAGAATGAGCTGTGGAACTTTTTGTGCCGAACGATGGTGACAATTTGGGCAATATAAAGTGCCATTGACGGAATGGTTAAACAAATAGTTATCAAGCAGATGAGTGGAATTTTTACTGAGTTCGACCATTCGACAAAGCTCATCATAATTGAATAAGACCAGTAGCAATTATTTGAAATAATAAAACGCAACAAATAAGAAATCTCTGAAACCAAAACTCCAATAATTTTGTCATATGCAAAACTAAACTTTAATACTAGCCTATCATCAATAGCTGTGCGTGAACAAAAAGAAGAAAGGATAAAATTTAATTTTTCATAATTTTATTTAAATCTTTAAAATTTTGTAGTTGCATGCATGAATAGCGTGTGAAACAAAAATTAAATTGTTACACAGAGAAAATTTTGACAAAAGAAAAGCGGAAGAATACACTTTGAGTGTCTGAAATTCAATACAAAAATAGCAAGATTGCACGCGCGGTGAAGTGGAATTCAAAAATGTTGGCATACTGTATTTATACAACACAAAAGTGCATTTTTGCGGGTTCGAGCCCGGTAGACTGCAAGGATGAATTTCACCGGGTATTTCCTGTTTTGCGACCCCCTAACTAAATCTGATGAAAACATCATATATGGGGTTTTCAAGGGTGCTATCACGAATCTGACAATATTTTTTTGATCTGACAACATCTAAGATTTTGAAAATCTATGATTTTAATCATTTTTTTTGAGCATTAAGCACCCAAAACCGGTTTATGGATTTTCTTAGGTGCTAAAAAGATGGCACAACAAAAATTTTAGCGGGCTCGTTTGAATTTTTCACTTATTTTGGGCTAAATTTAAATTTTTTAACCTTCAAAGTACTGTAAAAAAAAATTGGCCGATAGAATCAAAATTTTGCCCGATAGAAAATGTTGGCCATTTAGTTGGCAAGCTCTGTGCAAAAAATCAGGAAAATCCGACTGTTTAAAAAAAAATTCCACTGTTCGATGTGTGACCAACTCGATTTCTGCTGTAATTCTCTCTTTTTTTTGAGATGACATAACGCCAAAGCCCAATGCCATATTTAATTGCTATTTCTTGCTATTTCCATCGTTAAGTTATAGTGTACTAGATGTGCCAAGATAATTTGTGCGGAGTAAGGTACACGGGCCTTGTAAAAGCACAGCCCGGGTCAAAACCGGCCTTGTACAGAAAATATTGCTTAAAATTTGATCATTATTTAAGTAATGATCAGAGATTTTTGTTTAACGATAGAAAGATTTTGGTTAAAACACATCTTGGAAATAATAATTCATTTATTAGGCAATATTTATTCATTGTAGTTGCACGCATGAATATCGTGAAACAAAAAGTATAATGTAATTGAAAGACAAAGAAAATTTTGTCAAAAGTAAAACCATCTTTTGGCATAAAAAGTTCCACAGCTCATTCTATAAACTTTTTGTTATGCGGGCAATTCCGGTAACAAATTCAAAATGATAGTGTCAGAATTTCGATTTGTTTATAGAAATAAATCAGTAAGATTTAGCTAACTATTAAAATTGATCAGCTTTTTTCTAAAATGTTTTAGGATTGATTCTGCGAAAGAACAGGACTTGGCACATCGACGCCACCTTCAAGTGTGCACCGGCACCGTGGGAACAGTGTTTCGTTATTGGGGCGTCTGTCTACCACAGAGTGCATCTGCCGTCTGGGAACTTCTCAAATCTATTAAAAATCAGGACCCCCCCCCCCCCCCAAAAAAAAATCAGGCAACAATGGACAAAACATCCAAGTCTCGGGTTTTTAGTCTCAAAACTGAGACTTTTTTGCATTGTTAAAGATGGCATTTTTGGGGCAATGGTGCAAAATTGGGGTCCCGATGGAAAAAAAATTTTAAAACCCGAGGCAAAATCCATTTTAGTCTTTTAATTTAATAATTATTTCCAAAATGGTCTTCTACGGGAACAGGATCTAATCGACGCAGCAAAAAATGGATTGTGACTAAATAAAAGCTGCAGCAAAAAATGGATGGGTAAAAGAAACTTAAAGTAGCAGCTGCGCCACTTCTCTGCGTTGCTGACTTTTCAGCAGCCTTCCCCTATGGCGCTTCGCCACTATCTGTGCGAATAAAAGCCATAACTTGTTATTTTCAGAATTTTATTGAGACCTACCTATAGTTGTTTTTGGATTTTTTTTTGAAAACAATGAATTTCTAACTATTTTTTGTCATTTTTATTCATTTTATTTACGGTGAGCGATTTTTAGTGACCAATCTGTTTTTTTATGCTGAGCAATTTTTTGCGATGACACTTTTCGATGAGCAAAATTCTCCAATATTGTTGAACCAATTTTCCAGTGAGAAATTTTGCGTACACCTTTGACGTGGATCTTATTTGCAACCAAAACAGAAAACTTATAATTTTAAATAAAGTTTTTGTACGAGTTTAATTTTTGTCACTATTTTGCCATTTGTTAGTTGACGTTTTCGAAAATTCATTAACCAAAAACCATCACCCTAGTAAATCATCCACTTTAAAATTAATGGGCTTAATTCTTACTAAATTGTATACCTATACCAAATCATCTGACCCTTCGTGGCCAATTGACTCATCAAAAAAGAGCATTTCAGCCCTTTTACCGCCATAAAGGCAGACCATTTCGGTCTTCGCTCAGCGAGAAGACGTCATTGGGGTGGGTGAACGTCGCCCCATCGAACTCTTCGGTCGGCACCACAGTGGACTAAAAAACATTGTTTCACTGCTTGGTCCGTTATGCCGAATTCCGGAAATGTTTTGGTCCGTAATGCCGGATTCCGGAAATGTTTTGGTCCGTAATGCCGGATTCCGGTAATTTCTTGGTCCGTAATGCCGGAAATTTCTTGGTCCGTAATGCTTGATTCCGGAAATGTTTTCGTCCGTAATGTCGTCCCCATTGGGCACTTTTGGTGAAATTTAAAGGCCCATAACATCATTTTGGAATTATGTCATCATCAGTTAGCAAAAAAAACCCTCAACAAATCCCGGTCAAAAAAGCCAAGGTCCCAAAATTGTTAATACTAACCTATTAACCAACCGCTGTGCGTGACTGAATGCACAAAAAAAGTAAAATATGAAATTTTTCTTTGTTTCATAGTTTTATTTAATTAAAATTTGTAAAAGGCAAAATTTCCTAGTTGCACGCATTGAAATTCAGTGAAATATAAAATGTTTAAAACAAACAAAAAATTGTCAATCGAATTTTTAAATTGGCGGCACGCACGAATAAAAAGTGCAATGTTATTGTATATACCGTATTTCTTTATTAGTAGCCCATTGGCTTCTATTTTTCAACGATTTTTTTTGAATTACCTAGTAACATAATTCGAATTTTATATTATTTTTTGAACCAAAATAGACTAAATTAGGGTTGGTCCCTGACCCAGACCAAAAATGTCGGGGGGTCGGGGTCAAGAGCAACCTTACTTTAAATGATTCAATGATATTTCTGATCGGCTATTTGAGTTCAATAAATAAAATTTTTAAATGTTTTATAACAATAACTATTTAAAAATGGATATTTAAAATATAATGTAATTTTTTAAAAGTTTAAACATAAAATAGTAAATTTTATAAATTTTGAAAACAAAACCGAATTTTGGAAAGCCAATAATCCGATTAAGAGAGTAAACGAAAAGAAGGGTGAAAAGAACGGAAGGGAAGGGAAGAAAGGAGGTGAGGGTGAGGAAAGGAGAAAGGAAGGAAGGAAGGAAAACAAGTCGGTAAAAAGAAGGAAAGTAACGTGCTAGGTCGTTTCGTAAATTCCGCCACTATGGGCGTTTCGCAAAATCCGCCACTATGGGCGTTTCGCAAAATCCGCCAGGGCGTTTCGTAAATCCGCCACAAATATTTTATGAAGTAGTTTTAGACATCATAACTTTATTCATACCGCACTAAATCAGTTAAACCTTAAAAAGGCCAATCTACAAAAGAGACATTGGACTCACAACGGCCATCGAGAAAACGGTCGGCCGAGCTTTTGGTGGCTGAGGAGCGCGAATATTGACGGAACGCGTGCGGGGCACGCCCTGTGTGAACTAAACAAAAAGGAACACCAAATAATTGTCCTATTAAAGGAATCAAATATATAAATGAATAAAAAAGGACGAAACCTTTCGGAACAAACAGCAACAAAAATAAAGAATAAGCCCAATAGCAATGCCACCCACAGGACCATAAGAAAAGAAATAAGGGCAGTTTTTTCGGTGAGGGTCAAATAATGTCCAAAATCATTCGGATTAACGCCCGAGGGAATGCAAAATATCTGGTGCTGTATAGTGGATCGGGGTGAAGCAAATTTTGGGCGGACTACACGGAAAAGCACACTTTTCGGACGATTTGAATTCCCAAGTTGGATTTTCCATTTGCTGAATTAAAATTGAATTTGGACGGAATGGAAAATATTTAGAGAATAAATTTAAAGGAAAGGAGAAAGATGAATGAAAAAGCCAAATGAGCACAAACACTTAAAACGCCCGTATTTTAACCATCGGAAATCAACACTTGCAATACAAAAGAATGCTGAGAATGTCGCATCTACAAACTCCCCCCCCCCCCTCCCTTTTGTTTTCTTTGCAATCCTCCAATTTTCGAATACTCTTTTTTTTGGTATAGAGCGGCGAAATTTGGCTGCCCCAGAAATTGGCGAATGAATGAACGGACGGACACCTGCCGGCGTTTTGTGTCTTAAGTGAACGAGGCGAAGAAGAGACAACGATCGCCGATGGCCAAATCACAATGTTGAATAACAAATTGAAGCTGACGGATTGTTGCTAAAAAAGCTTATACCAGGACAGCTGCCGGCAATTAGAGAAAGTGGAAAAGTGATAGCCAACACTCAACAAGTCGAATTGCTGATAAAATTGGTGACCGGTGTAGTGAATAAAAGTGTCGGCAGATAAAAATTAAATGGTGGCAAAAATAATAAGAATCCAATGATCTAAAATAAATTAAATAATAAAATTAGCGTAATAAGACACGATTTTGTGGATAAAATAGAGGGATAAGGAAATGAACTTGTCAACACCAAAATTCAGAAATTAGCGAAAAGAACTAATGTAAATTCAGAATAAGTACTATAGCCAAATTTGGACCTTAAATATTAAAATAATGAAATAATTACTTTAAAATCGGTAAATGTCCGGACTAAAGAATAGTAGTATACGATTTTCGTAATTTAATCAAATCAGAATTAATTTCTTTTGCATATTTAAATTAAAAAATAATTATTTACAACAAAAGTGCCGTAAACAAAAAAAATTAGTCCGACAAAATTACCGAAAAGTATAAGGCAAGAATGGAGAGCCTAATGAAAAGATTGACAAAAATTTATGGGGCACTGAACGACCAGATAAAGTTGAATATGCTTGTGCAGGAGAGAAATGCACATCCACAGTGAACGATTTTATTGAAATGGGCCAAGGGGGAATTTTGGATTTTCATCTAGCCACTACATTTGGCCATAAGCTTAATCCATATAAAGGATGGGAAGGTTAAGCAGGCAGACATTCATTTGGGAAATTCCGGAGCCAAATGAAGCCTATTGGGCAACACATTTCCTTGTAGGAGAATTTATTGCCGAAATAACCGAAGACGGCATAGTGATTGAAGTTGAACAGAGCGTTTTTTATTTTGAAAAGGTAAAACCCGATGAACGAGAAGGTATCATTGGAGTGCCAGAGGAAGCCTACAAAATGTCCAATGATGCTTTTAAACAGTCAGGCTTACCCTCCGATAACCACAACAACAGTTTCACCCCAAACTAGGGGGTGGCGGTCGGCGGTGCCGATAGGCGCCGCCGAGAAAATTTTGAATTTTTGGCTCAATTTGTTAAGGGAATTGCAACCAAAATTATAAAATTACGGTACGTTCTTGATTTTTTAGGACTGGGAGAAAGTTTGTTGAAAAATTCAAAAAGATGTGATGAATTTTTACTAAAATTCTTTTTTCGCGCATTAAAATCAAAAATATTTGAAAATTTATTTTAAAAATGTTAATCATGGAGGAAGAGAGTATGTGACTAAAGGAAAAACAACAAATAAGTGCTCGCACTAAAGAAGGTTCGAACCCAACACATAATGTAAGAGTTACCGAAAGACAAACCACTAAGCCATCAATTACTTCGAAAGGTTCCTTGTAAAAAAGATTGAAAATCACTCAATGATACTATCTTTAGCTGTGTAAATTCAACCGGGCAACACCCAAAACTTTTGTACAAAAAAGAGCATAGACCAAAACCCAAAACCCAAAAATTTTTTGGGTTTGGTTTTTTTGGGTTTTGCTCCAATCTGACCCAAAACCAAAACCCAAAAATTTTTTGGTCCAATTTTTTGTACAAAAAACCCAAAAAATTTTGGGTTTTGGGTCCGGACTCTAATTAATACCATAAATTTTTGTAGATTTGGTAGGGCACTCCTGTAATGTTTATTCGGCTCTTCCAATGTGCGGTCGAATTATTTGACAAATTGAACATGCATTTTGATCAACAGAATTTTGTTGTCCAAACATAAAAATAGTTATTAAATTTTCACGCGCGAATTGTCATGTTAAAAGTTGTGATGTTTCGTGACAAAAAGTTACTCAAGTGTTATGGCGTAAATTGCCACTGATTACGATACCTTGCCTAATATTTATGTTCATTAACTGGAAAGATTTAATTTTTTTAACCTTTTTCTAGAGTAGGACGGGACCGGGACCAGTACTAAATGGTCAATTTTTCCCATTTTGGTACTAAAATTTTGGTCCCGGTTTTTCAAAATTCCTTTAAAATCCCCTTATAATGGTCCCGGTTTTTTAACAAGCATTTTTTTTTCTTGTTTTTGTCCAGTAGTCCCGGGTTTTTTTTGACCGGGACCAAATTTAGTCCCGGTCCCGGTTTTTCCAAAAGTCCCGGTCCCGTCCTACCCTACTTTTTTCTATTTGTTTCATAAGCATTTCGTTTTCAGCATTTTTAGATGAAAATTTCACTGTGTTTCGCATTAATTATTGCTGTGAAATTAATTGTCTAGAATTTTAAACGGAAAAAATATTCAACTTTCGGTTAAAAACCCGGGCTAGTACATAATTTATGAGTAAATCAAGAAACTTAATTATTAGAGACCGTTGCATATTTTGTTTTCTCATATGCTTTGAAGAATACGGCACAAAAATAGCCTTGACGCGTTGGTTTGAGCTTTTTTGGTCAAGTTTAAAATTGCATATTTTGGTGGTTCATGCATATTTTTTGCATATCAATGCATATTTCGAATGGCATTTTTGACCAAAATTTGAGAAAATGCACCCAAAATCATTGATTTTTGGCTGGTTTTGAAAAATAATTCATCTTTAACGACAGACTTTTAGTCACTTTCGTAGAATATTCATGAAAAATTTAACATTCGCACGCCGAAGTGGCCAGCATGGCGATGAGTTGGCATGGTGGTTAAAATACCGGACATTTTTTTAAATGTATTCAACTTTCCAAAAATGTTAAAATATATGCGAAAAGGCTTTAAATCTACTTAATTACACGTTAAACGAAAGTATTAAGCAAGTTATTGCACTAAATGCAATTTTTCGGTGCAAATTTCGCCATTTTTTGCATATTTTGGCCCTTTCTGTTGCATATAGGTCCGGTTTCTATTAATTATATACATTAAGCATATTAAAAATAAATTTTATGCGAATTAACCAATCTTACAATGGCATCATCCGTTGATCCGGTAAAATTATTTATTTAATTAATTGAATTTTCTCTTTTTTAAGTTTTACGATCTTTACAAGAACAAAGGCTTTGTTCCCAGAGAAATTATTACAAACGGAATCGTTGCTATGATTTGTTGTGTCGGAATTGGCCTAAACTCGTCTCTCGTCTATGTGACTATCAAAACAAAGTGAAAAATATTGCAAGTTTAAGGCCCGAACTAAAATAAGCATCGTTTTAAAAGGGTTGTCGGGTTTTTGGGGTTCTCGGTACTGATCAATCTCCAAAAGTCACAAAATAATGCAGTATAACATCCACAAACCACAAATTTTTAATTTTAAAAGTAATTTTTATCAAAAACGCAAAAACAAAAGTCAAACCGAGTCGTAACTCGATCAGAGATCGTAATGCAAAAACGGCTAACATTTATCCGAACAGATCACTCCATTCGCCTTGCCAAGTTCTGATCGCTTTGTATGCATTTTTTGGTTCATTTCTCCTTTTTGGATATTGCGTCAAATTCTTCGTTTTTGCGTTTGGAATTAATTACATCACGCTGCGGACGTGCTATTATATACAATGTGTTCCCCTAATTTTCTCAGACATAGCTGTGATGCTTCAGCTATGCATTGGAATCGACCGTCTGATCGGAGTCATCTTTCCACTTTGGTAATATTTTTTTTCTAATTTTCTGTTAATTTATTAACAATTTTTCTTAAAAGGGGTTCAGGTCAGCTGGTCCATGATTGACATTTTCCATCTGATTAAAGCCTGTCGGCAAAATCTCTGGCATTAACAATTAAAATGGTTTTTCTCCGTTTTCAGGTATAAAGCAAATGGAAAAAACATCACTTTTAAATTTAACATTGGCATTTGTTTTATTAAAACGATCACAGCTGAAATCAACACTTATATTGGAAGCGCCGCTCATTGGGAAAAGTTAGGGTTTTGCATAAATTAATTTTAAAAAATAATTTGTAGACCGGTGATGTGCATACTTGGCGACCCCAGCCAACAACCCGAAAATCAATATTTCACTAGAATTGGCACCTTAGTTATATATTGTGGCGAATTTTTATGTTACACACTGATTTTGCTGATCATTTGGCGCCGAAAAATATCGAGTTTTTATATTTTTCTCAACAATTATTTTCGTTTTTTCATTTAGTTCCGGAAAATATGAAAAAATTAACAATTTCGCTGAGTATTCTGATGTCGATTAGTTTGATATGCAACATCTTGGTTGGCTAACAAATAATTCTATTCTTTATTTAATTTAAATAAACCCTTTTTTAAGAATATTTTCTTTGCACGTGTCATAACGCCTTCACTCAATTTGGACGCGTTTACAATTGAATATTTTGTTACTCCAATAAGTGTTGCTTTGTTTTCGATTGCATACGGAAGCAGTGCTCCGGTTCTCTACTTTTGCAAGTAAATATTAAATATAAAAAGGAATACTTTGGATTTAAATTGATTTATGCCTATTTTTAGTGCCCAATATCGCAGCGCTTTTCGCACACAATTTGTGCATCAAGCAACCCAAGTCACAATTATCCGTCCAATAATTTTAATCCCTGACAGATGAATAATTTAAATACGAATCATCTTCGTTACCGAAAATCAACTCGGAGCTTATTGTTTTGAAAATTGGCACAACCAAGAGATAAAAAAAACCAAACATTCCTTCAGGCAACAAAATCCTAGATATAATTAAACACAAATTGTTAGTTACATGCACTTAAATGATCTTGACGCGAAAACAAAAATTGGTGTAGCCGGGGAATTTGAATTTTTACTCAATTTGTTAAAAGATTTTCAACCAAACTTTTAAAAAAATACGGTACTTTTTTAAAAGTTTTTAAGAATGGAGGGCCCGGTGGTGTCGAGTAGTAGTTACTGCCTGAAAATCCGCCGGGTACGGTAGCCCCCCATACCTATGGAGCAGGTGAGGCGCCAAGTGAGCGCCAGTCATGATTGTGGCTATTCTGACGGTAAATGTTAGCGCCGCTTTCAATGGGCCAGTGTTGTGCATGACGAGGTTACCCTAAATACATAAATAATTTAAAATGCATTTAGCGAAGATTATCAAAAAGCATCCCAACACGAATTTGGCAAAATTTGTGGGTTCATTTAAACTACAACAATATTTCAATCGCTCAAAACACATGTTGTTTTTCGTCCTAATTGCACCCGTTGACTCAGAATGTAAATTCAAAAATTCGTTTTTTTAAATATTGTTATTTTCTTTGAGAGATGAATTCTTTTGTCAATATCCTAGAATTTACACATCGATGAGTGTAAAATCATATAACATTTTGCTTTAATTTTTATTATAATTTATTTGTTGGAAATTTCAACAAAAATGGAGTTTGGATGTGATTTCATTGAATTTGTTCATGCGATTTTTTATCGCTTGGTTCAAGTTACCTATAGGGGTTTTTGACGAGTACCATAAAAAATATTTAAATAATAATAAAAAAATTAATTGTAAAAATATTAAAAACTTGGAAAATTATGATGAACATTGAAATTTGTATAAATTAGTTTTTTTTAAATATTTTATGTTGTGACCCACAATGGGAAAAAGTTAAAAGAATTTTAAAATTGTTTACACCACCCACCGTAAATGTTCAGAGAAAGTCAGAAAAAATAATTTACATAATCGGGGATCTGAACCCCACACAACCCACGCTTAAACTGTCTCCACCACTCACCACTACACCACAACCAAATCGAATTTGTCGCTCAAAAATCCATTCTTAGGGGTGCATATTTCCCGGTTTTTTTCGTTAAAAAGGCCATTTTAACGGAAAACGGAAAAAAGGCTTAAAAACGACGGAAAAACGGAAAACGAAAACGTTTTTTTAATGGATCAAAAATTCATTTTATTAAATGTCGACAAAAAAATTATATGCAGACAGACTAATCACCCCCCCCCCCCCCATTTTTGATCTGTTGAAATCAAACCCGAATAATCTTCTGTCTTCTCTAAACCCCAACGTTATTATTTAGAAAACCGAATTTTCCAATATCAATTAGGGTTGAAACCAGGGGTGGGCGCGACCATAAAATTGTGTCCTGCCTGACACAATTAGACCAGATCAGTTACAGTCAGGTGGTTGGTTGTTGGTTTAGGACTAAACCAAACAGAACAAACCGTAGAACCCCGATTTTTTGTTTGTTTGTTTGTGTTCTCTGTTTGGGATAGGCACCCGAAAAATGCCAGGTTTGTTTTTCATATTTTGGCACTAAACGTTTTTTGGATGAATTTTCTTGACAACAATTGCTTTACTCTGTTCATTGTATGTTTAAATTTTATTCTTACTAGAGGCTGGACTTGATCTTCGAGCGAAATGTCAAGACGAGATTCTCGAAAAATCACGAGCCGGAAGAGTCGAGATTCTACATTTTTGATGAAAATTTAAATTTTTTTTCAAAATTCTCCAAACTTCACCAAGTTTTGGTATGGGTAAGAAGGGCACACTAGAAAACTTTCTGCAAGGTTGCTGCTGCGCTTGATCCGGGGTATGAAAGAGCCAACGGCGCCGGCGAAAAAATTGCTAGAATTTTAAACTTTTGTTAAGAAATTTTTCAAAAATACAAAAAATTGTGTAAATGTTTCCAGGCAATCGAACCTGTCAAATTAGTCAATGATCATAGCATCTTCAGCCGATGGTTCATCTGAATTTTTCTGACTTTGAGTAAATGTTTTAAATTTAATTTGGCGAATATTTTTTTAACATTAAATAGAAGAAAAGGGTTTCGACAAATTCGGAACAAATTGTGTATAAAACGAATCACAATTTATTTAAATCAACATAATATTTTCAATCTTCATCACTTTCTTTACCACATTCTAGACCGGTAAAATAAAATTTCCGCGTACGGGAATTTCAAATCTAACGGAAATAATTGGTCAGTAATGTTCATCCCTATCCAAACACGCAGAGGAATAAAAATTTTGTGCTAAGAATTTGAAATAATGGGCATCAATGACAGCAACATAAATAATACAGTAAGATGTTTTTTATAAATTTTTAACTGACGTTCCCCAAGTTATTCTATTCGGCGTAGGGAGGGGGAGGAAAATAAGGAGGAAAAGAAGAGAAGAACGGAAGGGAAGGGAAGAAAGAAGGCGAGGGTGAGGAAAGGAGCAAGGAAGGAAGAAAATGAAAGGGGAAAAGGAGTTAAGGGTGGATAAAGGAGAAAAGAAGGAAGGAAAAGAAAGGGGAAAAGGAGGTGAGGGGAGGAAAGGAGAAAGGAAGGAAAACAAGTGGGTAAAAAGAAGGAAAGTAATAGAGAAAATAAAAGAAGGAAAGGATGAGTGAGTTTCAACCAAATCATTTCATAACAAATCGTACTTCTAGCGGCTCCTGGCTTGTGATTTGTTAGGCTTAGGCCTGAACCGGAAGCGAGTTTGGCTTCAAAATTATTAAAAAAACAATACAACGAAAGTAATAATCAAATTCATACTTTTGAATGATTTTGAGACCAAAATGCATTTTTGTAAAAATTGTTTGAATTCGGTAAAAATAGATAGCAGTTTTGGGTTCTGCGCCCCTAAATACTTATTTTGCGCATGATAGAAAGGTCGAAATAACGTATTTCCTCTAATAGAGCCCCCGGGGGGCTCTATTTTTCAACCTCTTTTTTTTTAGAAAATACTAACAAAATTTGCAATTTTTGCACTCTCTTACATTAGCTCTTCTTTTCCTCAACCTCCCCTATTTTCCGCTCATCCTTTCTTCCCCCTCACCGCCCTCCCGTTCCCCTCTTCCGTTCTTCTTTTTTTCCCACCCGTTCATCTCTTACTTTCCCTCCCCCCACTTCCTTTCCTTTTAATAAACATTTTAAATTCTATTATTGAAAAAATTTAACTTAAATATTTTTATTTCAAAAATTAATTATTTGAAAAAATTGCTTTGCCAATCGGGAATTGACCCGACACAACCGCACATGTAAGCCAAGGTGCTTAACCACTACACCAAACAAGTCAACTCAAACTCCTCATATTTCTCCCTTCCCCCCACCCCCCCCCCCCCATCCGTTTTCCTTTTTCGAACTTTTTTGGGTTCTGCGGTCACGCGTATCAGTCTTCAGACTTGTCTGATCAGTGCTCTTGATAGCTTATTGGAAAGCTGAAACAGTATCATTTTTCGGGTTGGGGGTAGAAATTTTTTGTGTAATCAATAAATTTGACGAATATAATTGGATGCTAAAACATTTACAATCTTAGAATACATGGCATCATCAGTTATCCGGTAAAAATTATTAGTTTAATCATTGTAATTTCAATTTTAACAAAAAATAACATTTTCTTTTTTTTAATTTAAAATTGAGCATTCAGACAAATATGTTTTCAAGTTTTATATTTAATTATAGTCCAACGACTGGAAATGATTCTGACATAGAAACTGTTTTAAGCTTGTCAAGGGCAAATAATGGTAAAATTGTAGCCATTAATTATTCAAAATTTTTGTTTGATTGGAAAGTTTATTTTAATTATACACTAAGATAAAAGGAAAAAACTTGAATGCTGAAAGGAATCTTCTAACATTTCTTCTCACATCCATAAATCCCCTTTAGATTTATCTTAAAAATTTTAAAATATTGAATTACAATGGCATCATCCAATGATCCGGTAATTATTATTCATTTTATTAATTGTAAATTTTGTTTTTTAAGCTTTACGATCTTTACATGAACAGAGGCTTGGTTCCCATTGAAATTGTTACAAATGGAATCATTGCTATGATTTGTTGTGTCGGAATTGGCCTAAACTCGTGTTTTATTTATGTGACCATCAAAACAAAGTAAAAAAATATTTGAGTTTAAGCCCCAAACTAAAATCAGGCATGTTTAGAATGCCAAATTTTGATTTATTTTTTTTTTTCAATAAAATTTTTATCATTATGTAAAAACAAATATAAATCCGATCAGATCACTCCATTCGCCTTGCCAAATTCTGATCGCTTTGTATGCATTTTTTGCCTCATTTCTTCTTTTTGGAAATTGCGTCAAATTCGTCATTTTTGCGTTGGAATTAATTACATCACGCTGCGGACGTGCTTTTATATACAAATTGTTCCCCTAATTGGCTCAGCAATTACTTTGACGCTTCAGCTAAGCATTGGACTCGACCGTCTGGATCGGAGTTACATTTTCCATTCTGGTGATAAAACTATTATTAATTGTAACATTAAATATGTTTAAGGTATAAAGCAAGTGGAAAATACGTCACTTTTAAATTTTCCATTGGCATTTGTTGCATTAGATCGATAATAAATGGATTCAGCGTCTATATTGGAAGCTCCGCGCATTGGGAAAAGTTAAAAATTTTTGCAAAAATTAATTTTTTCTAAAAACTTTTTAGACCGGTAATGTGCATACTTGGCGATCCCAACCAACAACCCGAAAATAAATATTTCACTAATATTACCGCCTTTATTATATATTGTGGCGAATTTTTATGTTATACACTGATTTTGCTGATCATTTGGCGCCGAAAATCAACGAGTTTTTATATTTTTTCAACAAATATTTTTTATCATTTGCATTTAGTCCCGGAAAATATGAAAAAGTTAACAATTTCGCTGAGTGTTCTGATGTCGATTGGTCTGATATGCTACATATTGGTTGGCTAACAATAGTTTTGTTTATTTTTAAACCCTTTTTTAAGAATACTATTTTCTCAAATGTCATAATACCCTTACTCAATTTGGACGGATTTACAATTGAATATTTTGTTCTACCAATAAGTCTTTCTTTGCAATCAATGGCATACGGAAGCAATGCTCCGGTTCTTTTCTTTTGCAAGTAAAAATTAATTTTAAATAATTAAAGAATATTGGATTAAAAAAAAAATTAATTTATGTCTATTTTTAGTGCCCAATATCGCAGCGCTTTTCGCACACAATTTGGGCATCAAACAAACCAAGTCACTCCAATACCAAATCCCTGACACATGAATCTACTTATGCTACCATCTCGACCAACAGCCCAAAGAGGTTAACCCGCATCACGCCGTCAATAATTGTTTAGACAAAAGAGCGCAATGCCCAAACTCATTAAGGAACATTTTGTCCGTGAGTCCTTTTGTCAGTAGGAACGTTTGTCAGTGATACAATTTAAGTAAATATCGTTCATACGGTCCTGACTCAAAATCAAACGAAATATATATCATCGACTCCTCGGTCTGCAATTTAAGAATCCGAAAAATTTTTTGTTGGGCAACCATTCCCTGAAGAGTTACAGACCCGGGACTGAAGTGTCTTTTGACTGGGGACTCAATCGTCCACACTATAAAAACGCTCAAAACGGCGTACGGACCAGGGCTGTCGATATCGTCTCCTCAAAATACGATACACGATATACGATATTTACGATACACTAAATTACGATACGATTTTTTTTACGATATCCGATACGGCCAAAATTACGATATTTACGATTACGATACGATACGATACGATATTTTTTCTAGCCGTGTTCAAAATCAAAAAAAAAAATTTTTTTGGTAGAAATTTCCAGTTTTTTAATTTTTAATTCTTAAAAAATTACCAATGAAAATGCAAATTTTTTTCAGAATTCTGAGGTCGGCGGTGCCAATAGGCGCCGCCGGAGAAATTTTTGACTTAATTTGTTAACAGATTTTCAACCAAAATTTTAAAAAATGGTGTTTGTTATAGGCGCGTATGCAGGGGGCAGGGGTAGGGGCATGCCCCCCCCCAAAAATGTTTTTTGAGAAAAAAACCATAGGGGACCCCTTTTGCTTTGCAAAATTTGTAATTTTTGGACAAATTTTCTTAACAGATTTCGTCAAAATTTCCTCCGGCGGCGCCTATCGGCACCGCCGGGCCCTCGCATTCGTAAAAACTTAAAAAAAGGAACTGTATTTTTAATTTTGGTTGAAAATCTCTTAACAAATTGAGTGAAAAAATTCAAAATTTTCTCGGCGGCGCCTATCGGCACCGCCGACACCCCTCCCAAATCTGGGGTCTCAAAAATTACGATACGGGTGCTTTTTAGCGAAAATCCGATACGATACGATACACAGCCCTGGTACGGACCGAATGTCGACCAAGCCAAAATCGGTCCGAATGTCGACCGGTCCAAGCCAAAATCTGTTCGAATACCGACCAGTTATAAAATTCAAATTTCTTTGTGTTTTGTGCTTTAATACATATTATTTTTTTTTTTAATATTTTTCAAATTTCTAGCCGTTTAAATAAATGTGTTTCACAAATTTCAGATTCTATTTTTTATTTTCTGATTATGATGAAAATACCAGGAAAACAAACTCATCACCGAATTAAAGGCGAACAAATTTCATCGTCCTGCCTACCAATGAAGTGCTTAGCAATTTCATCGCAAAAAGCGAAGCTTTTGCGTGTTAATTAAACTTGAACAATGCTTCTTCTTTGTCATTCCGCATGAGCTTTGGAACTCGAGACGGGATTACCGTAAGTTTTTTGATGATAATAAATTATTTAATAAGGAAAAATAACAGATTTCTGATCTACGAATCGGACGCAGTGCGCCCAATCGCATACCGTATTTCCTAAAATAGAGCCCCCGGAGGCTCTATTTTTCAACCCCCCCAAAAAGGGGGGCTCTATTTTGGGGGGGGGGGGGCTCTAATTTAGGGGGGGGGGCTCTATTGTTCAACCTATTTTTTTAGAAAATCTTAACAGAATTTGCAATTTTTGCGCAAATTTTGAGCAAAATTTGGACAATTTTGACTTTTTTTTCTGGCAAAATCAATGCCAGAACAGAAATTTTATTATTAAATAACAAATTATTCGCTATTTATGAGTTACCCAACCATTTTTCTGGAAAACCCTTGGTAAGAAATAGAAATTTATTGAAGTCTTCAATAATTTTTTGCAAATTCCCAATTTTTTGCTCAGCAAAATCGGAGGAATTTAAAAAAAATGCAGAACTTAGCTTAAAGTTAATGAAATAATAGGGCTAATTTTTTTGATTTACACAGTTTTTTGCACCTACCTATTTTTCTTATAAACCCGTGTTTTGGAGTCTATTTTAAGCGTCTATTTTGAGATTCTCAAGCCTAAAGTATTAGACCTAGAAATAAAGTTTAAAAAATGCAGAAAATTAGGACATTTTTTACTTCTTATGTTTTCTTCATTTTAAAAAATTTAAAAGTTAATCTCAATTTTTTGTCAAATTAATTTTCTTAAAAAATTAATAACATTTTTTAAATGAACATTTTAAAAAAGTTTAAAGTTATGACGCTTTTTATTATTAGAGAAATTTATTTTGATTCCAAAAATCAATTTTGACCTCAAAATTATCGTTAAGCTAAAGCTTTGCGATTAAGCAAATCTCAAAAAATGTAGACGGAATTTCGGAATAATAAAACAACACAATAGTTTCCGGAATGACAATTTTAAAGGAGTTAATAAATTTTTTAAAATTCATATCTTTGCTTAAAGTTGGCAAATGACTTATAAAGTTGGAGATTAAAATGGAAAAAAATAAAGAATTTTTGCGCTAGGGTTATTTTCACAAATTTGAAAAATCCAAAGAGGTTTGGCCAATTTTGCAAAAAAAAAAATTCAAAAATTGGGGGGGGGCTTTATTTTAGGGGGGGCTCTATTTAAGGGGGGGGGGGGCTCTATTTTTCAACCCACCCAAAAAGGGGGGCTCTATTTTAGGGGGGGGGGGGGGCTCTAATTTAGGGGGGGGGGGCTTTATTTTAGGAAATACGGTATTTATGTTACCGAATGCCTTGAAAGAAAAAAAGGCGCTTTCTTTTAAATGTGCTTGCATGCAAATTTTTTCTATTTTAAGGTGTGGCGTAGACGTCGGGAGTTTCTTGAAGAATTCGGACGCACAATTAGTCCGCTGGTACTGGTACCGGGCCGGCGCGTTTCAATCATTTTCAATTGTTTTTATTAATATTAAATATGTCACCATTTCTGGTCGCAAATTTGCTCTGAGATTTTTTTAGTAGAGAAGCAATGGAAGTTGGCGGGCACGAGGATCGGCGAGATATCTAATCGGCATTAAGGCGAAAGCCGTTGCCGGACAATCAAAACTATTGGTAACAACTCCATTATGTTGATAGGAAATAGTCCTGGTCAAAATTACCGCAAGATTGGAAGAGAGAGAGAGAGAGAGCATCACTCTCGAGGATGCTTTAAATTTTAATTTTAGGGAGTCTCAGCTTCGGTGGTGGTTGTTGTCGGCGAGGCGGGCAGTAGGAAAAGAAGACAATGATAAAAAATTATACCATTTTGAAAGCAAATTTTTATTTGTCCGTTCATTTTATTATGATGAACCAGTTGATAAAAAATTACCGTATTTCCTCTATTAGAACCCCCCCCCTCAAATAGAACCCCCCCCCTCTAATAGAACCCCCCTTTTCGAGGGGGTTGAAAAATAGAACCCCCCCCTCTATTAGAACCCCCCCCCCCCCCTCAAATAGAGCCCCCCCCCCAATTTTTGATTTTTTTTTTTTTACAAAATTGGCCAAAACTTTTTTGGATTTTTAAATTTGTTAAAATAACTCAAGCATAAAAATTCCTTTTATTTTTCTCCATTTTTATCTCCAAGATTATAAGTCATTGGCCAACTTTAAGCAAAGATACGAATTTTAAAAAATTCAAATTTAATTTTTGTTTTTGATTTTTTTTTGGATTCCTGTAAAGAAAAAATGAAAATTCGAAATAGTTCTAAATTTCTATTCCCCTCTTTAATAAGAGTTTTAATGAGCCTCCCTCCACATTTGGCCTTCATTGAAAAAGCATTAATTTAAGCATTACTTGTTTCCATTGTCTTTTTAAATGATTTTGAGGCCAAAATAGATTTTTGGAACAATTTGAATTTTCCAAAAATGTTTGTATTCTGGTCTGGGGTTTGAAATCGGTTAAAAAATAAGGGTCAGATTCGAATTTATTTTTGAAATCAAAATTAATTTCTCTAATAATAAAAGTAATAATGTTTAAACTTTGTGAAAATGTTCTTTTAAAATTAGTTATGAATTTTTTACGAAAATTAATTTGACCAAAAAATTGACATTAACTTTTAATTTTTTTAAATAGAGAAAACATCTCAACAAGTAAAAAATGTCCAAATTTTAGCATTTTTTAAAATTTTATTCCATTTAAAATCTCAAACAAATTGCATCTTAATTTTTAACGACTATATTATTTACCATATGCAAAACATAATCCATTATTAGAAATTGAATAAAAAATTAAAGACGAATTAAGCAAAAAATAAATGTAAGTTATTTCAAGATAAAAGCGGCATTCGTCGTAAGCTGAGTTATGCATTTTTTTAAATCAAGAACTTCAAAAACAAGATTGTTAAAAAACTTTTAAAAAATAAAAATCATCCGATTTTGCTGAGCAAAATTGGGAATTTTCAAAAAATTGTTGAAGACTTCAATAAATTTCTATTTCTTACCAAGGGTTTCCCAGAAAAATGATTGAGTAACTCATAGATATCGAAAAATTTTGTTATTTAATAATAAAATTTCTATTCTGGTCATTGATTTCGCCAGAAAAAAATGGTCAAAATTGTCCAAAAATTGCACACAATTTATGCAAAAATGGCAAATTTTGTTAATATTTTCTGAAAAAAAGGTTGAAAAATAAAGCCCCCCCCTCTAATAGAACCCCCCCCCTCTAATAGAACCCCCCTTTTCGAGGGGGTTGAAAAATAGAACCCCCGGGGGTTCTAAAAGAGGAAATACGGTATTCCACTTTTAAAAGTAATTTAATGCGTTAACGCTTTTTTTTGGAGTTAAATTTTAAAAGATGAGTGGATTCAACCGGGTTCAGAATAGGGTTCGGATAATCGGTCTGGGGCCGGGCGGGCTTTTTTCCGGGCAACCTAAAAAGGGTCGGGCGGGCTTTTTCGGGCGAATATTTTTTGGGTTTTCCTCCGGGCGGGCTTAGCCGGGCGAATATTTTTCGGTTTTTCGTCCGGGCGGGCTTAGCCGGGCGAATACCGGGCTTTAGCCCGGATTTTGGAAAAAATCCGAATACCGGGCGAATATTTGAAAAAATTTTTGAAACAGCTTAAAAGTTAGAGATTCTGACCATGTACGATATAGAGTGCGGCAAAATCAATTTTCCGGATCCTGTAACCGGATTGGAGCTCAAAATTTTTTACAGGACCGGATCCTCAGGATTAATCCTGTAAAATTCAGGATCCTGTCAATCCTGTTGTAAAATTTACAGGATCCTGAACAGGATTACAGGATTGGTTCAAAAATTAATTTGGTTTCAAATTAGGGTTGCTCCCCGACCCATCAGTGGCGGGAAAGCCGGGGGTCGATTTCGATCCCTTATGAGGGGGGGGGGTCGGCGGTGCCGATAGGCGCCGCCGAGAAATTTTTGAATTATTAACTCAATTCGTAAGAAAATTGGTCCAAAAATTACGAATTTTGTGAATCAAAATGGCCCCCCTATGGTTTTTTTTCTCAAATTTTCCCTTTGGGCCCCACATAAATACGTGCCTGCTATGTCTTCACTAGGCAAGCATAAAATTTTCGATAAATTGACATAACCTTTTGAATTTAATTTTCTTAAAAATAATGCTGATTTTCCGCATTTTATGATACTAAAATAATTAAGACCATTTAACTTTGACCAAAGGTAGGAATTTTTAAATATTCACATTTTGCTGGGCAAAAAAAGGAAATTTTGAAAAACGTAAAAAATAATACATTTACAATTGTGAGAGCAAAATAATCAAGATTGAAGAATTTTGAAGGGTTTTACGCATAAAATGACTGAATTTGGTTAGTTTTAGCCCATTTTTTAGTCAATATTTTGGTACTTTTTGGGAGAAATGACATAAAAATATTCGGGTTTTTGGGGCCGGGCGGGCTTTTTTCCGGGCTATCAAAAAGGCGCCGGGCGGGATTTCCGGGCGGGCTTTTTTTTTGGGTTTTCCTCCGGGCGGGCTTTGCCGGGCGAATATTTTTTGGTTTTTCGTCCGGGCGGGCTTAGCCGGGCGAATACCGGGCTTTAGCCCGGATCGAATATTTCCTAGTCGGGCGCCCGCCCGGCCCGGCGCCCGCCCGTTGCCCGCCCGACCCGGGCGCCCGTCCGAACCCTAGTTCAGAAAGGGTCAGGAATGAATTTTGATTAAAATGTTCGGATCGGGGTTAGGAATTGGGGTATTTCTACTTAATATGGTCACAAAACAAAAACGCTCGAATTATATATATCAATCGACTCCACTCTAAGCCTAGAACACGAACCGAAAAAATTTTTGCGCGGAAACCACTTTGAAGCAAGTTATGAGCCCGGGACTGAAGTGTCTTTTGACTGGGGACTCAGTTGTCCACTGACTGAAAAATGGGCTAAATCACTCATATTGGCTTTAAAATTAGGAATTTAGTTGATAGAAAATCAAAATTGAGAATTTAAAGCCGTTTTTGAACAGGTTAAAATTTTGAAATTTAAGGAAAAAGTCACTTTTAAGTGACAAAAAAGTCGTATAAAATAAAATGAAAGGCCGCTGGCGGCCCGCCAACAGCGAGCATGCGGAGACAGAGCAAGTAGTGGGGCGAGACGGAGGGCGGAGGAAGAAGTCTGAAGAGCGCCTCTGGAGGGCGAGCGCGCGGGGACCCGCGGAGCGGGCGCGCGCGGACTTCTTCCGGAGCCCGGAGTCTCGCCCCACCTACTGGCCGCCGTAGTCGAGTGTGCGGTATTTGGCTGCTATTTTCCACCTAACTGTCTAACTTTTCCGTTATCGGGCTTTGGTTTACTTAAAGTCGTTTTTTCCATAAATTTCAAAATTTTAAACCGGTTCAAAAACCGCTTTAAATTCTCAATTTTGATTTTCTATCAACTAAATTCCTAATTTTAAAGTATTTTTCCCATTTTTAATCAGTGGAAAACTGAGTCCCCAGTCAAAAGACACTTCAGTCCCGGGCTCATAACTTGCTTCAAAGTGGTTTCCGCGCAAAAATTTTTACGTCGTGTTGGTCGAATTATCAAAGATTTTTAATGCTTTTCTGCAAAAAATAATAAAGGCCCAAAAAAATATGGCCAATAAAAAAGTTTAAAAATATCGATTTAAACTCAAAAATTTTTACGTTGTTTTGATGGTCATATATACGAGAGACGAGTCTAGCCCAATTCCGACACAACAAATCATAGCAAATTGCGGATGTAACAATTTCAATGGGAACCAAGCCTTTGTTAATGTAAAGGTTGTAAACTTTAAAAATTGAAATTACAATTAATGAAATGAATAATAATTACCGGATCAACGAATGGTACCGTTGTAATTTAAGATTTGAAAATTCTTATTAAAGAATTTACGATATATCACTTATTTGTGTAAGACGGCAATCCTCTGCTAGCCGATGTTTAACACAATCATCCCTTTCGCTACTCCCCATCAAGGATGTGCTCTGTTCTGTTTTTCTGATTTACCAGAATTTCTGGTCATTTTGGGCACCAGAATTCTGTTTTCTGATTTCTGGTTTTTAAAAAGGCGACAAGAGCACATCCCTGGCCCCATCCCTTTTGTCTTTTATACATTTCCGACCCAACAGATGCGAATCACTTGGGGCCAGGCAACACTCGGGAAGCAAGTCAAGAATTCCCGGGCCCGGCATTCCTTAATTAGCAATCCTGTCTTCCATTGCCATTGATTAATGCGCGGCACGATACGGCCGTTTTGCGAAAATGTGTCATAAAAATGCAAAAAGATAGAATTTTTATTTCTTTCTTGGTCAAAAATATACATCTTTTGCCAAATGTCATTCAAATTTCGAAAGCTCTAACAGAGATTGTGAAAAAGTTATTTGAATAAACCTATGAAAACCCCCCAATTTTGGTCGCTTTTTCACATTAACTTTTTAAAAACGAATTTAACCGCTTGGCTTTTTTTAATGTTTTTCTCTTAAAATTCATTAACTAAACAACTCAGAAGGTTGTGATTTCGGTAACGAAGTACAAATATTGTGAGAGCTGTTTATACACAAATTGAAAATTCAAGATTAAATCATTGATAAGATGTTGGATTAATAAGATATTCATGCTCAGAAGGTAAAAACGACCATTTTAATGAATTTAAAATTTATTAAACTAAACAACTCAGACGGTTGAGATTTTCAGTAACAAATATGATTCGTTTTTAGTCAATTTATATGTCAAGGATTTGATTGTACAATTATTGTTCGGACAATTGTGACTTTGTTGTTCAAAATTTCAACAACAATTGATCAAAATTCTTCATTAAGGGTGAAACCGGACGTTTTAGACCGCTATAGATGTGGGAAAATAATAAAGAAAAGACAGAAAGGTAAATTGCGTGAAAGTTAAAATTAAAAATAATTGTTTTAACAAAAAGACTAGCGTAAAAATAAAAATTTTAAAAATAATTGTTAACAATTGATAATTGATTGAGAAAAACTAATTAACAAATTTAAATGTGTAGTGTGTGCGCAAATAATTAAAATGGAAAATTAAAAATTAAATGCATACAATTTTTTGTTTGGCAACCAAATATTGGCTGGAAATAATAAAGAAATGAAAGAAAATAATCGCGTAAAAATAAAATTTTGAAAATTACTTTTAGTTGTAAAAATTTTTAAAAGCAAAAGATAAATTGGTGCATGAGTTAAGATATTAAATTTTAATTAAATTATAATTTGTATTTTAGGTTTAAAACATTACGCTGATAAGCGTTGAAAGGTAAAAGCACAAAAAAAATACAAATTTTTAATGAGAAAAATGTAATAGCAATAGAATAATTAACTTTTGAAAAAGAAAGTTAATATTGCGTGAACCAATTGTTTAACAAAAGATAATTTAGTTAAAAACAAATGGAGGTTGAATTAAAATTTTAATTTAAAAAGCAAAAAGTGATTTTATTATAGGAAATAATTGTTTAGCGCTTTATTTAATTAATTTAAATTATAAATAAATTTATAAAGTAACACACTCATTTGTCAGTGAGATGTGAAATATTATTTTTAATGTATTAGCTTTTGTTCATTATTAAATGCTCACGCGCGAATTGTTATGTTAAAAATTGTGACGTTTCTTGACAAAAAGTTACTCAAGTGTTATGCTGTAAAGTTTGCCACTGATTACGACACATTGCAAATATTTATGTTCATTAACTGGAAAGATTTAATTTTTTTGAACTTTTTTATTTCTTCCGCAAACATTTTGTTTTACATTTTTAGATGAAAAATTTCACTTTATTCACATTAATTTTTGCTGAATTGAGCATGTTCATGATTTTAAGGCGAATCGGAATTGGGATTAATTAATTGGGAGTTTATACGGAAAAAACTATTTCGTTCTCGGTTAGAAAACTGTGAATAACTAACTAACAAAAATAAAAATTTGTAATTTTGAAATAAACGAGAAAACAGAACCTTTGGGTTTTATCAACTATTTTCATCCTTAAATGAAAAATGTAAGCAGTAAAAATGCAAAAGATTTTTGTCCGGAAAAGTTTAGTTTAATTATATAAATTAAGCAAAAAATAATAATTTAAGCAAATTAACAATCTTAAAAATATTCAAATAATTACAATGGCATCATCCGTTGATCCGGTAATTATTATTTATTTGATTAATTGAATTTTTTATTTTTTAAGCTTTACGATCTTTTCATGAACAAAGGCTTCGTTCCCAGAGCAATTGTTACAACCGGAATTAATGCTATGATTTGTTGTGTCGGAATTGGCCTAAACTCGTGTCTCGTCTATGTGACCATCAAAACAAAGTAAAAATATTCGAGTTTAAGCCAGGGGTGGACATGGATACAAATTTTTAAATCCGTATCCGGATTATCCGTGCCTTTTGAATCCGTATCCGTTTGTATCGTCTTTTTCGATGCCTAAGTGATGATTTGTAAGAACTAATTATTAAATTAAAAAAATAACTAATTTAATTCTGGGAAGAGAACCGCCGATACATAAGTTACGACATAGAGTTTAACCAATATTAAAAATTTGATTTGTCATTACGTATTATAAAAATCTTTAAGCTCATGAATTCTCACCAAAAATGCCATCTTTAGGGGTGTAAAAAAGTCTCAATTTTCTAGACCAATTACCCGATACTCGATACCGAGACCGAGATCCAAAAAACCCGAGACATTTCTCGAGTCAGTACTCGATACCGAGACTCTCGTGCAGCACTAGTAATCATTATCAATCTCGAAAAGGCACTAAATAACGGATTATAACAGTCACTTGTAGAAAGGCTTTGGATTTGTGAAAAACCAAATGCCAAATTTTGAAATTTTCTAGTCGTATCGCGATAAAATTTGCACGAAAAGCGGCTAACACTTATCCGATCAGATCACTCCATTCGCCTTGCATAATTCTGGTCGCTTTGTATGCATTTTTTGCCTCATTCCTCCTTTTTGGAAGTTGCGTCAAATTCGTCATTTTTGCGTTTGGAATTAATTACATCACACTGCGGACGTGCTTTTATATACAATTTGTTCCCCTAATTGGCACAGCAATTGCTTTGTCGCTTCAGCTAAGCATTGGACTCGACCGCTTAACCGGAGTTATCTTTCCATTCTGGTGATAAAGCTATTATTAATTGTAAAATTAAAATTTTTTTAAGGTATAAAGCAAGTGGAAAATACATCACTTTTAAATTTGCCATTGGCATTTGTTGCATTAGATCGATAATAAATGGATTCAGCGCCTATATTGGAAGCTCAGCGCACTGGGAAAAGTTAGCATTTTAGCAAAAATTCATTCAAAAAATAATTTTTAGACCGGTGATGTGCACACTTGGGGATCCCTCTAATCAACCCGAAAACCAATATTTCACTAATATCAGCGCCTTAGTTATATATTGTGTCGAATTTTTATGCTACTCACTGATTTTGCTGATCATTTGGCGCCAAAAATCATCGAGTTTTTATATTTTGTTTTCAACAATTATTTTAACTTTTGCATTTAGTTCCGGAAAAGGTTAAAAAGTTAACAATTTCGCTGAGTGTTCTGATGTCGATTGGTCTGATATGCTACATATTGGTTGGCTAACAAATAATTCCATTTTATTTTTAAATAAACTTTTTTTAAGAATATTTCCTTCGCACGTGTCATAATGCCCTTACTCAATTTGGACGCAATTACATTTGAATATTGTGTTTTCCCAATAAGTCTTGCTTTGCAATCGATTGCATACGGAAGCTGTGCTCCGGTCCTCTACTTTTGCAAGTAAATATTAATTAAATATAAAATAAATATTGGATTTAAATTAATTTATGTCTATTTTTAGTGCCCAATATCGCAGCGCTTTTCGCAGACAATTTGGTCATCAAACAAACCAAGTCGCAATTTTACCATCAAATGACACATGAATAATTTATAAAACGAATCATCTTCATTACTGCTAATCTAATCAAAAACTCGGAGTCTATTCCTGCGAAAATTGGCACAACCCAAGATATTGCAATTGTTAATAAAATTACATGATTTTTATTCAAAATTTCAAATGTAATTTAAATTACTAAAATTCAAACCCTGACAAGAAAACAAAATTTGAATTTTATTGCATTTGTCTTAATAATTTGTTTGAAAATGGCAAAATAGTCTTAAAATAGGTAACATTAGTCGTGAAAATCGTCGAATAGTCATATCTTAAATCTCGGATAACCTCGTTAAAACGACCTCTATTTGTGGGAGGCCCTTAGGGGCAGGTGGTATATCGGCCGTCTAAAAACACGTTTTTGCATATTGCACCAATATAAAGCCCGCAGAAAAAACCCGAACTCCGATCTTACACATACCAACTCAAAAATTCCAATCCAAAAAATGACATATTGCCAATGTGATGATTTTGCATGATGACTTGGTTTGTTTAGAAGTTTTTGCAAAATTTCAAAACATTCAATAGGACTTAGGAATGCGCGCGGAGAAGTGATTAAATGGTGAAATTTTTGCCCGGGCTAGTATAAACTAAAGGGGCCTAATTGCTGCTCGCCGGACCATGGTCCATGGCTGGGCGAAGCTCTTACCCAAAGCCGCTCAAAACAAAGCACGATTTTTTCTCGAAGCACAAAGCTCAAAGTTTCACGAAGCTCGAAGCCAAAGTCTTTAAACTAATTATTCTCATTAGTTTTAACAACTTTTACAGGTAAAAAGTTTAAATGCATCAGTAGAAAATGAATTACCTAACCTGGGTGCGGGCTGAAACAGAGGCTGTCATTTATTCAGACCAAAAACTTGAAAACTTCAGTCGAGACTTGGAAGGATTCTATCTCGTACAAAAAACTAAAAATTATAAAATGCAAAGTTGACTAATAAATTTTTATCAACGTTTTTTTCGATCTATATAAATTTAAATTAAAAAATATTTTAAATAAAAATTTAAATTTTCCATTGCGCATAAAGGCCGGGCACTTAATAGCATAAAATTTTAAAAAAACTATAACGGTAGCAGTTTTTAATCTCATTTTGTATAAAGCTATAGTTTCGAAAATATGCGGGCAACAAATTATAAACATTTCTAAATGTTATCATTTTGACTTACTTCTTCACGGCGAATACCACTTCTGTTCATTTTTCTTTGAAATTCCCGGCCCATAAATTATCATCCAACGAGGGTATCGGATGCTCATAAGTAGGGTCCGGATTTATATTGACTAAAAAGTCGCTCTAATTCTAAAATTTTTCAAAATGAATGCTATTTCTGGGTTTCTCTTATGATCCCCTATTCTGCAAAAAAACATTTAAAAAAATATAAATCCGTAGCCCTTATCGAAGCATCGATCAAACCCTCCAGCCAAAGAATAAAGCATTGTGAAATCCCGGACCCCCCTAAAGAATCAATTGAACCTTCTCCCCGGATAACCTCGGAGAACCGGGAATCGTGCATCTTATCAGGAGGGAAAGAGCCGGAACTAAGGGTCCCTAGTACTTTTACCTAGAAGGTCGGAATATAATCCCCACGGGAAGGGGATATTCGTGACGGAAAGCGGAGAAAATGTCACCACCAATAAAGATGGCCATAGGCACCCCGGGGTCCATCATAAGTGTTAAAGAGAATAAGAACGGGAAGAATAGTGGAGAGAACAGTAAGTAAGCTTTACCCACTAGAGGCAGAAGCAAAAAAAAGGGATGAACCATCAGAACCCGAAGGAAATGGGGAAATAACCTTTCAGAAAATCAAGCAAAAAGGCGTAGCGGATGAGTTGAAAGGAAGAAACTAACACCCAATGACCACAAGGTCAAAATCCAGAATTGGAAAAAGTGGCTTAATAGTAATTTTGTACATTACGGGTTCAAATATCACAACGAGCGGGGAAGTGAAAAACAGGGAAAAACATCAAAATTGTGAGGATTGCAAAATAAAATGCGAGCCATCGGGGATTGTTATGGAAACTCCAGACTGAATGAAAAATATGTTGCATGGGGAGCTGTTTCACGCAACTATTCGCGGGAAAGTCACAATTCCAACTACCTAAAGAAAGTTTAATAGTAGACCATGAATGCGAGGCCATCTACTGGTCGAGGAGGAGAATAAAATACAAAAACAAAATTTTTTGGCCACCGTTAGAAAAATGTGACTTGATAGTAACGCACCCAATTGCGCCGGTCTTAGACGACTATTTCATTACCTCAAAAAGAGACAATTTACGCGGGAAAAGAAGTAAGAACACAATTAAAGTGCAAAGATAAAAACCAGGCAAAAGATTTTGAATGTACATTGGGAACCAATGCATGCAAAGAATGCTGGATAAATGGGACAGCGCAAGACAGAGAGTCAATACAAGATGTGAGGTGGGATCAATTGGAACCAAAACTTCCTTTTACAACGGGCAGATTAAATATAAGAAGGGAATAAAATAAAATAAAAAACGAAACCAGCTATACCCCGATCCAATTACTAGTAAGAATCAAAACTTAAAAATAACCGCGGAACTCAAAGGAAATAAATGTAAGGCCAAGATGAATGCGTCGTTGAAGGGTTGTTACGACTGCGCTACAGGCGGACAAATAAATTATACCTGCTGGACCGATTGGGGGGGGAAAGTATTGCAGAAGAAATGCCCCGGAGGACTGATCGCCTCCTTCAAACCGCAGTGGTCATACCATTGGACCAACGGCCGTCGACGTCAACCAAATGCCGTAGGGAAACCAACCCATCAGGAATGGGCCCCGGCTCAGACCGACACCCAAGCTGAGAACGAGTCCGGCAATGGAACGGACGCTCGCGTCATCTTCGGGCCCGACCCAACCGAACCGAAGCTCCGTACGTCTTCCGAACACGACCAACCCGCGCCAATCTGCCGGAAAAAAAGAGCAGAGAGACGTTCCGCCGAGCCCCGCCCAATTGCGAACTCACCAGGGCTCCCCTTCCTTGCAGATCCCTGCAGGCATACGCCATCAATCCTTACCTCGACTGACTCAAAAGCGCGAACACACCTACGGGTTGGCACAACTCATCGCATACTGGAACCCCGCACTTTCCCTCGCTTTCCTCAGTCTACAGATGTTACTCCTCGTTGTTGGCTCAGGCCCTAGACGAAGGCGGTGCCGGCCATACGCCGTCCAGTCTCGAACGGTGTTTCGGTCAAACGGCGGAATTGCATGGCAAGGCTCAAAGCATTTCTTGCAAAAGTGCGCGCCGGATGACGGATTATGGCAAACCTAAATTTAAAGGATGAAAATTTTTACTCATTATTTTGGCTTTAGTTTTGCATTTTCCAATGAGTTTCCAATTCCATCCTTAAAAAGCAGAAAATTCAAGATCAATAAATGTATTGAGCTAGAATTCTAAAATCGTCTATAATTTTATAACAACTAACGTGGAAATAAAAAACAAAAATCATTTTACATGATGAATGCGATAATGAGTATACCGTATTTCCTCTAATAGAGCCCCCGGGGGCTCTATTTTTCAACCCCCCCAAAAGGGGGGGCTCTATTAGAGGGGGGGGGCTCTAATAAGGGGAGGGGCTTTATTTTTCAACCTATTTTTTCAGAAATCTTAACAAAATTTGCAATTTTTCCCCAAATTTTGAGCAAAATTTCGACAATTTTGACCATTTTTTCTGGCAAAATCAATGCCAGAATAGAAATTTTATTATTAAATAACAAAATTTTTCGATCTCTATGAGTTACCCACCCATTTTTCTGGGAAAATTATGTTTTGCATATGGTAATAAATATAGACGTTAAAAATTAAGATGCAATTTGTTAGAGTAAATGAAATAAAATAGTGCTAATATTTTTATATTTTTACTCGCATTTTTTTGCACCTATTTTCTTATGAACCCGGGTTTTGGAGCCTATATACCTAGGCGTCTATTTTGAGATTCTTCGAGCCTAAAAGTATTAGCCCTAGAAATAAAGTTTAACAAATGCTGAAAATTAGGACATTTTTTACTTATTGAGATGCCCATTTAAAAAATTTAAAAGTTAATATCAATTTTTTGTCATTTAAAATGAACATTTTCAAAAAGTTTAAAAGTTATGATGCTTTTATTATTAGAAAAATTAATTTTATTTCCAAAAATAAATTCGAATCTGACCCTTATTTTACCCGATTTCGAACCCCAGACCGTAATACGAACATTTTTTCGTTATGGCCTCAAAATCATTTTAAAAGCAAAAAATACAATTAAAAACAATTAATGCTCGAAATAATGCTTTTTCAATGAAGGCCAAATGTTGAGGAAGACTCATAAAAACTCCTATAAGAGAGCCGGAATGACAATTTAGAACTTTTTCGAATTTTCATTTTTTCTTTAAAGGAAATCACTAAATTTTTTAAAATTCATATCTTTGCTTAAAGTTGGCCAATGACTTATATACTTTGAGACCAAAATAGAGAAACATAAAGTTTTTGCGCTAGAGTTATTTTCACAACTTTGAAAAATCCAAAAAGTATGGCTAATTTTGCAAAAAAAAAATTCAAAAATTGGGGGGGGGGGGCTCTATTAGGGGGGGGGGGCTCTATTAGGGGGGGGGGGCTCTATTAGGGGGGGGGGGCTCTAATAGAGGGGGAGGCTCTATTTTTCAACCCCCCCAAAAAGGGGGGCTCTATTAGAGGGGGGGGGGGGGGGCTCTAATAGAGGGGGGGGGCTATAATAGAGGAAATACGGTATTCTGGAAAAATGTTTATTATAGAGGGGGGGGGGGGGGGGGGGGGGCTCTATTAGAGGAAATACGGTACCTCTCACTAGCGGGGCGAAGTACAACGCTATCTGACTAAGTGCTGTTAAAGCGCTAACGCGCTTGTAGAGCCTCGCTACATAGTGGATTGTTTGGTTCTTGGCGTCAACCGACGTGCACTTGGCTTCACTCCTGCTGATGGAGTTGCTGCGCTTGGAAATCGCAAGTGCTCTAACTGCACATCCTGCCCTCCTCACTCCCTTTAGTCCAGGCGTTGAACTAGAGCACTTAGGATACCAAATTACTCTGATTAGTTTTCTTTCTTCTTTTTTTAGTGCATTCAATCACACACAGACATTGTTGATAGGGTTTTTTAATGGGTTAGCTTTTGTTCATCATTAAACTTTCACGCGCTAATTGTGATGTTAAAAGTTGTGACGTTTCTTGACGAAAAATTATTAAGGGTTCCCACTGATTACGTCGACACATTGCCAATATTTATGTTCATTAGCTGGAAAGATTTAATTATTTGAACTTTTTTTTCTACAAATCTTATACTGTTTGGAAACGTTTGTTTAATTACATTCAACCTCCGGTAAAAAAACCGGGACTAACTAACAAAAATAAAAATTTGTAAACTTGAAATAAACCAGGAAACAGAAATTTGGAGTTTTATTAATCTTTTCATAATGTAAAAATGTAAGCAGTAATAATGCAAAATTATTTTGTTTGGTATTTAATTATACAATTAATTTGAAAAAATGAATATAAAATATTTACAATCTTAAAATATTCAAATCTCAATACAATGGCACTATCCGTTGACCCGTTAAAGTTATTTATTTAATTAATTGAATTTTTTATTTTTTAAGCTTTACAAGAAGAAAGCCTTGGTCCCAAGAGAAATTATTAGATGCTAGGTGGTTTCTTAAATCCGCCCGGGCGTTTCTTAAATCCGCCACATATATTTTATGAAGTAGTTTTAGACATCACTTTACTCACACCGCACTAAATCACTTAAGCCTTATACCAATGGAAAGGTCTAGATAAATAGAGAAAGCATTACAGCAAAGTCGAAGTAGTTTGATAAGTTTCAAAAAAGTTATAAGCTAAAACTGTCAAAAACTGGGCTTTTCGTGGGTTTCTGATCATAACTTGTTAAAACTTTGATTTACTGCTTAGTTTAGTTTTACGAATAGTTTCTATTCATATAGAGTTTTCCATTGATATAAGCTTTAATGCAGTTTGAATAAAGTTATGATGTCTAAACCTACTTCATAAAATATATGTGGCGGATTTAAGAAACGCCCATAGTGGCGGAATTTAAGAAACGACCCAGCACGAAATTATTACAAATGGAATCGTTGCTATGATTTGTTGTGTCGGAATTGGCCTAAACTCGTGTCTCGTCTATGTGACCATCAAAATAAAGTAAAAATACTCAAGTTGAGTTTAAGCCCAAAACTAAAATTAATTGCGTTTTATTCTCATAAATTGATTGTTATTAAAGTGTTGCCAGTTTTTTGGGATTTTCTCGGTTAAAATATTGAAATTTGCGTGAACTCAAAAACCGAAACCGAGCTTTCGGTTGACCAAAACCGGACTGAATAATTTTAAAATGGTTATCGCAGCTATTCGGATCGTCTTTCTGAAACAATTATGGGAGACTGAATCTCTTTCTGCTACCACCCAAAGAATTTCACCAAATTCACCTTTACAATTGGCTCAATGCCCAAATTCATTAAGGAACATTTTGTCCGTTAGACATTTTGTCATTGTCCTTTTGTCTGTGAGACCTTTTGTTAATTAGCTTATCATGATTTGCGAGCTTAAGTAAAAATTGGGGATTTTTAAATCAAAATTTATCTGATCGCTATAATAAGTTTATTAAATTAGAGTTGCTCCCCGACCCTACGGGAGCAGGAAATCGTGAGTCGGGTGCCTAAAAACCCCGACCAAAAAATGTCGGGGTCAAAAGCACACTAAAAATGGCAAATGCATTTTATGGTTTTTTTTGTTGCTAAAATGTTCTTATGTTTTTACTGCATTTTTGGTAAAAAATTTTCAACGTGAAAATGGTAAATTTTGAAAACAAATAATTCGATTAGTAAAATACGAGACGCGTAAAAATTCAAAAATGACATTGTGCCAAAAAAGATATGATGAAGCGTTATTTCAGCCAATTTATAAAAATTTTGATTTGACCCAGTCAATCAATGAAATTGTTTACAAAAAAGTTAATCACAATTATTGAAATGTTATTCTTATTCATCTTTTTCCCCATTATCAACAGGAATTTCACAAAAACCATCCTTTTCGCATTGCTGAAAAGGCAATTAAAAAATTGCTTTAAATTATGCAATTCTATTAATAAATAAATGCATTTTCAATCTAAATAATAATTTATATTTGACCTCAAAAAGTTTTTGTCGCCCAAATATTGCACGTTTCTCCAACAATTGAATTGCTTGATCCGCTGTACAAAATGAACTGCCGCATTCCGTCAAATTTAATTTGTCCAAAATGCCATTGTGTCGATAATAAATCTGAAAACAATTAAAATATTAATTTTTAAATTCATTTATATTTTTACCTCCTAATTGAATTACATTGGTTATGTTGTACAACTCCATCATAACACAGGCTGAATAAGGGACCATTTGATCGTCGCCGAGTCCCATTGAAGAGAGAAGTGCCTTAATTAAAATTTATAGAAATTATTTTTCAATTTTTATTTTTGCCTGAAGCGTGCCGTCATGTGCCGAATAGAGAACAGCTTTGTTTGCCTCACTTGGTAATTGTCCTTGCAAAACCTTAAAAGATAAAATATTTTTTAATTTTGTGACCAAGCAACCGGGATAATTTAATTTCTTGAACAAAAAATTCCGAATCTAAATTTTAAAAAATCCGTAGATGCTTAAAAAAATAGAATAATTTAATTATTTAAAATAATACTCCTGAAGTGATGTGTTTATAATTGAATTTAAGCACCTGTTTAGCCCGTTGAACCCAATCTCCAAGCAAAAAACCACCCTTCAAAAATGCCAAATCGGGACGGGCAAACTCCCGAGTCCGTTCAAGCCGACGTATTTCGATCAGCAACTCCAGTGTGGATTGATCACCATATTGGGGCCATCGACGGTTTACCCACTCTGGCTGGGAGAGATTATGCAGTACCTGGATAATGCAAGAACATTGGACTTGGATAAAAGCCATGATCGATTACCCCCCCCCCCCCCCCCGCCCCCTCCCTCCAAAAAAATGTTTAAAAAAATTACTTTGGGGGAAGTAAGACAAGATTAGATATTATCCGATTGTCGGATAGCTCCGGCTATTGGCCCCCGTCTGTAACTCGTACAAGGCCCGAATAATTTAATTTTCCTAAACCCTGAATATTGTCTTCTTGTTTTACTCTAAATGCATATTTTAACTCAAAAAATGTGAAGGAAACTGGCATGAAAACATAAAAATTATATTATTGCTGCATTTTTAGATATATTTCAAAATTCCAAAACAAATTTACTAACCTCCCTGTTGATGTTGCTCAATTTGGCAGCTTGATGGAGTGAAATTGGTTGTGAACTCTTGTACACATTCAACTGTATGAATTTGAACAGGTCCGGGATACTTGTTGACCAGCTGCTGCTCTAACTCCAGCTTCACCTCCTTCTTTAGCCGATCATAAACTGGGCATGCAAAGCTGGTCGGTTTCAATAGCTTAAATATTTTTTATTGAATAAAAAAAATGCACTTAATACTTATGGACTTTGGACAACATATTGGGCAGAACAAATTAAAACTATTATTTAAAAATTTTGAGGTTGCTGATCAGAAATAAACCACCAAATTTATATGACGTCATCTTATGTAATATTTAAACGCTAATTTTTGGACAAATTGAATGTCACAATTTTGGCATTTTACATTTTTAGGTCTTTATATATTTAGGCGGACAAAACGGCATTGTTAAATTTTTTCTTGGTTCCAAGCCCATTATTAATGAAAATTCGTCAACAAAATAAAAATGATTTTATATATTACTATATAAAATAAAATAGTTTTAGCTGTTAAAGCCTAGTTGATGGCTTTTTAGAAACTATTTTGACATTTTTGGGGAGTTTTATCAACTATTTGAGTTATTTAAGTGCCTAAACCCGATTTGTTTTTTATCACCTAAATATTTCAACCCTATTTATAAATAATAAAACAATATTTTTATTTTAATAAATTTTTACAAAAAATTTAAACGTAAATTTTATTTTTTGAATTTTAAAATGCTTTTGTAATTAATAATGGCACTTCATGATTTAGCCCAGTTGAATGCACAGGAATCGGTTGCCAATTTAATGTTGGGTCAAACTGTTCCAACTCTGCCAACGGCGGGTACATTCCTTGTAGGAGTGCTTGGGCAGATACCAATGCCCGATCAGAACCGGAAGATTGAATGAAAACCTTAAAAATCACAAAAAAAAAATTTATATAATTCATCGAAAACCGCATTTGTGACATTATTGCGTTGAAAATAAATTATTTAAAAAAGTTTGTTAATAGAAAGTTTAAAGTTTATAACAAATTTAATTTAGCCTATATTATTTAAACAAAAATTATTAAAAAATTTTACATCGTCGCGATTATAACTGACACCAAGAAAATTTGTTTCCATTATATAGCGTTGCCTCAAAAATTGCCCCAATTCACGCATTTGTGCCATTCCAAGCTAAAATATTTACTTAAACTTGTGTTAGTAAAAATATTATTAAATACATTGGTCAACTGACTCCAACCGCGAGGCCAATATGTTTCGTCGTACGGATCTCCGGGATACGGAAGTTTTCCGGGCGCCTATTAAAAGAGAAGAAATTACTTTTTAAAAATTAAAAAAATTTAGAAGATAGTTGATTACTACAATATTTAGATAAATACAAATGAATTATAAAAATAAAATGCTTTAATTAATGTTGGAACATCAAAATTTTGAATATTTGTATTAATTGACAAATAAAATTTGACTTCTCTCTACTAACCACCGTTTTCTGATTTTGAAAATGGCACTTTTTTTATTTTAAATAATATTAAATTTGTTTTAAATACAAAATTACGCGATCGCCATGACGCCAAATAGCTTGAACATAAAGTAATTGGCGTTGATTTGGGTCTTTTGGCTGTTGTTGTTGGGCATTGTTAAAAATAGAAAAATTGAGTATTAAAAGAAGAATTAACAATAGCGAAGCCATCAGAAGAATGACAATAACGGGCACAATTATTACTTAATTTTAGACAATTATTCATTTAGCAACAATTAATAAAAAAATTTTGTTTTTATTAATATTTTTTACCTCTTTTTCCTTCATTGTTCATGCTTAAGATTAGAAGATCATCATTTTCTGTTATAATGTTTAATTAAACGAATTATTTTTGATTTTCAATCATTTTTGGTAAAATGGCAATAAAATATTTCCAATTCAAATTGATTTTGGAATACTTTTTAAGTACCCCCCCCCCCCCCCATATGCGTTCGCGCGCATTACGCAATTCAAACAAAGTCCAATCAATGTTTGTTGTTAATTCAGTGAAATCGAAAAATTTCGGTACATTCGTTGAAAACAAAAATAAAGAACATATTATTAAAATAACCAAATTTATAAAATATTATTACAAAAAAAACAATGTTTTTTATCTATTTAAAAAAAAATCCAAAACTGAATGGTTCGCAATCTCAATGATTATAAACTTAAATCCAAAAACGGAATGACTATGTTTGGCAGAACGATTATAATATTTAGGTATAATGTTTTTTAATCTTTTCCGAAATTTTTCCCATTTAAAATATGCACAAAAGCTTATTTTCCCTAAAACTATGCAAATATACACAAAATTTTAGAAATAAAGATCGCAAACAATGCTTCATTCATTCTCTCAAAATCACAAAAACGCCAGGTTTGTTTGCAAAAGATCACAAAATTTTTTTGATGATTCATTGAAAAAAAGAAATTGCACCAGAAGAAATTTAATAATCAAGAATCGATTTACTTTTAAAATGTTTGAATTTATTGTCCAAAAATGTTTTAATGCATAAATTGTTTTATTTTGGCAAATTTAATTATATATGAATAGAAGTTTTCAATATTTTTAATTTAAATCAATAAATGAATTTTGAAGAAGTTTTCTGCGTACAGTCAACAGATCCGGCTGCTGTCATCATCAATTGCTGGGAATTGTTCAGCGTTCACTTAACACATAAAAATTAACAGTGGTTACATTTTAATTAAAAATCTATAAAAGATCCATATTTTTGCCTACCATTTAATTTACCATTTTTTAACTATTTACTAACTTCAGATAAGGAAAATTAAGAACTCTTTTTTAAACAAAATTAATAAATCTTTCTATTGTTTTAAAATAATTTTAAATTATTTGAACATTAGCGTAATTTTACTAACTTCTATTTTGCCGGCAAGCATTTGTGCCTGTAAATTTTGGTGCCGTTTTTATGGGTTTGCGTCCATTAGTGCCGCCGCTACAACCGGCATTAACAGTTGTTTCACTTCGCGCACTGAACCGCTTTGCCATGTTTCGTGAACTTTGATGAAGCTGAAAATAATGTTTAAAAATATAATTAAATTTTTACTTTAATGATAAAATTAAAAGTAAAAAATTGTTTTTGCATTTAAGATAAAATAAATCCATTTTGTTTTATTAAAATATTGAACTTTTGAATTATTACCTGTGGAAATTTTTGTCCAAAAATGGTGGCAAATTTTGTCCGAAAATGTGCTGAACTCAGGCAATAAAGAGGAAAGTTCAGCATTTTTCCGGTCACTACCAATGTATTTGCTATTGACATTGCAGCAAAAATTGCTCGATTATTTGCCTTAAAAAAAATTTCAAAATATTAAAAATATATTAAAAAAAAAATTGATATTTTGATACTTTTTGAACAAATAAATAAATTCCTTTGAATTGTACAGAAAGAAGTTTAGCCAAAAAAAATAATTTATTTTAAATATTTAATTTTAAAATAAAAAATGAATTCAAAAAATGACTGAATATCCAATTAGCAATTCCCATAATGAAAACACCGCTGACGGCCCATGACTGATAGCAAAACAACTCGAAATAGCAAGCACAGAAATGGTGATACGACGACGATTTTTCTATAAAAAACCCCCAATTAGCATTCTTTTTAAATTTTGTTTTTAAATTATTATTTGCACAAGTTGTGTGGAGAGAAGGCCTTGGACGGCTGAATTTTCAGATGAAGTCCGAACCAGTTGGTCATTGATTCTTAATTGCCGCAACAGCAAAATGTTCATTAGAGCTTATAGAAAAAAATACAAAAATTTAATTTATGGCAAAAAGTTTAATAATTTTTTTAAATTTTTTCCAATATTAATTTATTTTTAAAATTTTTTGTGACAGAAAAAAAGGCATTACACGTTCAATGTTTAAAGCCCTAACGATCGAGAGATCAAATTGATCGACGAAATTATACCAATAGTTTCCGCAATTTTTTTTTGGCATTTTTTGAGATCTCAATCAAAATCTCGATCGACAAAACTTTTTTTAAAATTTTTTGAGCTTAGATCCGGGCTCTAGTCTTAAGTGCGCATTATTAAACACAGTTCAGCTTTTTTTATATAACTATTTTAATGTTTAAATTAAATAACAATTAAAATTTGGGTTTTCACTGACTAACCAACTCCAAGAATAGGCACAAAAACAGTGAAAATTGCGTTGCAAATTGTACTCATTTGTATAAGAAATCGGCGAAAACTGGAGGGTTCAATTGCAATAGAATTCCATGGCTTAAGAAACTTTTAAGAATTATTAAATTAAATTTTTTTTTTACTGATCCGGGATGAGTTTGAGTTCCACCTGAGTAACAAAACACGTACAATTGCGTTCCATTGCAGAAATAAGCCAATTGGCAATCCTAAAAATTAATAAATATTTAAAAGCAATTTAATATTTTAATTATTATTTTAAAAAATTATTATTTAATATATATTATAAATTTGATTTTTTAAATTTTTACATCATGCTTACATATTCAAAATAATGATAGGTGGTGAGTAAAACTAAAAGAGAATTAATTAATTGCTGCTTTTAAATAAATTAATAATAAATAAAAATAAATTTATATACATGTGCCTCCATATATTGCAAGAAAAAATATAAAACGCTTGAACGCTTGTCCAATAGCGCCGTGATCGAAGTGGTGCTCTAATTACCAAAAACCTTTCGATGGTTACAGGCAAAAATTAATCTAAAAATAAAAATTAGTATAAATAATTCGTTAAATTAAAAAAAATACATTGACGACGAAGCCGAAAACCAATTAGCCAAAGCCGACAATTCTTGTCGATATAGCTAAAGTAAATAAACAATTTAATAAAAAATTACACAATTATTTGTATTTAGACTTTAATTTAACATTTTGTTAAAAATCGATAAAAAACTTTTATTAACATTTAATGAGTAATGTACAGTATATACTTCTTGAATATTATAAATATTACCAAATATGGGATATCGGACGCGAAGATTTGTGCCAAAAAATAATGCCAACGAATGAGGCAACATCACGGTAAAAAAGCCCAAATCGGACATTGATACTGCCGCAAGCTGAAATTTTTTAAATTTAATATAAAATAATTTCATTCAAAATTTGCAACCGAACTAAATCATTAGCACGATTTCGCATTTCTGGAGATAAAAGAATCCACAGGTTAAGCGCATCGCCAATAAAACCGACTAAATTTTTGAATTACCATTTTAAACATAAAAGGAAATAAAAATTTAAAAAGGATTTTAATAAATTAAAAAATTTTTCAATAATTTTACTTGAAAATTGAAATGGAAACAGATAATGGAGCAAAAATTCGTCCAAATCCGTGGTGGTCAGACTCAACTAAGAACAAAAAATTGAAAATAAAAAAAATGTAAACCCACAGAACGAGGTGACAAACATCGTGTAAACCTAAATGGAATTTAAATGCCTAATGTATGTAGGGTAGGGATGGGATTTATATCATTTTCTTATTTTAATTCAATTAGATTTTAATGAAATTAGCTCAAAAATTTTTACGTTGAAAGTTCTTTACCAAAAATGCAGTAAAAACAAAACTTTAAAATATTATAGCAAAAAAAAGAAGCAAAAAATGCTATTTTGTGGGCAATTTTAGAATTGGATATTCCAAAAATTCCCGGTGAATTCGAAACTTTCGGAATTCCGGAATTTCCGGAGAATACTAGAAATTTGTACCCCACATTCCTCGGGGAATTTCGTAAATTTTCCAAATGCCAACTTTACGGTAACACATATAAATCCCAGCCCGGACATTAACCATTGAACTGGTGGTTGAACCAATTCAGCCGATGGAATAAATAATGAAGAGTTGGGCATTTAAGTGAATTTTTTTGTGGCTTTTAAATGAAAAAGTCACTTTTAAAAAATTGCATTTTATTGTTTTAAAAACATTTGCTCATATTTTTCAATCTTAAAATTTTTTTCATTTTAATTCAAATAGCCGAACTGATCTGACTTATCAACCCACAACATCATTGAAGCATTTAAAGTAGGGCTACTCCTGACGGGCACACCCCCAACTCGTTACTTTTCCCGCTTTTTTCCTTATAACTTTTTTCAAGGTCAACCAAATCAAAGATGTTTCATATCATTCAAAAGCTTACAATTAGTAGAAGCTATCAACAAGCAAAACCTAAGAGCGATTGGGCAAATTTCCAAAAGTTACGGTTAAAGAAATCAAATTTTAAGCTTTACTTGATCAAAAATCTTTGATTTAGTAGACTTTGAAAAAAGTTATAAGGAAAAAGCTTAGAAAAAGTATCGAGTTGGCAGGTAGCGGAGTTGGGTAAATATTGCTCCTGAGCCCGACATTTTTGGTCGAGGTTTTTTGCCCCCGACTTCCCGAACTTTCCGAAATTTTGGGGTTTTTAGTCGAAAAAGCCGAACCACCACTGTCTACACCACCGGATCTTTGAGGATTGTGATTTTTCAATTCCCTTTTTAATGATAATTGAAAATTCAATTTAATTAAATGATGACAAAAAAAATTATATGCCAACAGACTTTGCAGCGGAATTATTCACACGGACCATAATCCTCACACACACACACACACACCGACGCCAAAAACCACCACATCAATAATCCCCCCATCATTTTCCATAGGCTGAAATCAAACCCCGAATAATCTTCTGTCCTCTCTAAACCCCAACGTTATTATAATTAAGCGAATATTTGGGGTTTATTTTCATATAAAATAATGGTAATTGCGTTTAAATGTTAATCAAACAAATTTGGTAATTTATTCATTTAAGCGGTTAGTTAATATCAGGGATGTAGCGGACCGGTGTCGGCTTCCACTTAATTAAAAAGGAATGATTTATATGATTCAATTAGATTTTTGGCTATGTTCACACCCGGCCGGGGATCCCCGTCTGACCGGGGGCCGCCCCCCCCCTCAGCTGCTGCCACCCTAATTATAATAGATTGTTATTTATTTAATTTTTCTTCTTTAACATTTTATCAGACAAAGAAATGAATTCAATTGATTAAACCCAAACAACTCAGAATGTTGTGATTTTTGGTAACGAAGACAATTGGTTTTAGATTATTCATTTATCATGGATTTGATTGTACAATTATTGTTCGGACAATTGTGACTTTGGTTGCTTGATGGCCAAATTGAGTGCGAAAAGCGCTGCGATATTGGGCACTAAAAATAAGCATTAAATTAAATTTTGAATAAATAAAATATTTTAAAAAAATCATAATTTACTTGCAAAAGTAAAGAACCGGAGCACTGCTTCCGTATGCCATCGATTGCAAAGAAACACTTATTGGGAAAACAAAATATTCAATTGAAAACGCGTCCAAATTGAGTAAGGGCATTATGGCCTTTACAAAGAAACTATTCTTAAAAAAGGGTTTATTTTTCGTGGTTTTCTGATCATAACTTTTTAAACTTATATTTACTGCTTTGTTTAGTTTAACAAATTGTTTCTATTCATATAGAGCTTTTCATTGGTATATAAATTAAGTGATTTTTATTGCGGTGTGAATAAAGTTATAATGTCTAAAATTACTTCATAAAATATATGTGGCGAATTTACGAAACGCCCTGGCAAATTTACGAAACGACCTAGCACCAAATAATTTTTAGGCCAGTGATGTGCATACTTGGTGACCCCAGCCAACAACCCGAAAATTATTATTTCATTAATATTAGTGCGTTAGTTATATATTGTGGTGAATTTTTATGTTACACACTGATTTTGTTGATCATTTGGCGCCGAAAAACATCGAGTTTTTTTTTTTTTTTTTTAAATCTTTAAATGTTTTAAATTATATAGCTATGTATTGTTCTTAAAAAGAAATGTGCAAAGATTTTCTGTTTTTTTAAACAAAAAAATAAACATCGAGTGTTTATATTTTGTTCAACAAGTATTTTTTATCTTTTGCATTTAGTCCCGGAAACTATGAAAAAGTTAACACTGTCGCTGAGTGTTCTGATGTCGATTGGTCTGATATGCTACATATTGGTTGGCTAACAAATAATTCTATTCTTTATTTATTTTCAAACCCTTTTTAAGAATATTTTCTTGGCACGTGTCATAATGCCCTTACTCAATTTGGATGCATTTACAATTGAATATTGTGTTTTCCCAATAAGTCTTGCTTTGCAATCGATTGCATACGGAAGCTGTGCTCCGGTCCTCTACTTTTGCAAGCAAATATTTATATTTTTAAAACATTATCTTATTTATTCAAAATGTAATTTAATGCGTATTTTAGTGCCCAATATCGCAGCGCTTTTCGCACACAATTTGGTCATCAAGCAAACCAAGTCGCAGCTATCCATCCAATAATTTAACAATAAATCCATAACGATTTGAATCATTTAAAAACGAATCATTTTCATTACTGAAAATCAAATCAAAAAGTCTGTTCAAATTTTAAGCAAAATGTGATATGATTTTTCACTCATCGATGTCTATTCTGAAATATGGGCAATAAATAATCCATAAAAATCAAATTTTTGAATTTATATTCAGAGTCAGCGGGTGCAATTAGGACGAAAAACAAGGTGTAATTGAGTGATTGACAATTTATGCCTATTTTTAGTGCCCAATATCGCAGCTCTTTTCGCACACAATTTGGCCATCAAGCGACCAAAGTCACAATTGTCCGAACAATAATTGTACAATCAAATCCATAACACAAGAAGTATTAACCCCAATTGTCTTCGTTACCAAAATCACAACCTTCTAAGTTGTTTGGGTTTAATCAATTTGAATTCATTTCTAGGGTCATTTTACTCTCTGATCATGAATATGATTATTTATCCGTCATCTTATCTATGAGTTACTTGAATAAACGTAAATATGGACTAAAACCCCCCAAAATAGGGACTAAAAACTCCAAAAAGTGGCAAAATAGGGACTAAAAAATGTGCGAAAGCTGAAAAATCCAGTCAATTTAGGCGTAAACCCCTTAAAAATTCGGTTATTAATTTTCCTCTTACAATGTAAATGTGCAATTTTTCACACGTTTAGGAAATTTTATTAAAACAAAAATAAAAAAATTGGATGCATTTTACAGGTTCACCAACATTTCACCGTTAACAATTGTTTGTTGTTTTTCTTGGAGAGCTCAGTCATGAAGATATGATTGACATGCGCGATGTGAACGTTAAAATAAATTCATTTAAAACAATGGTTAAAAAATAAATTTTAATTTAATATAAATTTTGTAAATTCAATTTTATCGATGAAGTTTGAGCAAGCCGTGGCGGCAAATTCAAAAAAGTTAAGATTATGGCAAATTTTATGAATATAATTTTCCGCCCCTTTTTTTCAACAATTCGGGGTTGGCCGGTTTTTTTTTGATTGCTGAAGAAAAAGCTAAATCGGGTCTAAGTCGATTTGCGAAAGACGCGATCCATCGAAATTTCTTTTAGTTTTGGGCTAGAGCGCGAATTTAATTTTTTTAAACTTTGTTTTGATGGTCACATAGACGAGACACGAGTTTAGTCCAATTCCGACACAACAAATCATAGCAACGATTCCGGATAAAACAATTTCAATGGGAACCAAACCTTTGTTCATGTAAAGATCGTAAAGCTTAAACATAGAAATTATTAATTAAGTAGATAATAATTACCGGATCAACGGATGATGCCATTGTAATTGAGATTTATTATGCTTAATGCACAATTATAATAAACTTTTCCAAACAAATTTAACTGGTAAATTCGTAAAAATTCCTTTCTTTTTTCACAGCAATAATTAATGCGAACAAAGTTTAATTATCATCTAAAAATGTTGAAAACGAAATGCTTGCGCAATAAAAAAAAGTTCAAAAAAATTAAATCTTTCCACTGAATAAACATAAATATTAGCAATGTATCGTAATCAGCGGGAACCATTAAAGCATAACACTTGAGTAATTTTTTGTCAAGAAGCGTGACAACTTTTTAACATGACAATTCGCGCGTAAAATTTTATAATGAACAAAAGCTATCAACAATGTCTGTGCGTAATTGATGCAAAAAATAAAAATTATTGTTTTCTTGTTTCATAATTTGATTTAAATATTTTAAAATTCGTCGTAAAAAAAAGACAAAATTCTGTAGTTTATCGCATAAATAATGTGAGAAATAATTGTTAGACAAAAACATTTCGGCAAAAGAAAAGCGAAACATTTAGCCGTTTAATGGTCAGAAATCAATAGAACTTTGATGGCTTTTCAGTGTAACAGGGATGGGAACCGCTACCGCAACCGCGCGGTAATTACCGCATTTATCGCCTTTTTTGGTCATATCGCTTACCGCATATCGCTACCGCATTGGAAAATGAGTTTATCGCTTATCGCATATCGCTACCGCATTTGAAAATTGGTTTATCGCATACCGCATATCGCTACCGCATTTCATGCAATACCGCGCGATATTATACCCCTAACGATTGGATTTTTAATTTAAAAATAATGTCAGAATCAGAGCTGATCGAAACTCAATTTTTTTTTCCGACGAAACGAAACGAAAAATTTTTTTTTTCTAATTTACGAAACGAAACGAAACGAAAAAGTTAAATTTCATTTCGCGAAACGAAACACGAAACGAAACAGCAAAAATTCAACGAAACGAAACGAAAGACGAAACGCCAAAAAAATTTTCAACGAAACGAAACGAAACACGAAACGACCAAAAAGTAACGAAACACGAAATAAAACGAAACGAAACGAAATTCAAAATTTTTTTTTGAAAGTCTTGCTTTTTTTTGCCAACATTGATGTTTAATCAAGATAAAAAAAATAAGCATCTTTTTCAAACCGGGACTGGCAATAAGGAATTTTTTTAGTAAGGGTCAATGGTAAAACAAATTTTTTTTTATTATTCAAAATCATCTTCCTTGTTGTCTTCAGTTTTACTTTGAGGTGGGGGTCGGCGGTGCCGATAGGCGGCCGCCGGAGAAAATTTTGAATTTTGACTTAATTTGCTATAGAAATTTGGCAGCCAAAATTTAATAATAACAAGATTTAGTTAAGAAAATTGGTCCAAAAATTACAAATGTAGCATAACAAAAGGGCATCCCTTATGGTTTGTGATTTCCTTCACCAAAAAATTAAATCAAAATTGTGATTGTCATCTAAAATATTTGTTTTTAAATTGGAAAAAGTTAAAAGAATTTTTAGAATTATTTGCAACACCGTAAATCTTAAGAAAAAGACGGAAAAACTCATTTAAACAAGTCAGGGATCTGAACCCTCATGACTATGAATTTCTGATGTAGTATTTATCAAATTATTTTTAAGTAAAAATCATAAATTTTGTGCCATTATTGTAGCTCTGATTAGTGGCATAATTTTTGTTCAAAATCTGGCCGAAAATAGACAACATTACAAACATATTTCATTAGATATTGATATGGAAATTTATTTAGACCATCTCAAAGAAGAACTTTGCCATCCCACTCACTCAAGAACATAGGTATATTGGAATTGGAATAATACGGGTAAAACTATCTTTCGAGACTTACATATAAAATTTTGTTTGAAAATTTTAATTAACTTAATCCGGACTACCCGCATTCCAAACACCGCACAAGAATTGTACCGATTTTTTTGCGGCTTTTGGAATTCCAACAGTTTAAAAAAATTTTTTTGTTGCTGGATTTTAAAAATTACCGCAACCGCGCGGTAATTACCGCATTTATCGCCTTTTTTGGGCATATCGCATACCGCATATCGCTACCGCATTTTAAAATGGGTTTATCGCTTATCGCATATCGCCACCGCTTTCTTTTCGACGCGGTTCCCATCCCTGGTGTGTAACAGGGATGTGCTCTGGTCGCCTTTTTAAAAACCAGAAATCAGAATTCTGGTTACATTAAAAAACCAGAAAACAGAATCTGGTCCCCCTTTTAAAAATCAGAAAACAGAATTCTGGTGCCCAAAACAACGAGAATTCTGGTAAATCAGAAAACCAGAACAGAAATTAAAAATAAATTTTTTAACGAATTCATTATATTATAATGAACACAATGATTACAATCAATAATCAAAATTCACAATAGGCAAATTTGCATTTCGAATTTTGATTTTCAGCCTCCCCAATGAAAAATTGGGCTAAATTCTGCAGTTTTTGGACCGATTTTGTTAACAAATTTTGCTTAAATTTTCAAAAAAATTCCTGACGGCGCTTATTAAATTTTTCTTCTTTGACATTTTATCAAACAAAGAAATGAATTCAAATTGATTAAACCCAAACAACTCAGAAGGTTGTGATTTTTGGTAACGAAGACAATTGGTTTTAGATTATTCATTTATCATGGATTTGATTGTACAATTATTGTTCGGACAATTGTGACTTTGGTTGCTTGATGGCCAAATTGAGTGCGAAAAGCGCTGCGATATTGGGCACTAAAAATAAGCATTAAATTAAATTTTGAATAAATAAAATTAAAAAAAATCATAATTTACTTGCAAAAGTAGAGAACCGGAGCACTGCTTCCGTATGCCATCGATTGCAAAACAAGACTTATTGGTAGAACAAAATATTCAATTGCAAACGCGTCCAAATTGAGTAAAGGCATTATGGCCTTTGCAATGAAAATATTCTTAAAAAAGAGTTCATTTATAATAAATAAAGAAACGATTTATTTGTAAGCAAACCAAGATGTAGCATATCAGACCAATCGACATGAAAACGCTCAGCGAAATTGTTAATTTTTTCACAGTTTCCGGAACTAAATGGAAAAAATAAAAATATTTGTTAAACAAAATATAAAAACTCGTTGATTTTCGGCGCCAAATAATCAGCCAAATCAGTGCGTAACATAAAAATTCGATACAATATGTAACTAGGGCGCCGAAATTAGTGAAAGAATAATTTTCGGGTTGATTGGAGGGATCGCCAAGTACGCACATCACCGGTCTAAAATTTTTATTAAATTAATTTTTGCAAAAAAGCTAACTTTTCCCAATGCGCGGAGCTTCCAATATAGATGTTTAACAAGCTTAGTATCATTTTAATGCAACAAACGACAATTATAAATTTAAAAGTGACGCTTTTTCCATTCGCTTTATACCTTAAAAAAATTTTTTAATGCTACAAGTAATAATTAGGGGTGATTAATAATAGCTTTATCACCAGAATGGAAATGTAACTCCGATCAGACGGTCGAGTCCAATGCTTAGCTGAAGCATTACAGCAAATGCTGAGCCAATTAGGGGAACACATTGTATATAAAAGCACGTCCGCAGCGTGATGTAATTAATCCCAAACACAAAAATGACGAATTTGACGCAATTTCCAAAAAGAAGGAATGAGGCAAAAAATGTATACAAAGCGATCAGAATTATGCAAGGCGAATGGAGTGATCTGATCGGATAAGTGTTAACACTTTATGCATTACAAAGTCTCAGCGAGTTACAACTTTTACTTTAAAAATGGTTTCGATTTTTCATAGGTAAAATCGTTTAGATTACAGGCGTTTCCAAAGCTTTTCTAATTAATGGCTGTTTATATTGCATTGTTTTGTGGCTTTTGGAGATTGGTGAGTACCGGAAAAGTCCAATAAAATCGACACTTTAGGAACATTTAAGCATAAGTAGTTTAGGGCTTAAAAACGAATATTTTTTACTTTGTTTTGATGGTCACATAGACGAGACACGAGTTTAGGCCAATTCCGATACAGCAAATCATAGCAATGATTCCGTTTGTAATTATTTCAATGGGAACCAAACCTTTGTTCTTGTAAAGATCGTAAAGCTTAAAAAATAGATCTTAAATTAATTAAAATGATAATAATTACCGGATCAACGGATGATGCCATTGTAATTGAGATTTATTATGCTTAATGTACAATTAAATGAACTTTTCCAAACAAATTTAACTGGTAAATTCGTAAAAATTTCTTTCTTTAATCATGATCCGCTCAATTCTTGCTTTCACAGCAATAATTAATGCGAACAAAGTTTAATTATCATCTAAAAATGTTGAAAACGAAATGCTTGCGCAATAAAAAAAGCTCAAAAAATTAAATCTTTCCACTGAATAAACATAAATATTAGCAATGTATCATAATCAGTGGGAACCATTAAAGCATAACACTTGAGTAATTTTTTGTCAAGAAGCGTGACAACTTTTTAACATGACAATTCGCGCGTGAAAATTTAATAATGAACAAAACTAACATTAAAAAAAACCTATCAACAATGTCTGTGCGTGATTGAATGTACAAAAAAAAAAGAAAGAAAACTAATTAGAGTAATTTGGTATGCTAAGTGCCCTAAAGTGTCAACGCCTGGGCTAAAGGGAGTGAGGAGGGCATGCGCAAGTTAGAGCACTTCCGATTTCCATAGCGCAGAATCTGTGCGTGATTGAAAGCACAAAAATAAAAACCATTTTTTCATGTTTCATAATTTTATTTAAATATTTTAAAATTCGTCGTAAAAAAATACAAAATTCTGTAGGTGAGAAACAAAAAGTGTAAATGTTAGAAAAAAAAATTTCGGCAAAAGAAAAGCGAAACATTTAGCCGTTTGAGTGTCAGAAATCAATAGAACTTTGATGGCATTTCAAAAATTATTAACAGGGCTGGGGGATTTATATTTTTTAAACTATTTTTTTTTGAAAGTGCCTTGCTCTGAAAAGCACGAAAATCATGTTTTTAGGTCACAGCGATTGTTTTTTATCGAGGCAACTATTTCATAGTTTTTTATTTTTTAGAAACTTTAATAGTTTATAAAAACTATTTTGGCCTTTTTCGGAAAATTCCTTAAAAAAATGCAATACAAATTAAAAATGCACCCTTAAAGACCGATTTTTTGCAAATTAAAAAAAATCACCCCTAAAAATGGACTTTTGTCGAGAATAAAATTCTGCCAGCCAACAAATGGAATATTTTTAAAGTCCTCATATTTAAAATTTTGTGACTGAATTGCGGTTGAATTGAAATTTTTATAAAAAAATGAATTTTGATTAATAAATATAGTGAAAAAATTTTTTGACTAGTTTACACCCCTAATTCTGGCACTTTTTAGAAACAATTTCCGACTTTTTAAGCAACTAAAAAACTAACTATTTTGAGATTTTTAGCAACTATAAATCCCAGCCCAATTATTAATCATTAATTCAAAATGTATTCATTCGTACATTGTTGGCTTTTTATTGAAGCATTAAAAAAATTAAAACAACATAATCAATTATAAATATTCAAAATTGAAAACCCGGATCCGGAAATGTTGACCCGGATTTTCGGATTTTCCATAACTTATTAAAATGAAATTATTCTTTGCATTTTGGCATATTTTTCTTTTATTCTCGATTCAAAGTTCTGAATTTCTCTTCACAATATAGGTGTGTAACAGGGATGTGCTCTGGTTACCTTTAAAAACCAGAAATCAGAATTCTGGTTGCATTTAAAAAACCAGAAAACAGAATTCTGGTGCCCCAACGAGCAGAAATTTTGGTAAATCAGAAAACCAGAATAGAAATTTAAGCCTCTCCTCCGATGAAAAATTGGGCTAAATTCTGCAGTTTTTGGACATTTGTTAACAAATTTTGATTAAATCTTCAAAAAATTTCCCGACTTTAGATTTAATTGTTTAAATTTTGGACAGCTGTAATTTGTGTTCTTGATGACCGAATTGTGTGAGAAATGCTATGAAATTTTACTAAACCTTTAAATAATTTAATTTCAATTTTTAATCAAAAAACAGAGGCCGATAGAACTTTGTTTACAGCCTAAGTATTATATTTCCAAATTTTTAATAATCATATTAAGCGAAAGATTTAATTTAGTTTAGGGCTTAAACTCGAATATTTTTTTACTTTGTTTTTGATGGTCACATAGACGAGACACGAGTTTAGGCCAATTCCGACACAACAAATCATAGCATTAATTCCGCATATAACAATTTCAAAGGTAACAAAGCCATTGTTAATGTAAAGATCGTAAAGCTTAATGAAGGTTCAAATGCAAAATGGTTGGTAAATTGGAACAAAAACAAAATTAAAAAGGAGCATTTAAATTCTTTTCAGGCAATATAACGCGCCAAATTGGACAAGGATCATCACCATTTTCAGCCAATGATTCTGACTTCCTGATCCCCGTCGCTGTCTCGGAACCTTACAAAGTTGGCAGGTGGGAGGTCTTCTTTTCTCTCCCACCCCGACAAGTCGCTCTTGGGCTTCCTGATGCACAAAATCGGTGACCACGGCCTGAGTCGGGTTAAACTTAGTTTCCTCCCTATTTCCCCGGTTCATCACTCACCTCTTTAGAGGCGTTCTCCAACTCCGCACTGGAGTTGGTGATCCCTTGCAGGCAAAAAGGAAGAGGAAGAATATCTTCCCCTTCCTATGAAAGATCGGATATTTCTCCTTCCGAGTATTGGGAAGAAGACATTTTTACAAAAAATAGAAATGTTTTACATTTTATATTTTTTGGTAAAGAACCAATCGCCTCAAAATTCGTTGAGGGGCGCAATGCTTCTATTTTGTGAAACATAAAAGCTAAAGATCATGGCTCTGGCCATTGATCTTCCCCAAATTCGGGGAGACCTTTCTTGAAGGGTTTCTCTCTCATTTTGTGCTCGGCAAATTTTAATAACTTCCACTGAGTTGAAGTTTATGTGGATCCGCTTTATACCGGGATTATACCCACCATATTCCATTAGTTTGGAGATTGTGAGGCAATGGGCCAACAATACCAAGAAACATTTATTGCCCCAAAAACCCGTGCTATCCACACTAGAGCCCGGCGGGAGTGGGATTCCCGCGCGAAAAATGCGGGATTCCCGCTCCTGTTCTCGCACTTTTTTGTCGAGCGGGATTTTTTGCAGGGAAAAACGCGGGAATCCCGCGTGGGATTCCCGCCCCGCACTTTTTGAAACTCCCGTTCCCGCATCCCGCTCCCGCATATTTTAGCATTTTTCTCGCTCCCGCAAATAATTCCTTGGCGAAAGATCCGGCCAGTTTTTATTTCTAACTTAGTCTGAATATCATATCTTTCTGTGATTATATCATTTGGGGATTTCCCGTCTATTAAAAAGGCAGCAAAAAGAGTATTTTCCTCATCTCTAATCTCGTTAGCTGTGGCAATAAGAATGGTGGTCCAGCTCTCCAAAAGTGCTTGAGCTCGGGAAACCTTCCTGGATAAATTCTCAGCGGTAACGCAGATAGCTTCAAGTGAGGAAGGCTCATTGGGTAAGGCTTCAAGATCCGGCCCATGCCCCGTTTCGGTGGAAATGGCTGGAGAAGTAATTCGAGCTGCTGTTTGATACCAATCGCGCCTCTAAATTAATATCCATACTTTTGATTGTTCAATTATCGGAATGAGTTAGTTTGCTTGATGACCAAATTGTGTGCGAAAAGCGCTGCGATATTGGGCACTAAAAATAAGCATTAAATTATATTTTGAAAAAATAAAATAATTGTTTCAGAAAAATCTTTTGTCTGCAAAAGTAGAGAACCGGAGCACTGCTTCCGTATGCCATCGATTGCAAAGAAATACTTATTGGTGAAAGAAAATATTCAATTGAAAACGCGTCCAAATTTAGTAAGGACATTATGACATTTGAGAAATAAATGCAATAATTACTTTTTATATTTAGAATAAATAGTCACTTGCAAAAGTAAAGAACCAGAGCATTGCTTCCGTATGCAATCGAAAGCAAAACAAGACAAATTGGAAAAACAAAATATTCAATTGTAATTGGGTCCAAATTGAGTGAGGGCGTTATGACACGTGCGAAGAAAATATTCTTTAAAAAAACTTTATTTAAAAATAAATAAAGAATAGAATTATTTGTTAGCCAACCAATATGTAGCATATCAGACCAATCGACATCAGAACACTCAGCGAAATTGTTAACTTTTTCACATTTTCCGGAACTAAATGCAAAAAGAAATATATTTGCTGAACAAAATATAAAAACTCGATGATTTTTGACGCCAAATAATCAGCCAAATCAGTGCGTAACATAAAAATTCGCCGCAATATATAACTAAGGCGCTAATATTTGTAAAATATTGATTTTCGGGTTGTTGGTTGGGGTCGCCAAATTGGCACATCACCGGTCTAAAATTATTTTTTAAATGAATTTTTTTTGCAAAAATGCTAACTTTCCCCAATGCGCGGAGCTTCCAATATAGGCGCTGAATCCATTTATTATCGATCTAATGCAACAAGAAAAATCCCGATAATAAATTTAAAAGTTAAGTATTTTCCATTTGTTTTATACCTTAAAAAATATTTTAATATTACACTTAATAATAGCTTTATCACCAGAATGGAAAGATAACTCCGATCAGACGGTCAAGTCCAATGCATAGCTGAAGCATCAAAGCATTTGCAGAGCCAATTAGGGGAACAAATTGTATATAATAGCACGTCCGCAGCGTGATGTAATTAATCCCAAACACATAAATGACGAATTTGACGCAATTTCCAAAAAGAAGGAATGAGGCAAAAAATGTATACAAAGCGATCAGAATTATGCAAGGCGAATGGAGTGATCTGATCGGATAAGTGTTAACACTTTATGCATTACAAAGTCTCAGCGAGTTACAACTTTTACTTTAAAAATGGTTTCGATTTTTCATAGGTAAAATCGTTTAGATTACAGGCGTTTCCAAAGCTTTTCTAATTAATGGCTGTTTATATTGCATTGTTTTGTGGCTTTTGGAGATTGGTGAGTACCGGAAAAGTCCAATAAAATCGACACTTTAGGAACATTTAAGCATAAGTAGTTTAGGGCTTAAAAACGAATATTTTTTACTTTGTTTTGATGGTCACATAGACGATACACGAGTTTAGGCCAATTCCAACACAACAAATCATAGCAACGATTCCATTTGTAATAATTTCAATGGAAACAAAGCCTTTGTTCATGAAAAGATCGTAAAGCTTAAAAATAGAACAATTAATTAAATAAATAATAATTACCGGATCAACGGATGGTGCCATTCTGTATTGTAAATTTGAAAATTTTAAAGATAATCTAAAGGTGATTTAAGTGGGGCGAGACTCCGGGTTAAGTCCGCGCCGCGATCCGGCTGGGGGTCTCGCCCGCTCAGCGGGTCTCCGCCAGTGCTGTACGCAATTGTGGATTGTGGAAATTGCGGCCTTTTTGGCGTGCGGATTGCGTATTGCGGTTGCGGATTTTTTTGGCTTTTCCGCAATTGGTTTTCGGATGAAAAATTTTTAAAAAAATTCATCACACTATCTATTTTGCTCCAATTTTATTGACAAAGATTGCTTTTCCCCGGCGGCGCCTGTCGGCAATTGACGGAAAATAGGGAGTGGAATGTCGAGTGATTTATTTGGTGGAAGGAATTGTTGGTGCACGCAATGAAATGGACAATTTTTCTGTCCAGTGAGCTGAGCTCTCCTTAATTTATTATTTAAAACCCAAATTAAGTTAGTTAAATTAACCTGCACTATTCACATTGACAAATTTTTCCATTGATCCAGTGCGCGTTGTCGGCTCAGATTCTTGGAGTTTTTTTAGTTTCTCAACGAATTCAGAGTGGCGCTTCACGTGCGTAAATAAGCCGGAAGTGCTTCCCGCAGATGTCTTAATTCGCTTTTTGCATTCATTACATTCGGATTCGTATTTATTCAATTTTTATAAAGACCAATACTCCAAATTAAACTCATCTTTAATCTAAAAAAGATTGGAAGCGGAAGCATCGTCGAGTAACAATTTGTGAATAAATATTGGCAAAGCCAAAAATTTGAACTTTTCAAAAATACCGAAATACCGAAAAATACCGCGGTATTCCGAGATGTCTCGGTATTTCGGTAAAATACCGAAGAAATACCGATACCGAAACCCCAAAAAAATTTCGGTATCGGTATTTCGGTAAAATACCGAAGAAATACCGATACCGAAAAAAAACGCGAAATCTCAAAATTTTCTCGGTCGGTATACCGAATCGGTAATACCGAAAAATACCGCGGTAATACCGTACCGTGCCTAACACTAGTTCTTATGGGTTTGCGCCCATTAGTGCCGCCGCTACAACCGGCATTAACAGTTGTTTCACTTCGCGCACTGAACCGCTTTGCCATGTTTCGTGAACTTTGATGGAGCTAAAAATAATGTTTCAAAATATAATTAAATTTTTTACTTTAATGATAAAATTAAAATTAAAAATTTTTTTTTGCATTTAAAGATAAAATAAATCCATTTTGTTATATTAAAATATTGAACTTTTGAATTTACCTGTGGAAATTTTTGTCCAAAAATAGTGGCAAATTTTGTCCGAAAATGTGCTGAACTCAGGCAATAAAGAGGAAAGTTCAGCATTTTTCCGGTCACTACCAATGTATTTGCTATTGACATTGCAGCAAAAATTGCTCGATTATTTGCCTTAAATAGGTGAAAACAAATTTCAAAATATTAAAAATATATTAAAAAAAAATTGATATTTTGATACTTTTTGAACAAATAAATAAATTCCTTTGATTAGCCAAAAAATAATAATTTATTTTAAATATTTAATTTTAAAATAAAAAATGAATTCAAAAAATGACTGAATATCCAATTAGCAATTCCCATAATGAAAACACCGCTGACGGCCCATGACTGATAGCAAAACAACTCGAAATTGCAAGCACAGAAATGGTGATACGGCGACGATTTTTCTATAAAAAAACCAATTAGCATTATTTTTAAATTTTTTTTATTATATTATTTGCACAAGTTGTGTGGAGAGTTTAAAGCACTGACGATCGATAGATCAAATTGATCAAAGAAATTATACCAAAAGTTTCCGCTATTTTTTTTGGCATTTTTTGAGATCTCAATCAAAACTCGATCGACAAAACTTTTTTTTGAAATTTTTGAGATTAGATCCGAGCTCTAGTCTTAAGTGCGCAATTATTAAATACTAGCTTTTTTCTTATAACAATTTTATTGTTTTAATTAAATAACAATTAAAATTTGGGTTTCCACTGACTGACCAACTCCAAGAATAGGCACAAAAACAGTGAAAATTGCGTTGCAAATCGTACTCATTTGTATAAGAAATCGGCGAAAACTGGAGGGTTCAATTGCAATGGAATTCCATGGCTTAAGAAACTTTTAAGAATTATTAAATTTTAATTATTTTTTTACTGATCCGGGATGAGTTTGAGTTCCACCTGAGTAACAAAACACGTACAATTGCGTTCCATTGCAGAAATAAGCCAATTGACAATCCTAAAAAATTAATAAATATTTAAAAGCAATTTAATATTTTAATTATTATTTAAATATATTATAAATTTGATTTTTTAAATTTTTTACATCATGCTTACATATTCAAAATAATGATAGGTGGTGAGTAAAACTAAAAGAGAATTAATTAATTGCTGCTTTTAAATAAATAAATAATAAATAAAAATAAATTTATATACATGTGCCTCCATATATTGCAAGAAAAAATATAAAACGCTGAATGCTTGTCCAATAGCGCCGTGATCGAAGTGGTGCTCTAATTACCAAAAACCTTTCGATGGTTACGGCAAAAATTAATCTAAAAATAAAAATTAGAATAAATAATTCATTAAATTTAAAAAAATACATTGACGACGAAGCCGAAAACCAATTAGCCAAAGCCGACAATTCTTGTCGATATAGCTAAAGTAAATAAACAATTTAATAAAAAATTACACAATTATTGTATTTAGACTTAATTTAACATTTATCGTTAAAAATCGATAAAAAACTTTTATTAACATTTAATGAGTAATGTACAGTATATACTTCTTGAATATTATAAATATTACCAAATATGGATATCGGACGCGAAGATTTGTGCCAAAAAATAATGCCAACGAATGAGGCAACATCACGGTAAAAAAGCCCAAATCGGACATTGATACTGCCGCAAGCTGAAATTTTTTAAATTTAATATAAAATAATTTCATTCAAAATTTGCAACCAAACTAAATCATTAGCACGATTTCGCATTTCTGGAGATAAAAGAATCCACAGGTTAAGCGCATCGCCAATAAAACCGACTAAATTTTTGAATTACCATTTTAAACATAAAAGGAAATAAAAATTTAAAAAGGATTTTAATAAATTAAAAAATTTTTCAATAATTTTACTTGAAAATTGAAATGGAAACAGATAATGGAGCAAAAATTCGTCCAAATCCGTGGTGGTCAGACTCAACTAAGAACAAAAAATTGAAAATAAAAAAATCTAAACCCACAGAACGAGGTGACAAACATCGTGTAAACCTAAATGGAATTTAAATGCCTAATGTATGTAGGGTAGGGATGGGATTTATATCATTTTCTTATTTTAATTCAATTAGATTTTAATGAAATTAGCTCAAAAATTTTTACGTTGAAAGTCCTTTACCAAAAATGCAGTAAAAACAAAACTTTAAAATATTATAGCAAAAAAAAGAAGCAAAAAATGCTATTTTGTGGGCAATTTATATATTCCAAAAATTCCCGGTGAATCCGAAACTTTCGGAATTCCGGAATTCCCGGGGAATATTAGAAATTTTATCCCACATTCCTCGGGGAATTTCGTAAATTTTCCAAATGCCAAGTTTACGGTAACACATATAAATCCCAGCCCGGACATTAACCATTGAACTGGTGGTTGAACCAATTCAGCCGATGGAATAAATAATGAAGAGTTGGGCATTTAAGTGAATTTTTTTGTGGCTTTTAAATGAAAAAGTCACTTTTAAAAAATTGCATTTTATTGTTTGAAAAACATTTGCTCATATTTTTCAATCTTAAAATTTTTTTCATTTTAATTCAAATAGCCGAACTGATCTGACTTATCAACCCACAACATCATTGAAGCATTTAAAGTAGGGCTACTCCTGACGGGCACACCCCCAACTCGTTACTTTTCCCGCTTTTTTCCTTATAACTTTTTTCAAGGTCAACCAAATCAAAGATTTATATCATTCGAAAGCCTACTATTAGTAGAAGCTATCAACAAGCAAAACCTAAGAGCGATTGGGCAAATTTCCAAAAGTTACGGCTAAAGAAATCAAATTTTAAGCTTTACTTGATCAAAAATCTTTGATTTAGTTGACTTTGAAAAAAGTTATAAGGAAAAAAGCTTAGAAAAAGTAGCGAGTTGGCAGCTAGCGGAGTTGTGTAAATATTGCTCCTGAGCCCGACATTTTTGGTCGGGGTTTTTTGCCCTCGACTTCCCAAACTTTCCGAAATTTTGGGGTTTTTAGTCGAAAAAGCCGAACCACCACTGTCTACACCACCGGATCTTTGAGGATTGGGTTTTTAATTCCCTTTTTAATGATAATTGAAAATTCAATTTAATTAAATGATGACAAAAAAAAATTATATGCCAACAGACTTTGAGCGGAATTATTCACACGGACCATAATCCTCACACACACACACACACACACCGACGCCAAAAACCACCACTCAATAATCCCCCCATCATTTTCCATAGGCTGAAATCAAACCCCGAATAATCTTCTGTCCTCTCTAAACCCCAACGTTATTATAATTAAGCGAATATTTGGGGTTTATTTTCATATAAAATAATGGTAATTGCGTTTAAATGTTAATCAAACAAATTTGGTAATTTATTCATTTAAGCGGTTAGTTAATATCAGGGATGTAGCGGACCGGTGTCGGCTTCCACTTAATTAAAAAGGAATGATTTGTATGAATTCAATTATTCATTCTGATCAGAATCATCATTTTCGATTATGCCTATCCAATGTATATATATTGGCCGTATTATTTAAATCTGATTCGATTTAATTAATAATGCATGTTCTGACAATGGATGGATTAGAAAGAGCAATTTTTAATATCCTGGAAAAAAAAAATTGCCACAAATACTTTTTTGGCGGCAATTTATATTTTGCAAATATTCNNNCCGGTGAATCGCCAAATGTCGGAAATCCCGAATTCTTGGGGAATCTTTCAAATTTTATAATGGATTGATCATTTAATCTAGTGAATTTGACAATTGCCAAGNNTTTACGGTAACAGATATAAATCCCCAGCCCGGACATTAACCATTGAACTGGTCGGTTGAACCAATTCAGCCGATGGATATAAATAATGAAGAGTTGGGCATTTAAGTGAATTTTTTTGTGGCTTTTAAATGAAAAAGTCACTTTTAAAGAATTGCATTTTAGGTTTGAAAAAACATTTGCTCATATGTTTTCATCTTAAAATTTTTTCATTTTAATTCAAATAGCCGAACTGATCTGGACTTATCAACCCACAACATCATTGAAGCATTTAAAGTAGGGCTACTCCTGACGGGCACACCCCCAACTCGTTACTTTTCCGCTTTTTTTCCTTATAACTTTTTTTCAAGGTCAACCAAATCAAAGATTTATATCATTCGAAAGCCCTACTATAGTAGAAGCTATCAACAAGCAAAACCTAAGAGCGATTGGGCAAATTTCCAAAAGTTACGGCTAAAGAAATCAAATTTTAAGCTTTACTTGATCAAAATCTTTGATTTAGTTGACTTTGAAAAAAGTTATAAGGAAAAAAGCTTAGAAAAAGTAGCGAGTTGGCAGCTAGCGGAGTTGTGTAAATATTGCTCCTGAGCCCGACATTTTGGTCGGGGTTTTTTGCCCTCGACTTCCCAAACTTTCCGAAATTTTGGGGTTTTTAGTCGAAAAAGCCGAACCACCACTGTCTACACCACCGGATCTTTGAGGATTGGGTTTTTAATTCCCTTTTTAATGATAATTGAAAATTCAATTTAATTAAATGATGACAAAAAAAAATTATATGCCAACAGACTTTGAGCGGAATTATTCACACGGACCATAATCCTCACACACACACACACACACACCGACGCCAAAAACCACCACTCAATAATCCCCCCATCATTTTCCATAGGCTGAAATCAAACCCCGAATAATCTTCTGTCCTCTCTAAACCCCAACGTTATTATAATTAAGCGAATATTTGGGGTTTATTTTCATATAAAATAATGGTAATTGCGTTTAAATGTTTAATCAAACAAATTTGGTAATTTATTCATTTAAGCGGTTAGTTAATATCAGGGATGTAGCGGACGGTGTCGGCTTCCACTTAATTAAAAAGGAATGATTTATATGATTCAATTAGATTTTTGGCTATGTTCACCCCCGGCCGGAGATCCCCGTCTGACCGGGGGCCGCCCCCCCAGCTGCCACCCTAATTATATTATTTATTAAATTTTCTTCTTTGACATTTTATCAGACAAAGAAATGAATTCAAATTGATTAAACCCAAACAACTCAGAAGGTTGTGAATTTTTGGTAACGAAGACAATTGGTTTTAGATTATTTATTTATCATGGATTGGATCGTACAATTATTGTTCGGACAATTGTGACTTTGGTTGCTTGATGGCCAAATTGAGTGCGAAAAGCGCTGCGATATTGGGCACTAAAAATAAGCATAAATAAAACTTTTTATATTTAGAAATTAATATTTACTTGCAAAAGTAGAGAACCGGAGCACTTGCTTCCGTATGCCATCGATTGCAAAGAAAGACTTATTGGGATAATAAAATATTCAATTGAAAATGCGTCCAAATTGAGTAAAGGGCATTATGGCCTTTGCAATGAAAATATTCTTAAAAAAAGGGTTTATTTAAAATTAAATAAAGAATAGAATTATTTGTTAGGCCAACCAATATGTAGCATATCAGACCAATCGACATGAAAACGCTCAGCGAAATTGTTAATTTTTTCACAGTTTCCGGAACTAAATGCAAAAGATAAAAAATATTTGTTGAACAAAATATAAAAACTCGTTGATTTTCGGCTCCAAATAATCAGCCAAATCATTGCGTAACATAAAAATTCGATACAATATATAACTATGGCGCCGAAATTAGTGAAAGAATAATTTTCGGGTTGATTGGAGGGATCGCCAAGTACGCACATCACCGGTCTAAAGTTTTTATTAAATTAATTTTTGAAAAATTCTGACTTTTCCCAATGCGCGGAGCTTCCAATATAGATGCTTAACCAAGTTAGTATCATTTTAATGCAACAAATGACAATTATAAATTTAAATGTGACGTTTTTTCCATTCGCTTTATACCTTAAAAAATATTTTAATGCTAACAAGTAATAATTAGGGATGGATTTTTAGATTTTTATCAATATTTTGGTATATTCCATATTAATCCATATTTTTGACATTTCCCAGAAAATTTCTTGAAGATCAATCCTTTTAGGCACCTTTTCTCAAAATTTCTTAAGAAAATTGCAATAAAAGACAAATGTGTCTAAATCAGAACTTTTTACAACAAAAATGCACTCCATGAAAAATGACTGTTTCTATGGCCAAAAATTTACCCCTAAAGATTCGATTTTTCATAAAACTTTTATTTGATATTTTTTATAATATTTCTGATAAAATATTACATTTACAATTGTAAGAGGGATTTTGGCAACTTTTAGTTTTAGTTCAGTACTATAAACATTTTCATTTTTAAACCAAATTAAAAAA